>JASDQU010103287.1:106397-120654 GCA_032191745.1 Picea mariana | reverse complement strand
TCGAGATAAAGAAGAACACAAGATCTGGATGTTGGGCAAGAGCAGTCTTGATCGCATGAAGCGATCAACCAAGTATTGGCCTAAGATGTCTCAGGAACCACACCGGGAAATTCAAGAGCAGTGGGCCAAATGCGAGAAACATTGGGATAAAATAAACAAAGAAATGAAGGATATCAGACTCCCTAAGTTTGGAACCCCCGACGACTTCGTCGACTTGTGCGACATAGTCGAATCACATACCAAGCAAGATTCATCATGGGCCGAAGAGCTAGCGAAGGTGACCGACACAACGCCAAGACAAGTGCAATGATTTATGGAACATCCGATTAGAGCTCGGATTGTGCTACAGTAGTTAAACACTAGTCTGGTGAAGTACCAGGTGCATGTGGTGGAGGTCAGAGGAATTTACGCGGCTCCAATGGAACAACACATACTTCCATGGGCCCAAACTTGTGAGGAGTTGTTTATCAGTTGGTCGGAGTATGAGGAAATTCACCCTTTCAAAGGGATATCTTGAGATGACTTTTGGAAAGCATTTAGGAGAGAACGCTAGATGGTGAGCTTTGTTTTGTTTAAACTACACGTAGCTGTTCATTTTTAGTTATTTTTAAATTATAAATAAGAGCATCGACCAATTAGTAAAAGGGTCGATGGTTGTTGTAAGAAATTTTTTCTTTTCTAGTTGTTAAGAATTATTTTGAAGCTGCCTTTAATTGAGAAGTCCTTCTAGACTAGAGACAAGTTATTTTCATCAAAGTGCATGTGTGATTGGGCGTGGAGAAGAACTATTTCCTATATTGTTTCATGAACGGATGTTGTAATGAGTAAGAGCAATTAAATCTATTGTCAAGTTATGTGGTGCAATGTTTTGTTGTTCTTTTCTTTATGATGAAGATGAATTGTTGTGTTATTATGTGATGGATGATTAAGTAGGTGGATTATTCTTCTTGGCTTTGTTTTATCACGTATGTGTTTTCTTTCTAATAATTAGTATCTTAGACAGTAATTGGATGCTCACATGGTTAACATATTATTACTAGGCCTATGGTATATAATTGTCGTTTGCATGCTTGAGTAGCGAGTTATCCCAAGCTTAGCCTCTTCTCCAATAGTTAAACTTAATTCTATTTTGTTGCAAAGTTGGTTTATACTGGCTTACAATCTTACTTCGGTCCCACCTAAGAGAAAATGCAAAAAGAGAAAGTCCCAACTGAAGGAGACGCCTTCGCAAGAAAACATAAATCCCATCAATTGATTGGCTGGATCGTAAGATCTAGAGAACCATTCCACTATTAAATGCTGCATAGTCTAATTGGGCCTCGATGGCGGGTTTGGTTCCTACTGTTGAATCAAGGGATCTAGGACCCATCAATAGAATTAGCGCTCGAAGGAGGGCCTGAGAATGAATGGCTGAATACATATTTTTCATAGTACTTCAAACAACCTATAGATTCAAGACAACCCACATGCATGGCTAGTCATTCCCAAGTCAACCCACACACGCTGAGTACTCCTAAAATGAGTAACTCACCATGACCCGAGGAAGAAAATTTGTACCCTGACATACCTTACACTCTTCTTCACGAGGAATTAAATCAATTCAGAAGAATCACAAGAGCATACACCCGACAGATTGGTGCGTTGTTCATAGCTCCGATACTTCCCCGAAGAAAAAAGATAAGTAGACTAGTGGTCAATACTCTTGAAGAAGTTTTCGTGCACATGGTAGAAGACTTAATATATTTCACAATCATCAAAATCCAAGATCCTCTTGATTTGATACCTGAAACGCCAGCCGACGACATCTCTGAACCAAAAGATTTTTCGAAAGAGGAGGAGTTTAACTCATAGTCTGAAGATATGGAAGGCAACAATGACCATAATGAAGGAAGGGGGAACCCACCATTGAACAATCAACTCTGTTTGGATAGAGACGCTTTGGCCCTCCTGGGACCAGTCCATAACCTTCCCTGACATCCAGAGAATTTACTTCCTAAGTTCGACCCAGAAACCTCAGGATTGCCTGAAGATCATATCAAGAAGTTTATACTAGCGACCAAGCTTATGAATGTCCAACATGAAGACGTAGTTTGCAGGTTGTTCCCCTACACTTTTGAGAACTTGGCCTTCACATGGTATTTTAACCTACCTGTAGGATCCATAACTAGTTGGACAAAGTTTCAAAAATATTTTTTAGATAAATTTGCTGAAGAAACCACTACAGGAGCTCTGATGGCTGAATTGTTCATAGCCACCATGAGTACAAAAGAAAAGGTTAAAGATTTCAATCAAATATTCACAACCATCTTAAACAAATTCTAGCCCAAAGCCAAACCAACTGAGGAGTTGCAAATCGAAGTTTATGCTATTGCTCTCCTAGCTTCTATTTCCATGTTTGTGAAGAGGGCTGCCAAATGAACCTTAGATGAGAATTTTGAAGAAGCTAAAACGATAAAATTCTAGATGAAAGGGTGTAAAGAAGGCCATGTCTCTTTAGTAAAGAAATAATTTCAACCTCCTCCCAGGAGAGGACTCCTTCTGACTAGACCACCAGGGAAACAACCAGAACAGACTCCCGACAAGGGTAATGGAGACATAGAATATCTACAACGCATGGTTAAGAAATTATCAAACGATATCATAGACATGAAGAGAAGTGCAGGGGAAGGAAACCAAGGCCAAAGGCCCTATAAGCCTTTCTTTAAAAGAAACCCACAGTTCAAATCCATTGAACCTCCCCCAACTAACTTGAATATCGATCTAGGGAATGTCGCTTCTGATTCTTTCTGTACTTATCACCAGGAAAACCACTCTGAAAGAGATTGCCCTCAATGGGGGCATGCCATGAATTTGATGGCCAATCGATTTCTTGATGAAGTCTCCCTAACTGAACAACCAAGTGGGTCAGTTATGAATGTTGCTAATCAAGAAGAGATTGATCCACCACAGGATACAACCATGCTAATATGGGATTTTGACCAAATATTGCCTTCCGATGACCTATTTGAGTGTCAAGAACCACCCATAGAAGTCTTAGTGGTGCAAACAAGAAGTAAGGGCCCACCTATCTCAAAACATCATCCTATTACCCAAACGTCGGAGGGAAGGTAAACTCCCGATCACCCAAAAACACCTTTTGCTTCCCATAAGAACCCTATTAGCATCCATACCCGAGAATCACCCAAACTGGAGTACAACGTAGTTGAAGATTTGAAGAAGTTGAAAGATAATATATCGGTCATGGACATCTGTAGAGTCCCTAAGAAAAAAGAATTCCTTCTACAAGCTTTGAAGTCAGTAGAAAACTCTACAACAAGAAATGAACAACAAAGAAATTTAACTTCCACAGATCTAGTGAATAAACCAGTTGTGAATACTTGCTCGAAATATAAGAAGGGAAAACCTTTTGTCCCACCATTCCTCTTAAAGTTTGAAGTCTTCAACAAGAACCTCTACAATTGTTTGGTAGATTCAGGATCATCCTCTAATGTTATGCCACTGTCTATCTGTAAAAAACTAAACACAGTCCCTCTCAAGAGTGATAAACATGTAATACAACTAGACAGAACCCAAGTCAAAGTCATGGGGGAACTCGAAGATGTAATGATTAGGATAGCGACACATCCTAAGTTTGTGCAAGTGATTGACATCATTGTAGTAGACATCCCATAGGCCTATGGGTTATTACTAAGTCGAGATTGGTCTGAGAAGTTGAACGAGTACTTTAGTACAGACTAGGCACACCTTTGTCTACCACTTAAGGGATATAAGAATATGATCAGAATCAATAGGGAGAAATACCTGAAACATATGGTTACTGATCTAGAAACCCCAAATGAACCCTAATCCACATATTTCCCCGTCCTAGGCAATTTTTCCTGCATTCCTATTTCAGGAAATTCTCCCCTCTTTCATATGATGTCCCTCTCACTCATAACTCCTAAATGTTTTTTCAAGAGAAATTGCCAATACTGACAGAGGAAACTCTCTTCTGTCAAGAACCTGGGCTAGAAATCACCGGACAAAAGATAGGAGGCCAAGAAAGTAATAAGAAGGAAGAAATGGTTAACCTTCGCGCACAAATCTGGACCATATATTTCAACAGATCTAAATCATAGGAAGGATCAGGGGCATGCTGCATCCTCATTGATCCAAAAGGTAAATGTCATTTCCTGTCCTGTAGACTGGAATTCAAATGCACCAATAAGACCATTGAGTATGAAACTCTAGTACAAGGGTTGAAGAAAGCCATAGACTTAAACGTCAAAGAGTTGAAGGTTTTGGGGGATTCTGAGATTATCGTTAGACAGGTAAGAAATACTATACATTGCAATTCCCCGCACCTAAAGAATTATCAACAAGAAGTGCATAGGTTAATAGAGCATTTTGAAGCTTTCAATATCATCGCAGTCCCGAGAGCAAAGAATATTCTTACTGATTCCCTGGCCACAATTGCTTCCAGGCTATCACCCCTAGAAGATTATGAAGCCTCTCGGTTCACTATTGAGTTACTCTACAAACCATCGGTACCTAACAACATTTATAATTGGAAATTATTTGAAGGAGATGAATAGATCATAAAATTCTTGACTAACCAAGACAATTTCAAAGATTTGGCCATTGATGATGAAGTTTTCCAGGAGAAATCAATAGAAACTGATCCTCGGGTAGGTCAACCTATTGACAAATTGAAGTCTCACACAATCCCAAAAGAGATAGCTAACTTGGAGAATGTTTTTGACTTGAAGGAATGGTTTAAGGGGCCTAAAAATGCAAAGACCGGTAGATCCTGTCCCCTGTATGAAACTATAAATCTCGGAACACCAAAAAACCCAAAGAATGTCAATCTTGACAAGACGATATCTAAAGAGGAAATAAAGGCTTACCTCAAACTATTCAGACAATATCAAGATGTCTTTGCATGGTCCTATCGAGATCTGAAAACTTATGATACCCGCATCATTCAACACACTATCCCGTTAAGACCCGAAGTGAAACCTTTCCAACAAAATCTCCGAAAGTATTACCCATCCTTGGAACCTCTCTTGTATCAAGAATTGAAGAAACTTTTAGATACCAAAATCATCTTCTAGGTTAGGCATTTTGCGCGGGTAGCAAATCTAGTTCATGTGAGGAAAAAGTCGGGAGAAATCCGCTTATGCGTAGATTTTAGGAACCTCAAGAGAGATTCAGAAAAGGACAATTACCCAGTCCTGCCAATGGAGCAAGTGTCTAGCTCGGAGATTTTCTCTCTACTGGACGGTTTCTCGGGTTACAACCAAGTCCTGGTTTTAGAGGAAGATCGTTTGAAAACTACCTTCCGAACCAAGTGGGGAACCTTCGCTTATAAACACATGCCTTTTGGGTTAATCAATGCAGGGGCAACCTTCCAAAGGGCCATGGACGTAGAATTTCAGGGACTAATCAACAAGTGTGTGGTAGTGTATCTGGATGATGTAACTGTGTATTCAAAGAACAGAGAAGAGCACATCTACCACTTAACTCAGATTTTCAAAAGCTGTAGGAGATACAGTATATACTTAAATCCTAAGAAACCTATGTTCGACGTCGAGGAAGGTAAACTGCTAGGCCACATTATATATCAATCAGGCATTTGCATAGACCCAGAAAGGATTAAGGCCATAGATCAACTCCCGTTGCCTCACAACAAGAAATCTATGTAGTCTTTTTTCGGGCAAATCAATTTCGTGAGGAAATTCACTGCCAATTTCACGGAAACTATCAAATCCTTACAAAATATGATTCGTAAAGATGCTGAATTTAAGTGGGATGATGAACGAAAGGATGCTTTCAGCAAAATTAAAATTGCTATATCCTAGGCCCCTGTGTTACGAAGTCTCAATTTCAATAAGGATTTATTCCTCTATACTTTCGCCTCCGACCAATCGTTAGCTGCGGTATTGACTCAAAAGGATGATGACAACAATGAGGCCCCAATGTCGTTCATGAGTACCAACCTCGAAGGAGCTGAACTAGATTATCATGCCGTAGATAAACAGGGTTATGTAGTCTACAAAGCAGTAAAGCATTTCATGTCTTACATCCTCAAGAACCACACCAAAGTAATCATGCCTCACCCTGCGGTCTGATCCCTATTTACTCAACATGAGATGGGGGAAAGAAGAGGGAACTGGATGGCAGTAGTTCAAGAATTTGATCTAGATATAAAACCTGCCAAACTAGTTAAAAGGAAAGGATTATGCAAACTTGTAGCCGAAGACCGGGACCAAGTAAATGAAGATTTCAAATGGGAGAATGAAATGGATTTATGGTGTGGCATAGTTTCATACATTTCCCCAGGACAAGACTCTTGGTACGAGAAGCTAACTTATCTCCTACACCATGGGACTTGTCCAGAAAATCTCAACCTTAGAGAAATGAGAGCTCTAAGGTTAAAATACGCACAGTATCGCCTCATAAATTTGGTACTCTTTCAGGTTAATTATGATGGGTACTATTAATATGTCTTGAACGTGAAGATGCAGACAAAGTTCTGAAGGAGCTCCATGATGGCCTTGCCAATGGAAATTTTGCAGGAAACACCATCGCTCATAATATACTGAGAGTTGGTTATTATTGGCCCACCTTGTTCAAAGACGCTCACACTTACGCTAGAAACTGAAAAACCTATCAAATAAGTGCTGGGAGGGAGAAGAGAGCGACAATAACACTCCAACCAGTGACTGTCTCTAGGCCTTTTGAGCAATGGAGGTTAGATATCATAGGAGAAATTACACCCAGTTCTTCAAAACAACATAAGTATATACTTACCGCCACTGATTATTTCATGAAATGGGCAAAGGCCATTCCTCTGACCCATGTAAACAAGAATGTGGTAGTCCAATTCATAGAACAACAATTGATCACAAGGTTTGGTGTCCCTTCTGTTCTAGTTTTTGATAATGGAGCTTATTTTTCTTCCACCCTATTGACAAAGTTTTCTCTGGACAAAGGAATCATAATTAGGTACTCTGCAAATTATTATCCATAGGGAAGCGGGGTGGCAGAAGCAACCAATAAGAACCTAGTGAGAATATTAAAGAAGACGATTGCAGACAACCAAAGGAACTGGCATAATCTACTCCATAACGCTCTATGGGACGATAGAGTCACACCCAAGGAAGCTATAGGAAATTCCCCATACTTTCTGGTTTACAGGCAGGAAACCATTCTCCTGAACGAGCTTTATCTTCCATCTCTTCAACTAGCCCAAGATTTCGAAGGACAAGCTTCATCAATCATACAACAAAGAATTGACACTCTGCTCATGCTAGAGGAAGAAATGGAAAAGGCTAAATCGAAGTTCATGGCCCACTAACAGATCGTTAAAAGATGGTTTGATAAGCATAAGGCTAAAGAGAAGAATTTTGAAGTAGGAGACTTAGTCCTAAAATGGGACAGAGCAAATGAGCCAAAAGGGAAGCATTCTAAGTTTCAGAATCTGTGGCTTGGACCTTTCCAGGTGGCTGATAAGATTGGGGCAGGCACTTATCGGTTACAAAATCTGAGGGGGGAACCTAATGCCCTCCCAGTAAATGGCCAAGCCCTCAAACAATATTTCCAATAATAATAATAATAAAAGAGAAAATGTTTTGTGTTTTGTATGAATGTTTTCGTGATTGCGAAATGCATTTTTTGTTGTTTTATTTTTCTTTTTGGACTTTTTCGCTTTTGAAGGTTGCGTTCATCAAGACAATGGTCGAATTTAAATCATGCAACATAGCGAACTCTGTTCCTAACTCATCGCTCATATAAAACACAAGAAGTATTGAGGAGCTTGTGGTTGCTTTGAGGAGTCCTCTATCTAACCTGCACAAATGAACAACTTTGGAGAGATGTTAGAAGTGTCTGCTTAGTGCTTTGGTAGGACCTTAAGGGAAAGAAGGAAATATGGAAAGGACTACATGAACCCCGAAGACAAAGCTAGCAAAGGATCCACCTTAACCATCTCACTTTGCAAAATAAATAGACATCATCCTCTCCCAATCGCTCATGGCATCATGTCGAAATAAAATTGACATTATCAAAACAGTGAATAGTAGGAGAGGGTATGCAAATATCTCCGCAGGGGATATGGACACTCACTGGCATCAGAGCAAGGTATGTGATGTCGGGGTGACTCCATCGGGGCTATGGACGCTCACTGGTAGCGGAGCAACACCATAGCAAATTATTAAAGGTAACTAAAGGCTTTAGGCCAGTGAATACTTTACTAGATTTTTGTCAAAAAGGGCATGAGTCAGGGTTATAGGAAACGAAGGAGGAATAAAGGTTAAAAACCCCACAGGCAGACCCAGAAGCATCAATTGAAGAATTTCGAATGCAAGGGTAAAAGAGGCTCTGATTTAAAACCAATTAATTTCTCCACCAACTTTTGCATCAGCTGAGCCTGAAGGAAGAACAAAGATTCTGCTTTTGCCTTGTAAGTTGCCATTTGGTTAGCACTCAACACACCCTAAAAGGTCTATGTCCAATTTTACTTTTTGGGTACCACTTGATCTCTTTGCATTGTATGATTCATCTCCATCTTGGAAAATGTTGCATTTGCTTAACATTTTTGAGTCTCACTAAGTCTTTAAAAAGTTTTCTTGAAACTATGAAAATCCTCAACTTAAAATATTTAACATTTAAAGAAGGAATTAGATAGCCAAAGAACTTCACCCGACATGCTTAAGAAATTCGACATCAGAAAGGATTAAGCGTGAAATAAAAATACTCGAGAGAACCGAGGTTGCCGAGTCCCGATCTTCGTCGGCATCGACAGACAAGAGTCTTCTTTCACGACAAGCATCACTGTGGAGATCACCGATTGTCGATCCCTTTCGACATCAGGAAAAGGCGAAATGAGTAAACACTTCAAACGAAAGAAATGTTGTCACCGATATCTGATACCCGACGCGCTCATCGGAGTAGGAGAAAATCAAACCGTGACGAAATTTTCGACAATGCTAAAAGTTTTTTCTCGATTCCCAATTCCTGATCCCTCTCGACATCGAGAATTTTCGAAGGAAATAACCTAAAGGAAAGTATGCGGTAGCGTTTTCCCCGATCACTGATCCCCAGTATATTTTTGACATCGGCAATCCCTAGGCTTAGTTTAGGAACGCACAACTGAAAGAGAGTTTCGACTCCTATTAATACTCGCGAGTTAAGTCATCAGTCTTCATTGCGTCGTACCTCAAACTAGTTTTTCCACGTCAACATCGTACAAGGAAAACAATCAGCATCAGAGGTTTTCTTGGGAGGATGTCAACAGGAACATACATAAGAATATCCCCGATTCCTTATCTGCCCACTAAGAAAACGACGCGATGGGACATTTTAGCTCTAAGATACGATGGATGAGAAGAATTTAAAGAACTAATTAATTCCAAAATCCCGCATTAGTTGCTAATTCGTGCGCGAATCAAAAGGACCGTTTGAACATGCCAATACAGTGCATTACCCTCCACGCCTCCACCATTAACTCATGTAGAATTTATTTGTAGAGATTCGACGGTAGGTTGTTTTGAATTTCACCCATCACTCAAATTAATTGGTTGATGCAACTGGTAGGCTCTCCCTTGTTAAATCCTTTGAATTATTGTAAACAAGATTATTCTGTGCTCAAGGTAGTTCAGAACATCCAGAGGAGCGAGATGAGCAATCTGGGGAAATCTTCCAACGTCCAGTGAGTATTAAACAACAAGTTTAGTAAGCGTTACACGTATGTATCAGTCTATGGATGTTTTGTGCTTCATTTCATACATTTTATCCAATGTTACTCTGTATACATGCCTAAAGGATCATTTTTGGTTGCAGGAACAATGCCTTCGAAGAAACCTACCACCAGGAAATCTCCAAGAGCTCCGAAGCTATAGGAACTAGATGCAGGAGAAGGTTCTTCCCTAGCGGTCGCAAAACAGTTGGAATTTGCTCCAAAACTAGTGCCCGTCATCAAGACATCCACCAAGAAGGTATTCAATCAGCCTCCAGCCTTTGGAGACATAGAGGCGAACATCAGGCCCAAGACAGTGTTTCCGCGCTGGGAGGAACTTTTCAAGAAAATCAAGCGGGAGGAATTCCTCGAATATACTCTGCACAACAATCCAGATACAGGAAGACTCGACGATGAAGTCCTCCTGAATGTACGAAAGGCATATCTGCACATGGTGGCGAGCACGACTCCGGTATTCCCTTGCATAGAGCTCCTGAAGTGGCTTATCGATCACACTGACATGCAAATATGCTTGATTAATGACGAAAATGGTGGGTGTGTTAGGGTTTTCCTTCCAGTGGAAGTGCATAATTACTACAAGCTTAGAGAGACGGAAGAACAACTAAACACTGATTTTGTTGTAAGCTTCTATGAGAAACATGATACCGACAAGTTGATGGCGTGGTGGTGGAGAGAGGATAAAAATTTCACCAATCAAACCTTCGGCTGGTACCCGACGACCAACCTAAGGGAGCCGTACATCTATCTAATGGCCCTCCTCTACTGATTTCATCGAGAGAAAGACTGCTCCAGGTTTTCAGAGGCTTGGATGCCTCTAGCTTATATTGTAGCCATTTCTGGAATAGGTTTTAACTAGGGTGCCATCATCTCCAAACAACTTAGCACTTGCATATGATAGGCTCAAACGCCGAAAGAGGGAGAAACCCCATCCTTCTATATGGCTTCTTATCTATTGGACGTCATTTGTGATAGAAACGTCTTTTCCAAAATGAACTTGAGCTGGCACACATTAGAACTCTGGGTCCATGTATATTTCGACATCTTGTGGGAGGACATGTACAAGAAATCCTACTCTCTCATCTGCGATCAGTTTATTACACGTATTTATTTTTTGTTGTTCAAGAAAGAGTGCCCAAGGCTGTCGGATGCAGCCATAAATATTATATCGAAAGTTGGCCATTGGTATCTGGACGAGCGCAATACCTACATCAGGGTTTTCGATGCCACCACAACACCCCATATGTTGCCTGTATATCTCCCCCATCAACTAGTAGTAGGGGAAATCTATTATCAGACCATCCTACAAGGTTACAATGCTACTTTGGTAAAGGATAAGAAGTGGTCCTTCATACCTTACTGCACATGCCAAGCAAGAAGGGTTAAGCCAATTGGAGTTCCGATTCCATACTGGCCATTTTCACAAGCACGACCCCAAGGGTCTAGTCCTAAAGCACGCATCATAGGTATCATCCTACTGGCCATACACCCATGACAGGTTTGAGGTTGAGATTTTCACCGAAAATGCTCAAAACTGGGATGAGGTGGTGGCGAGGATGGCTGACCTTAAGGCAACCAGGTTCAAGGCCATGATTTGGAATGAGCAAGCAAAAATTCTAGAACAATATGTTCAGGAGGTCCTCAGGGCCAGAGAAGAAAGGATAGCATCCAAATCAGTCGAACCAGTGGAATCTCCCCAGGAAGACACCGAAACAACAGAGATTTCCCAGGTAACTCCAGTACAAGACAGGAATTTCCCCAAGGCTTAGGATGTGCTGGAGAGATGGGAACTCTTGTATCAATAGGACCAACAGATGATGAATCATATGCAGAGTAACCTGGACCTCGTCAGGATGCCAAGGCTTCCGACCGGTAGCCCAGAAGAAAGCCCGATGGGGCCATGTGACCCTGATCTCATAAAACAAGGTGACCCTGAATCCATAATACCACCAACTGAATCGCCGACAAATGTGACGAATCAACTAGAGATGGGCTGGGTATCAGTGGAAACGAGCGCGCCTAATCCTTTGAGTGATTTTATAAATATATATAGTGATGATGAGAGCCCGTAGGCATCTCTCGGGACCCCTGTGCATGTCCAAGAAGAAAAGGGACCTGAGAAGACTTATTCTCCTAATTCCAGGGTCCGAACCTAGGTGGTCCCACAAAAGGAAATAAAAGCTGAAAGTGTTCCCAACACAAAGAGGCCCAATGCGCCGAACACCCAAGCAGACAACCAGAAGGATAATTCAGAACCTGATGAGCCAAAGGAAGGATCCCTGTAAAAGGAAATTGGTGTTTCAACGATTGATGAACAAGTAAGTATTGAGTCTTTTCCCGACACCTCTATTCCGCTCGATACTCAGATCCCCAACAAGCCTATGAACAAAGTCTGGACTCTTGGAGCACAACGAGGAAGTTCAAGAACCCGACCTTGAACAGATATACACCACCAGAAATCTGGGAAACACACTCACATGGGGTGATCAACAGATTCCCGAACTTGTGGAAGAGGTAGCCAATATTTATGTGATCTCCTACGATCAAAAGAGGAAGGCCATCGTCCAAAGAACCGCAAATAAAATGAGGATCATGTTGGATCACTCCATCCTCATCACTACGAAGGAGAATTTGATAAACACATAAAATGATCGAACATCAGAGCTCCTCGGCGTGGGGATGGCCATCTCAGAAGCTTCTCGAGATAGAGCCAAATGAGATGAAAAGGAGTTGGCCGCTGCCATGAAGGAACTAGAACATTTGAGACACCTGTATGAATACTATCAGAGCACCACTCAAACCGCGGTATACCTGAGAAGTGAGTTTGAAGAGGCTTACAACAAGTTCACACATGAGTGACACCTTTTTTCTGCAAAGATAGTTGAGCTCCAGGAAGACACTCCAATGGAACTCACGACGTGCAAGGATATGGAGCGGTGTTATGAAAGGGCACAACAAGCCATAGAGAGAATCAAATACATTGATGCAGTCCAACATGGCCGAGATAAAGAAGAACACGACATCCAGGTGTTGGGAAAAAGCAGTTTTGATCGCATGAAGCGATCAATCAAGTATTGGGCTAAGATGTCTTAGGAACCGCATCGGAAAATTCAAGAGAAGTGGGCCAAATGCGAGAAAGATTGGGATAAAATCAACGAAGTAATGAAGGATATCGGATTCTCCGAGTTCGACACCCCCGACGACTTCGTCGACTTGTGCGACATAGTCGAATTGCATACCAAGCAAGATTCATTATGGACCGAAGAGCTAGCGAAGGTGACCAACACATCGCGAGGACAAGTGCAGCGATTTATGGAACATTCGATTAGAGCTCGGACTGTGCTACAACAGTTAAACACTAGTCTTGTGAAGTACTATGTGCATGTGGTGGAGGTCAGAGAAATTTACGCAGCTCCAATGGAGCATCACAAATTACCATGGGCCCAAACCTGCAAGGAGCTGTTTATCAGTTGGTCGGAGTATGAGAATTGTCACCCTTTCAAAGGGATATCTTGAGATGACTGTTGGAAAAATGTTAGCAGAGAAYGCCACGTGGTGAGTTTTGTTTTGTTTAAACTACACTTAGCCGTTTATTTTTAGTTAATTTTACATTATAAATAAGAGCATCGAGCAAATAGTAAAAGGGTCGATGGTTGTTGCAAGAAACATTTTTTTTTTTTTTCTGTTTGTTAAGAATTATTTTGAAGCTGCCTTTAATTGAAAAGTCCTTCTGGACCAGAGACAAGTTATTTTCATCAAATTGCATGTGTGATTGGGCGTGGAGAAGAACTATTTCCTATCTTGTTTCATGAATGGATGCTGTAATGAGTAAGAGCAATTAAATCTATTGTCAAGTTATCTGGTGCAATGTTTTGCTATTCTTTTTTTTATGATGAAGATGAATCGTTGTGTTATCATGTGATGGATGATTAAGTAGGTGGATTATTCTGCTTGCCTTTGTTTGATCACATATGTGTTTTATTTCTAATAATTAGTATCTCAGACAGTAATTGGATGCTCACATGGTTAACGTATTATTACTAGGCCTATGGTATATAATTGTCGTCTGCATGATTGAGTAGCGGGTTATCCCAATCCCGGCCTCTTCTCCAATAGTTAAACTTAATTCTATTTTGTTTCCAAGTTGGTTTATACCGGCTTACAATCTTACTTCGGTCCCACCTAAGAGAAAATACAAAAAGAGAAAGTCCCAACTAAAGGAGACACCTTCACAAGAAAACATAAATCCCATTGATTAATTGGTCGGATCGTAAGATCTGGAGATCCATTCCACTATTAAACGCTACAGAGTCTAATTGGGCCTTAGTGGTGGGTTTGGTTCCTACTGTTGAATCAAGGGATCTAGGACCCATCAACAGGATGTTGGCACATGTTTGGTACATGGTTTAGATGCATGTATTGATGACGTTATGGTACATGCTTGGTGATATTATTACATGATGAGACACATCTTGGTGATGTTATGGTTCATGGTTTGATGGATGGTTTGGCACATGGTTG
>JASDQU010103287.1:79806-106377 GCA_032191745.1 Picea mariana | reverse complement strand
ATGAAATTAGATTCATGTGGGTATCTCTAATAGAAATAGGTTTTGAAAGCATAAAGAATTGGTGGGTTAGGTATACCAATGAACAACCTAAAAAACATAGTTTTAGCAGTGCAAATTTACGATAAGCAACCATTAATTAGGGCATAACTTTCTCGTATGACATTGAAATTAAATGATTCAAGTTGCACTGTAAAATAAATTCATAGGAGAGTATACCCTAGAAACAGGTTTGAAAAATATACCCATTTGGTCTGCCCCCGAGGTGTAGGCCAGTTGGTGATGGAGTGTATTGTGAAGACACTACATTATGTGAAGTCACCGGTTCGAAACCATGACTTACCTTGTGTGTCACGTGTGAGGAAATGTGGGAACCCTTGAAGGTTATAGTGGTAGCAGTCAGATAACACAACCATGTGTCACACGAGTACGTGCTCGACTAGTTGTCGATTCCGCTAGTCACACACAATATATATATATATATATATATACCCATTTGCCTCCCAAAAATTAATTATCCCAACTCTATTCTCGGTAAGGTCATTGCCTCAAGAATTTGATAGCCAAGCTATTTTTCCCAAATGATGACCTGGGTATGTGAGATTTTTCAGAGGCATATAGTTTTCAATGTAAGGAATCCCCATTCTTTCCTACCTTTAGACTATCCCTTTGTCGTCCCCCAGTTCCCCTATGTGCACAAATCCCCTTAGCAATCAGACTCCATTGTAATCAAAAATTTGTTGCAAAACAACATCTTTATCCACGTACCCAATGATTTCATGAACCTTCTGCGCAGACCTTTGAAGAAATCCTTCTCTGCAATACTATATGACTAGGTACAATCCACTACAAATTCTATAATCTAACCTCCTAATATACCATCCAACCATAAATTAACTGCGCAAGAAGTTATATTACTTACATAATTCAATTTCCTTACCAACTCAGGAGTCCTGTTCCTCAGTGTTGTTGCTCGATACCTCCCGGTATTCTCCACTAATATTTCTAACCCTTCATTGAAGATAATAAAAAATTTGCCAAAGAAAATCTCATGCAGTTTTGTGTACACATACCTTTGCATCCATTGATCATCGCTCATCCAAGGGTTTCTATTATCTTTTCGAGCAAATTCTTCTTCCTTCCCTTCTAGCCATTTTGAGATTTCTTTCTTAGTCGGCCTCCAAAACATTCCCTCAATCACAGATTCTGGATCCCAACAATGGAACCATTTGTTGTCGCGTGGTTATAAGACCCTAGGTTCAAGTTATCTTAACCAACAAAACCCTTCAGACACCAACCCTTTCAACATCGCCTGCATGCAAGTGAAGTCTCACCCGAGGCATTTATTGGGGCTGCAGGAACCAAGTTTCTCTAGTAGTGAGAGAATGGGAGGTGATCATCTTAATCATTCTTACTTATTTGTTCCATGTGCATTATTCTGTAATTGATATTCCTTGATTACTTAGTGAATTTATTTATATAGTACCATTATACTGCAGTTTGCAACATAAACCATTTACTGTAACATTCATAACTATTGCGCAATGATCATACAATAGAAAAATCTAGTCTAACATGCATAAATAGAATATCCATGATCAATCACATAAAATACAAGTAGACACGGTAATTAACGTGGTTCATCCAACTTTCGGCTATGTCTACAATGACTTGATTCTTTATTATTCTTTTTGTAATCATCTCAGGCTTGTGCACTGCACTTGCAATAGATATATCCTGCTATATCTTTCTCCATCTTTCCTAGCCGCTCTGCAGTGCAAACCTCTCTCTATGCAACTTCCCCCTAACAATCAGACATTGATTCTTTCCTTCTCATTCTATTCTCACTCTCTTTACAAGTAGTCTCTGAACATAAAACATAGAACTTTATCTCGGTCGAACCCCTATCTTTCCAACCCATTAAATATTTATACATAAATTCTAGGGCTTAAAACCCTAATTTTCTTATCCCAAAATCCTATTACAACTCATGACAACTCATGTGGACTCACTAATAGGGTTTTCTTTTCCTGCTTTTATATTTGCATGCTGCTTTTTCCTTCTCGACAGTTGGTCTTCCTACTTTTGCACGTCTCTCTATTTTTTCATGCTGAAAACTTATCGTTTCTTTTCGCTCGATTTCTTCTATTGCTTTATTTTCTTTTTTTATTCCCTTACTTTATTCTCTGCTAAGTATAATTTTACTACGCTCTTCCGAGCCTGCATGTGCATTTACTGCACACTTCGCTCCTGCATGTGCCTTTACTTTGCACTCCGCTCCTGCATGTGCCTTTACTATGCACTTCGCTCCTGCATGTGCCTTTACTGCGCCCTTCCTTCTACTATTGAGCACATCCTCCATACTTAGGATTTCCTTGAAAATTGAATCCAAAATGCATGTCCAACATCCACCCTTAGAGATTGATGTCAACCCTTGGAGAAGTTTGGAAGACCCAAAGATGTGATCGAGTCAACCCTTGGATAAGTTTGGAATTCCCAGATATGTGGATGAGATCATTGGACAATTGATTGTCATTTGTATGGTCGATATTTTTGGTAAGTTTATTGATGTCATCCCTAGAAGAAGTTTGAGAGACGGGTGTAATTGATGAAGCCTACAAGAAGCCTCAAAGGTGTGGTTGTGGAACCCTAATTTGTTTGAAGAATTTGAACGTGAAGGGAAACATAAATTCAGGTAACATACTCATGGATGGATAGTTCTCGTAATGTCATTTCCAACTGTAGGTGGTATGCCACATGGTTCCTCACGATTGAGGAGTTATGGCCTCATGAAGTTGGAAGCCCCAAAGAATGGTTAAGAAGCCCTAAACAGTTACAAAGTGATTAATTAAGGGAAAAGTGGTTGTAACAAGAAAGTACAGGTTGACCCTAAGGGTAAAACAATTATGACCCTAAAATGAGGAAAACAGGTAAAAAAATTATGACCCTAAATTTAGGAAAAAGGGTAAAATAGTTATAACCCTAAAATTAGAAAAAAAAGGTAAAACAATTATGACCCTAAAATTAGGAAAAAGGGTAAAACAATTATTACCCTAAAATTACGAAAAAGGGTAAAACAGTTGTAACGAGAAATTAATTAAGGGTAAAGTGGTTACAACAAGAAATTAATTAAGGGTAAAGTGGTTGAAAAACAGTTATGTGGAAGAGTATAAATACACATCAAGAGTCTCTCATTCACACACACAAGTTCATTGAATATCTATCTAGTGAACACTTGATCTATTGGCGAATATGAGGTAGCGAGGATGATGTAAAGTAAAGGGGATGCTTGTTCCAGGTTGCAACAAGGTATAATGATGCAGTAAGGTTGCTACAAGATTAAATGTATGTTTATATGCATGTTTTGAAGGTTATATCTTGGTGATGGTATGGTACATGTTGAGGTATATTTTGGTGATGTTATGGTGCATAGTTTATGGGATATCTTTTGGTATATGGTTGAGGCATATCATGAGTGATATGACACATGTTTGAGGTACATAGCTTTTGGATGTGTTGAGCACTCAACACACCCTAAAATGCCTATGTCCAATTTTACTTTTTGGGTACCACTTGATCTCTTTGCATTGTCTGATTCATCTCCATTTTGGAAAATGTTGCGTTTGCTTACCAGTTTTGAGTCTCATTAAGTCTTTAAAAAGTTTGCTTGAAACTATGAAAATCCTCAACTTAAAAGATTTAACATTTAAATAAGGAATCAGATATCCAAAGCACTTAAGAAATTTGACATCGGAAAGGATTAAGTGTGAAAGAAAAATACTTGAGAGAACCGAAGTTGTCGAGTCCCGATCTTCGTCGGCGTCAATAGACATGAGTCTTCTTTCATGACAAGCATCACTGCGGAGATCACCGATTTCCGATCCCTTTCGGCATCAGGAGAATGCAAAACAAGTAAACACTTTAAAAGCAAGAAATGTTGTCACCGATAGCCGATACCTGACGCACTCATCGAAGTCGGTGAAAATCAAACCGCGATGAAATTTTCGACAATGCTAAAAGTTTTTTCCCGATTCCCGATTCCCGATCCCTTTTGACAATGAATATTTGAAGGAAACAAACCAAAGGAAAGTATGCGATAGGGTTTTCCTCGATCGCTGACCCTCGATATCTTTTTGGCATCGACGATCCCCAGGCTTAGTTTAGGAACGCACAACTGAAAGAGAGTTCTGAATCCTATTAATACTCGCAAGTTAAGTCACCGATATTCATTGCGTCGTACCCCGAATACGTTTTGCCATGTCAGCATCATACGACGAAATCAGTCGGCGTTGGAGGTTTTCTCGAGAGGATGTCAACGAGAACATACATAAGGATATCATCGATTCCCAATCTTCCCACTAAGAAAGCGACGTGATGGGACATTTTAGCTCTAAGATACGATGGATCCAAAGCATTTAAAGAACTAATTAATTCCAAAATCCCGCATTAGTTGCTAATTCATGCACGAATCAAAAGGATTGTTTGAACGTGCCGATACAGTGCATCACCCTTCGCGCCCCTGCTGTCAACTCACATAGAATTTATTTGCATAGATTTGATGGTAGGTTGTTTTGAATTTCACCCATCACTCGAATTAATTGGTTGATATGACTGGTAGGATATCCCCCGTTAAATCCTTTGAATTATTGTCAACAAGATTATTCTGTGTGCAAGGCAATTTAGAACATCCAGAGGAGTGAGACAAGCAATCTGGGGAAAGCTTCCAAGGTCCAGCGAGTATTAAATAACAGGTTTAGTAAGTGTTACATGTATGTACTGATCTATGGATGTTTTATGCTTCATTTCATACGTTTTATCCAATGTTACTCTGTATACATGCCTAAAGGATCGTTTTCAGTCGTAGGAACAATTCCTCCGAAGAAACCTGCCACCAGGAAATCTCCAAGAGCACTGAAGCTACAAGAACTAGATGCGGGAGAAGGTTCTTCCCCAACAGTCACAAAACAGATAGAATTTGCTCCAAAACCGGTGCCCGTCATCAAGACATCCACCAAGAACGTCTTCACTCAGCCTCCTTCCTTTGGAGACACAAAGGAGAACATCGGGACCAAGACAATGTTTCCACACTGGGAAGAATTTTTTCAAGAAAATCAAGCGGGGGGAATTCCCCGAATATACTTTGCACAACGATCCAGATATGAGAAGACTCAACGATGAAGTCCTCCCGAATGTCCAAAAGGCGTATGTGCACATGGTGGCGAGTAGGACTCTGGTTTTCCTTTGCATAGAGCTTCTGAAGTGGATTATCAATCACACTAACATGTAGAGATGCTTGATTAATGACGACAATGGCGGGTGTGTCAGGGTTTTCCTTCTAGTGGAAGTGCAGAATTACTACAAGCTCAGAGAGCTGGAAGAACGACTAAACATTGATTTTGTTGTAAGATTCTACGAGAAACATGATACCGGCAAGCTGATGGTGTCGTGGTGGAGAGAGGATAAAAAGTTCACCAATTGGACCTCCGGCTGGTACCTGACAACCAACCTAAGGGAGCCGTGCATCTATCTAATGGCCCTCCTTTGCTGATTGCATGGGGAGAAAGATTGCTCCAGGTTTTCAGAGGCTTGGATGCCTCTATCTTATACAATATCCATTTCCATAATAGGTTTTAACTAGGGTGCCATCATCTCCAAACAACTAATCACTTGCATACGACAGGCTCAAATGCCGAAAGAGGGAGAAACCCAATCCTTCTATATGGATTCTTATCTATTGGACATCATTTGTGCCAGAAATTTCTTTGCTGGAATGAACTTGAGCTGGCACACATCGAAAATCCCGGTCCATGTATATTTCGACATCTTGTGGGAGAACAGGTACAAGAAATCCTACTCTCTCATCTGCGATCAATTTATCACACGTATTTATTTTTTGTTGTTCAAGAAAGAGTGCCCAAGGCTATCGGATGCAGCTAGAAATATTATATCGAAAGTTTGCCACTGGTATCTGGACGAGCGCGATACCTACATCAGGGTTTTCAGTGCCATTGGAGCACCCCATCTGTTGCCTGTATATGTCCTCGATCGACTAGTAGTAGGGGAAATCTATTATCATATCATCCTTCAAGGTTGCAATGCTACTCTGGTAAAGGATAAGAAGCGGGCCTTCATACCTTACGAATTTCATATTGGTTTCTACATGGTAAAAGACACTGCGTAGGCCAAGCAAGAAGGGTTAAGCCAATTGGAGTTTCGATTCTTGACTGGCCGTTTTCGTAAGCATGACCCCAAGGGTCTAGTCCTAAAGCATGCATCATAGGTATCATCCTACTGGCCATACGCCCATGACAGGTACGAGGATGAGATTTTCACCGAAAATGCTCAAAACTGGGATGAGGTGGTGGCAAGGATGGCTGACCCTAAGGAAATAGGTTCAAGGCTATGAGCTGGGATGAGCAAGTGAAAATCTTGGAAAAATCGACTCAAGAGGTCCTCAGGGCCAGAGAAGAAAGGATAGAATCTGAATCAATCGAACCAGTGGAAGCTCCGCAGGAAGCTACCGAAACAACAGAGATTTCCTAGGTAACTCCGGTACATGACAATAATTTCCCCGAGGCTCAGGATGTGCTGGAGAGAGGGAAACTCTTGTATCAACAGGCCTAATAGATGATGAATCAGATGTGGAGAAATCGGAACCTTGTCAGGATGCCAAGGCTTCCGATTGGTAGCCCAGAAGAAAGCTCGGTGGGGCCAAGTGAGCCTGATCTCATAAACCTTGATAACAACTATGGGTTAGGTGACCTTGAATCCACAATGCCAATAAATGGATTGCCGACATATGTGACGACTCAACCGTAAATGAGACAGGTATTAGTGGAAACGAATGCGCCTAATCCTTTGAGCCATTTTGTAAATATATATAGTGATGATGAGATCCTAGAGGCATCTCTCGGGACCCCTATGCGCGTCCAAGAAAAAAAGGGAATTTAGAAGACTTCTTCTCCTGATCCCAGGGTCCAAACCCAGGAGGTCCCACAAAAGGAAATAAAAGCCGAAAGTGTTCCCGACACAAAGAGGCCTGATGCATCAGACACCTAAGCATACAACCTAAAGGACAAGTTAGAACCTGATGAGCCAAATGAAGGATCCCCGCAAAAGGAAATCAACATTTCAACGACCAATGAACAAGTAAGTATCAAGTATTTTCCCGACGCCTCTATTCCGCTCGATACTCAGATCCCCGACAAGCCACAGACAGAGTCCCGACCCTTAGAGCACAACAAGGAAGTTCAAGAACCTAACCTTGAACAAATATACACCACTGGAAATATGGGAAACACACTCACATGGGGTGATCAACAGATTCCCGAACCTATGGACGAGGTAGCCGATATTTATGCGATCTCCTACGATCGAAAGAGGAAGGCCATCATCCAAAGAACCACAAAGAAAAGGAGGTTCACATTGGATCTCTCCATCCTCATCACTATAGAGGAGAATTTGATAAACACAAAAAATTCCCAAAACGATATCAAAAGGAGCTAGCCGCCGCCTTGAAGGAACTAGAACATTTGCACTATTAGCGACCAAAATAAATGGGTTTTTGAGAGCCTTTTTATCTCTCTTTCTCTCTGTTTCACTCATTTTCCTTTTTAGCCTTTGACCAATGTCTTAACCTCCCCCTTCATCCAGCTTTTGAGTTATCACTTTAGCCTAGAATCCTTTGATCTCTTCCTCTTTACCTGCAATACACAAATACAAATTAATCGTTACATAGTCCACAATTCTAGCTTTATTAGCTTTATATTATCAAAAAGATTTATGCACTTTTGTTATGAAGTGGTGTGTGCTTGAAGCAATTCTAAAGTTAAATCAAATCCCTAGTTCATATCTACATTCCACTAAACCTACACTAAAGCCAAATTATAATGTTAAGCCCCCAGTCAAGCCTTCAGTGAACACAAGCCCATCCCAGGTGTAGAGCTTAAAAAATACAAGCTCAAACTCAGAGGCGATAGGTCATGAGTTTGCAGGTGTCGAAGACTTTGCATGAAATCCCTGCTGCTAGGTATGAGTTCAATTTTCAGTAAGTCAGTTCTTGTAACTTGATTTCAGGATTTTTCAAGACAGAGGTAAGCGGAGGCATTATGGAAAGAGGGCTACGATGCTTTTGGCAGCTGCCGCGTTCAAGGGAGTCACTCTGGGACTGCTTATAGATACAGTCATGGACATTGATCCCAGTATAATCGTGAGTGCATTTGTTGGCACCTCGTTAGCATTCGATTACTTTTCTGCAGCAACAATCACAACCTGGAGACATAAATTCATATTTCTGGGAGGGTTTTTAGGTTCGGGTGTGAGCATATTGATGTGGTTACAACTGGCAACTGCCATCTTTGGTGGTTCTTCGACAATTTACACATTTGAGATCTACTTCAGTCTTCTATTTTTCCTTGGGTATATCATACCCGACACATAGATAATCATTGAGAAATTGGACCATGGAGACTATGATTATTTGAAACACTCAGTGGACATCTTCATTGATTTTGTTGCTGTATTTGTTTGTCTGTTAGTCATAATGGCAAGGAATTAAGACAATGACCTCTGAGGTTGCCAGTCCAAGATGTTTACAAGATTAGCAGATCGATGGAAGGTCCAAGTTGTTAATGTAGAATCTACTTTTATTTACAGCATTGAACCATGCCCCAAATTGAAATGGTTGAGAAAGTATGCTGCAGGGGACAATATCTGCGCTTTACTCAAACAATTGAGAGCCATTGGAAGCAATTTGATCTACTCCTTTAACATATCCCAGTGTTCTTGGAGAGCCATTACACAGGGAGTTTTCAACTCCACAAGCGCATCACAACTATCAATGGAGATTCACAACCAAGAAATGAGCAGTCTTTGTCAGATTTCCAACAACTTCAGGGTCAAATTTTGGATTAGGACCAGCTACGGTCGGCAACAGAGTCTGTGTTATTTGTTTTAATTGTGCAATGCAATATTCACATACTTCAGGCATAATTTCTTCTGTTTGCTTTGCAAATGTTGTCTGTCATAAATTTCATAAATGTGGATTCATTTCTATCATCTCTCCTTTCTTCTGTATCCGTGGAAAAATATTCATCTGCCTAGAGTAGCCAAGCACATATTGGGATGCCATCAGTTGGCTTAGCAACAATAGGAAACACGATGCCAGTTATGACTATGCCTAATTCATCAATAACACAAGCTTCCAATCCAACTTTCCCATTGACCTCACTACATATTATTGGCTCACCTCCTCGTGGGGTAACTGATCCAACATCAAGTGTAAATCAATCTCCAGTTAAGGGTTCTGATTCATCCTACAGTGGATAGCACATCCCCTCAAGGGGTACTGGATTCTTGAAGGAAGTCACAGGTAATAAAGGATTTCTAAAGACTGCCTTTTCGGTGGCTAGTCAAGCATTCACAACTATCTTTAGCCACCAAAAGCAGAGCTTTCGGTGGCTTACAGGTTCAGATTTCATCTCTTTAGTAACCGAAAGCACAGGGAAGGGCAGAGAGCCACTCTTTTTGCACAGATCTCATTTTTGTTGCTCCAATTGGTACGAGAAGGGTTTCTAAGCTATGATTATAATTAAGAGCATCAATTTTACTACTCTGTTTTAGTTGTGGAGGTGTCAACAAAGTCAGTAAGATAAAAATTCTTATCTATTTTTGGCAAAAGATGACTTGACTACCAAGGTGGCATCCTCGACCTTATCTACCAACCTTTGAAGATTTGTTATAGCTGTTGAAGAACATGAAACACCAGATTTGGATAAGGGTTTGAATTCCCTTTATATAGGATATGTTCCTCTAAGTTTGCAATTAGTTTTGTATTATACTATTCTTAGTATTCTCGATCCATCTTCATAGGATCTCATTTGTATAATGTAAAGGCTATAAATCCATTTAGTCTTGGAGGCTGAAAAGGGGATGGGGGGGAGGGGGGCGTTGGTTCGATTTTGAGTTCTATAATCCACTGTTATTGTAAAAAGACACTTTCTTTAATATATTAAGCCTACAAGCTTCTTTCATTTGTTATTGTCATAATCTCCTTCATCTTTGTCTATGCATATGAGTTGAAATCATTCTTTTGTCTATGTTTAATGGTCCCATGGTAACTGTCATCTTACTTTTGACTGTTAAGCAAGAATCATAAGCATCCTTGGCTAGTTTGTTGACCCATCATATATATTGCCTATGTATGTTCTGGTTCACTGATTGGTTTTCTTATCCATTTGATTTACAAACCTATCTGATAGTAGCTCCCGAAGGCCTTGTATTGCATGAATATAGCTAGAATTTCTTGAAGACACAATCCAGTGATTAAGATATTCATCTTGATCCAAACCCACACCCATTATTGAGAAAATAGTTACAAAAAGGTTAAGTTACCAGGCATCTCTGAGATACAGCCTAGGAGAGTTTCCTGGAGTGATAACTTGCACCACCTGGATGAATGCTATCAGAGCACCACTCAGACCGTGGTATACATGAGAAGCGAGTTCAAAGAGGCTTACAACAAGTTCACACACGAGCAACACCTTTTTTCTGCGAAGATAGATGAGCTCCAGAAAGACACTCTCATGGCACTCGTGATGTGCAATGATATGGAGTGGTGGTATGAAAAGGCGCAACAATCTGTAGAGAGAATCAAATAAATTGATGTAGTCCAATAGGGTCGAGATAAAGAAGAACACGAGATCTGGATGTTGGGCAAGAGCAGTCTTGATCGCATGAAACGATCAACCAAGTATTGGCCTAAGATGTCTCAGGAACCACACCGGGAAATTCAAGAGCAATGGGCCAAATGCGAGAAACATTGGGATAAAATAAACAAAGAAATGAAGGATATCAGACTCCCTAATTTTGGAACCCCCGACGACTTCGTTGACTTGTGCGACATAGTCGAATCGCATGCCAAGCAAGATTCGTCATGGGCCGAAGAGCTAGTGAAGGTGACCGACACAACGCTAAGACAAGTGCAACGATTTATGGAACATCCGATTAGATCTCGGACTGTGCTATAGTAGTTAAACACCAGTCTGGCGAAGTACCGGGTGCATGTGGTGGAGGTCAGGGGAATTTACGCAGCTCCAATGGAACAACACATATTTCCATGGGCCCAAACCTGTGAGGAGCTGTTTATTAGTTGGTCGGAGTATGAGGAAATTCACCCTTTCAAAGGGATATCTTGAGATGACTTTTGGAAAACGTTTAGGAGAGAACGCCAGATGGTGAGCTTTGTTTTGTTTAAACTACACGTAGCCGTTTATTTTTAGTTATTTTTAAATTATAAATAAGAGCATCGACCAATTAGTAAAAGGGTCGATGGTTGTTGTAAGAATTTTTTTCTTTTCTAGTTGTTAAGAATTATTTTGAAGCTGCCTTTAATTGAGAAGTCCTTCTGGACTAGAGACAAGTTATTTTCATCAAAGTGAATGTGTGATTGGGCGTGGAGAAGAACTATTTCCTATATTGTTTCATGAACGGATGCTATAACGAGTAAGAGCAATTAAATCTATTGTCAAGTTATCTGGTGCAATGTTTTGTTATTCTTTTCTTTATGATGAAGATGAATTGTTGTGTTATTATGTGATGGATGATTAAGTAGGTGGATTATTCTTCTTGGCTTTGTTTTATCACGTATGTGTTTTCTTTCTAATAATTAATATCTCAGACAGTAATTGGATGCTCACATGGTTAACATATTATTACTAGGCCTATGGTATATAATTGTCGTCTGCATGCTTGAGTAGCGGGTTATCCCAAGCTTAGCCTCTTCTCCAATAGTTAAACTTAATTCTATTTTGTTGCCAAGTTGGTTTATACTGGCTTACAATCTTACTTCAGTTCCACCTAAGAGAAAATACAAAAAGAGAAAGTCCCAACTGAAGGAGACGCCTTCGCAAGAAAACATAAATCCCATCAATTAATTGGCTGAATCGTAAGATCTAGAGAACCATTCCACTATTAAATGATGCAGAGTCTAATTGGGCCTCGATGGCGGGTTTGGTTCCTACTGTTGAATCAAGGGATCTAGGACCCATAAATAGAATTAGCGCTCGAAGGAGGGCCCGAGAATGAATGGCTGAATACATATTTTTCGTAGTACTTCAAACAACCTATAGATTCAAGACAACCCACATGCATGGCTAGTCATTCCGAAGACAACCCACACACGCTGAGTACTCCTAAAATGAGTAACTCACCATGACTCGAGGAATAAAATTTGTACCCTGACATACCTTACACTCTTCTTCACGAGGAATTAAATCAATTCAGAAGAATCACAAGAGCATACGCCTGACAGATTGGTGCGTTGTTCATAGCTCCGATACTTCCCCGAAGAAAAAAGATAAGTAGACTAGTGGTCAATACTCTCGACGAAGTATTCGTGCACATGGTAGAAGACTTAATATATTTCACAATCATCGAAATCCAAGATCCTCTTGATCTGATACCTGAAACGCCAGCCGACGACGTTCTAAACCAAAATATTTTTTGGAAGAGGAGGAGTTTAACTCATAGTCTGAAGATATGGAAGGCAACAATGACCATAATGAAGGAAGGGGAAACCCACCATTGAAAAATCAACTCTATTTGGATAGAGACGCTTTGGCCCTCCTGGGACTAGTCCATAAGCTTCCCCGACATCCAGAGAATTTACTTCCTAAGTTCGACCCAGAAACCTTAGGATTGCCTGAAGATCATATCAAGAAGTTTATACTAGCGACCAAGCTTATGAATGTCCAACATGAAGACGTAGTTTGTAGGTTGTTCCCCTACACTTTTGAGAACTCGGCCTCCACATGGTATTTTAACCTCCCTGTAGGATCCATAACTAGCTGGACAAAGTTTCAAAAATATCTTTTAGATAAATTTCCTGAAGAAACCACTACAGGAGCTCTGATGGCTGAATTGTTCGCAGCCACCATGAGTACAAAAGAAAAGGTTAAATATTTCAATCAAATATTCACAACCATCTTAAACAAATTCTAGCCCAAAGCCAAACCAACTCAGGAGTTGCAAATCGAAGTTTATGCTATTGCTCTCCCAACTTCTATTTCCATGTTTGTGAAGAGGGCTGCCAAATGAACCTTAGATGAGAATTTTGAAGAAGCTAAAACGATAAAATTCCAGATGAAAGGGTGTAAAGAAGGCCAAGTCTCTTTAGTAAAGAAATAATTTCAACCTCCTCCCAGGAGAGGACTCCTTCTGACTAGACCACCAGGGAAACAACCAGAACAGACTCCCGACAAGGGTAATGGAGACATAGAATATCTACAACGCATGGTTAAGAAATTATCAAACGAGATCATAGACATGAAGAGAAGTGCAGGGGAAGGAAACCAAGGCCAAAGGCCCTATAAGCCTTTCTTTAAAAGAAACCCACCGTTCAAAGCCATTGAACCTCCCCCAACTAACTTGAATATCGATCTAGGGAATGTTGCTTCTGATTCTTTCTGTACTTATCACCAGGAAAACCACTCTGAAAGAGATTGCCCTCAATGGGTTCATTCCATGAATTTGATGGCCAATCAGTTTCTTGACAAAGTCTCCCTAATTGAACAACCAAGCGGGTCAGTTATGAATGTTGCTAATCAAGAAGAGATTGATCCACCACAGGATACAACCATGCTGATATGGGATTTTGACCTAATATTGCCTTCTGATGACCTATTTGAGTGTCAAGAACCACCCATAGAAGTCTTAGTGGTGCAAACAAGAAGTAAGGGCCCACCTATCTCAAAAGATCATCCTATTACCCAAACGTCGGAGGGAAGGTCAACTCCCGATCACCCAAAAACACCTTTTGCTTCCCATAAGAACCCTATTAGCATCCATACCCGAGAATCACCCAAACTGGAGTACAATGTAGTTGAAGATTTGAAGAAGTTGAAAGATAATATATCGGTCATGGACATCTGTAGAATCCCTAAGAAAAAAGAATTCCTTCTACAAGCTTTGAATTCAGTAGAAAACTCTACAACAAGCAATGAACAACAAAGAAATTTAACTTCCACAGATCTAGTAAATAAACCAACTGTGAATACTTGCTTGAAATATAAGAAGGGAAAACCTTTTGTCCCACCGTTCCTCTTAAAGTTTGAAGTCTTCAACAAGAACCTCTACAATTGTTTGGTAGATTCAGGATCATCCTCTAATGTTATGCCACTGTCTATCTGTAAAAAGCTAAACACAGTCCCTCTCAAGAGTGATAAACATGTAATACAACTAGACAGAACCCAAGTCAAAGTCATGGGGGAACTTGGAGATGTAATGATTAGGATAGCGACACATCCTAAGTTTGTGCAAGTGATTGACATCATTGTAGTAGACATCCCATAGGCCTATGGGTTATTACTAAGTCGAGATTGGTCTAAGAAGTTGAACGGGTACTTTAGTACAAACTAGGCACACCTTTGTCTACCATTGAAGGGATATACGAATATGATCAGAATCAATAGGGAGAAATACCTGAAACATATGGTTACTGATCTAGAAACCCCGAATGAACCCTAATCCACATATTTCCCCGTCCTAGGCAATTTTTCCTGCATTCCTATTTTGGGAAATTCTCCCCTCTTCCATATGATGTCCCTCTCACTCAGAACTCCTAAATGTTTTTTCAAGAGAAATCGCCAATACTGACGGAGGAAACTCTCTTCTGTCAAGAACCTGGGCTAGAAATCACTGGACAAAAGATAGGAGGCCAAGAAAGTAATAAGAAGGAAGAAATGGTTAACCTTCACGCACAAATCTGGACCATATATTTCAACGGATCTAAATCATAGGAAGGATCAGGGGCATGCTGCATCCTCATTGATCCAAAAGGTAAACGTCATTTCCGGTCCTGTAGACTAGAATTCGAATGCACCAATAACATCGCCGAGTATGAAGCTCTAGTACAAGGGTTGAAGAAATCCATAGACTTAAACGTCAAAGAGTTGAAGGTTTTTGGGGATTCTGAGATTATCGTTAGACAGGTAAGAAATACTATACATTGCAATTCCCCGCACCTAAAGAATTATCAACAGGAAGTGCATAGGTTAATAGAGCATTTTGAAGCTTTCAATATCATCACAGTCCCGAGAGCAAAGAATATTCTTGCTGATTCCCTGGCCACAACTGCTTCCAGGCTGTCACCCCTAGAAGATTATGAAGCCTCTCGGTTCACTATGGAGTTACTCTACAAACCATTGGTGCCTAACAACATTTATAATTGGAAATTATTTGAAGGAGATGAACAGATCATAAAATTCATGACTAAACAAGACAATTTCAAAGATTTGGCCATTGACGATGAAGTTTTCCAGGAGAAATCGATAGAAACTGATCCTCGGGTAGGTCAACCTATTGACAAATCGAAGTCTCACACAATCCCAAAAGAGATAGCTAATTTGGAGAATGTTTTTGACCTAAAGGAATGGTTTAAGGGGCCTAAAAATGCAAAGACCGGTAGCTCCTGTCCCCTGTATGAAACTATAAATCTCAGAACACCAAAAAACCCAAAGAATGTGAATCTTGACAAGACTATATCTAAAGAGGAAATAAAGGCTTACCTCAAACTATTCAGACAATATCAAGATGTCTTTGCATGGTCCTATCGAGATCTGAAAACTTATGATACCCACATCATTCAACACACTATCCCGTTAATACCCGAAGTGAAACCTTTCCAACAAAAGCTTCGAAAGTATTACCCATCCTTAGAACCTCTCTTGTATCAAGAATTGAAGAAACTTTTAGATGCCAAAATCATCTTCTAGGTTAGGCATTCTGCGTGGGTAGCAAATCTAGTTCACGTGAGGAAAAAGTTGGGAGAAATCCGCTTATGCGTAGATTTTAGGAACCTCAAGAGAGCTTCAGAAAAGGACAATTACCTAGTCCTGCCAATGGAGCAACTCCTACGGACCGTGTCTAGCTCGGAGATTTTCTCTCTACTGGACGGTTTCTCGGGTTACAACCAAGTCCTGGTTTTAGAGGAAGATCGTTTGAAAACTACCTTCCGAACCAAGTGGGGAACCTTCGCTTATAAACACATGCCTTTTGGGTTAATCAATGCAGGGGCAACCTTCCAAAGGGCCATGGACGTAGAATTTCAGGGACTAATCAACAAGTGTGTGGTAGTGTATCTGGACGACGTAACTGTGTATTCAAAGAACAGAGAAGAGCACATCTACCACTTAACTCAGATTTTCAAAGGCTGTAGGAGATACAGTATATACTTAAATCCTAAGAAACCTATCTTCGACGTCGAGGAAGGTAAATTGCTAGGCCACATTATATATCAATCAAGCATTCGCATAGACCCAGAAAGGATTAAGGCCATAGATCAACTCCCGTTGCCTCACAACAAGAAAGCTATGCAGTCTTTTTTCAGGCAAATCAATTTCGTGAGGAAATTCACTCCCGATTTCGCGGAAACTATCAAACCCTTACAAAATATGATTCGTAAAGATGCTGAATTTAAGTGGGATGATGAATGAAAGGATGCTTTCAGCAAAATTAAAATTGCTATATCCCAGGCCCCCGTGTTACGAAGTCTCGATTTCAATAAGGATTTATTCCTCTATACTTTCACCTCCGACCAATCGTTAGCTGCGGTATTGACTCAAAAGGATGATGACAACAATGAGGCCCCAGTGTCGTTCATTAGTACCAACCTTGAAGGAGCTGAACTAGATTATCATGCCGTAGATAAACAGGCTTACGTAGTCTACAAAGCAGTAAAGCATTTCATGTCTTACATCCTCAAGAACCACACCAAAGTAATTGTGCCTCACCCTGTGGTCCGATCCCTATTTACTCAACATGAGATGGGGGAAAGAAGAGGAAACTGGATGGCAGTAGTTCAAGAATTTGATCTAGATATAAAACCTACCAAACTAGTTAAAGGGCAAGGATTATGCAAACTTGTAGCCGAAGACCAGGACCAAGTAAATGAAGATTTCGAATGGGAGAATGAAATGGCATTATGGTGTGGCATAGTTTCATACATTTCCCCAGGACAAGACTCTTGGTACGAGAAGCTAACTTATCTCCTACACCATGGTACTTCTCTAGAAAATCTCAACCCTAGAGAAATGAGAGCTCTAAGGTTAAAATCCACACAGTATCGCCTCATAAATTTGGTACTCTTCCAGGTTAATTATGATGGGGTACTATTAATATGTCTCGAACGTGAAGATGCAGACAAAGTTCTGAAGGAGCTCCATGATGGCCCTGCCGATGGAAATTTCGCAGGAAACACCACCGCTCATAATATATTGAGAGCTGGTTATTATTGGCCCACCTTGTTCAAAGACGCTCACACTTACGCTAGAAACTGCAAAACCTATCAAATAAGTGTTGGGAGGGAGAAGAGAGTGATAATAACACTCCAACCAATGACTGTCTCTAGGCCTTTTGAGCAATGGGGGTTAGATATCATAGGAGAAATTACACCCAGTTCTTCAAAACAACATAAGTATATACTTACCGCCACCGATTATTTCACGAAATGGGCAAAGGCCATTCCTCTGACCCATGTAAACGAGAAGGTGGTAGTCCAATTCATAGAACAACAATTGATCACAAGGTTTGGTGTCCCTTTTGTTCTATTTTTTGATAATGGAGCTTATTTTTCTTCCACCCTATTGACAGAGTTTTCTTTGGACAAAGGAATCATAATTAGGTACTCTGCAAATTATTATCCATAAGGAAGCGGGGTGGCATAATCAACCAATAAGAACCTAGTGAGAATATTAAAGAAGACGATTGCAGACAACCAAAGGAACTGGCATAATCTACTCCATAACACTCTATGGGACGATAGAGTCACACCCAAGGAAGCTATAGGAATTTCCCCATACTTTTTGGTTTACGGGCAGGAAGCCATTCTCCTGAACGGGCTTTATCTTCCATCTCTTCAACTAGCCCAAGATTCCAAAGGACAAGCTTCATCAATCATACAACAAAGAATTGACACTCTGCTCATGCTAGAGGAAGAAATGGAAAAGGATAAATCGAAGTTCATGGCCCACCAACAGATCGTTAAAAGATGGTTTGATAAGCATAAGGCTAAAAAGAAGAATTTTGAAGTAGGAGACTTAGTCCTAAAATGGGACAGAGCAAATGAGCCAAAAGGGAAGCATTCTAAGTTTCAGAATCTATGGCTTGGACCTTTCCAGGTGGCTGATAATATTGGGGCAGGCACTTATCGGTTACAAAATCTGAGGGGGGAACCTAACGCCCTCCCAGTAAATGGCCAAGCCCTCAAACAATTTTTCCAATAATAATAATAAAAAAAGAGAAAATGTTTTGTGTTTTGTATGAATGTTTTCATGATTGCGAAATGCATTTTTTGTTGTTTTATTTTTCTTTTTGGACTTTTTCGCTTTTGAAGGTTGCGTTCAACAAGACAATGGTCGACTTTAAATCATGCGACATAGCGAACTCTGTTCATAACTCATCGCTCATATAAAACACAAGAAGTATTGAAGAGCTTGTGGTTGCTTTGAGGAGTCCTCTATCTAACCTGCACAAATGAACAACTTCAGAGAAATGTTAGAAGTGTCTGCTTAGTGGTTTGGTAAGACCTTAAGGGAAAGAAGAAAATACGGAAAGGACTACATGAACCTTGAAGACAAAGCTAGCAAAGGATCCACCTTAACCATCTCACTTTGTAAAATAAACAGACATCATCCTCTCCCACTCACTCATGGCATCATGTTGAAATAAAATTGACATTATCAAAAGAGTGAATAGTAGGAGAGGGTATGCAAATATCTCCGCAGGGGATATGGACACTCGCTGGCAGTAGAGAAAGGTATGTGATGTCGGGGTGACTCCATCGGGGCTATGGACGCTCACTGGCAGTGGAGCAACACCATAGCAAATTATTAAAGGTAACTAAAGGATTTAGGCCAGTGAATACTTTACTAGATTTTTGTCAAAAAGGGCATGAGTCAGGGTTACAGGAAACGAAGGAGGAATAAAGGTTAAAAACCCCACAGGCAGACCCAGAAGCATCAATTAAATAATTTCGAATGCAAGGGTAAAAGAGGCTATGATTTAAAACCAATTAATTTCTCCACCAACTTTTGCATCAGCTGAGCCTGAAGGAAGAACAAAGATTCTGCTTTTGCCTTGTAAGTTGCCATTTGGTTAGCACTCAACACACCCTAAAAGGTCTATGTCCAATTTTACTTTTTGGGTACCACTTGATCTCTTTGCATTGTATGGTTCATCTCCATTTTGGAAAATGTTGCATTTGCTTACCATTTTTGAGTCTCATTAAGTCTTTAAAAAGTTTGCTTGAAACTATGAAAATCCTCAACTTAAAAGATTTAACATTTAAATAAGGAATTAGATAGCCAAAGAACTTCACCCGACATGCTTAAGAAATTCGACATCGAAAAGGATTAAGTGTGAAATAAAAATACTCGAGAGAACCGAGGTTGCCGAGTCTCGATCTTCGTCGGCATCAACAAACATGAGTCTTCTTTCACAACAAGCATCACTGCGGAGATCACCGATTGTCGATCCCTTTAGACATCAGGAAAAGGCGAAATGAGTAAACAGTTCAAACAAAAAAAATGTTGTCACCGATATCTGATACCCGACGCGCTCATCGGAGTCAGAGAAAATCAAACCGTGACGAAATTTTCGACAATGCCAAAAGTTTTTTCCCGATTCCCAATTCCCGATCCCTTTCGGCATTGTGAATTTTTGAAGGAAATAACCCAAAGGAAAGTATGCGGTAGCGTTTTCCCTGATCACCGGCCCCCAATATATCTTTGACATTGGGAATCCCTAGGCTTAGTTTAGGAAGGCGCAACTGAAAGAGAGTTTCGACTCCTATTAATACTCGCGAGTTAAGTCATCGGTCTTCATTGCGTCGTACCTCGAACCACTTTTGCCACGTCAACATTGTACGAGGAAAACAATCGGCGTCAGAGGTTTTCTTGGGAGGATGTCAACGGAAACATACATAAGGATATCCCCAATTCTTGATCTACCCACTAAGAAAACGACGCGATGGGACATTTTAGCTCTAAGATACGATGGATCAGAAGCATTTAAAGAACTAATTAATTCCAAAATCCCGCATTAGTTGCTAATTCGTGCGCGAATCAAAAGGACCGTTTGAACGTGCCAATACAGTGCATTACCCTCCATGCCTCCACCATTAACTCACGTAGAATTTATTTGCAGAGATTCGGCGGTAGGTTGTTTTGAATTTCACCCATCACTCAAATTAATTGGTTGATGCGACTGGTAGGCTCTCCCTCGTTAAATCCTTTGAATTATTGTAAACAAGATTATTCTGTGCGCAAGGTAGTTCAGAACATCCAGAGGAGCGAGACGAGCAATCTGGGGAAAGCTTCCAAGGTCCAGTGAGTATTAAACAACAGGTTTAGTAAGCATTACAGGTATGTATCGGTCTATGGATGTTTTATGCTTCATTTCGTACGTTTTATCCAATGTTACTCTGTATACATGCCTAAAGGATTGTTTTTGGTTGCAGAAACAATGCCTCAGAAGAAACCTACCACCAGGAAATCTCCAAGAGCTTCGAAGCTATAGGAACTAGATGCGGGAGAAGGTTCTTCCCTAGCAGTCGTAAAACAGCAGGAATTTGCTCCAAAACTGGTCCCCGTCATCAAGACATCCACCAAGAAGGTATACAATCAACCTCCAGCCTTTGGAGACATAGAGGCGAACATCATGACCAAGACAGTGTTTCCACGCTGGGAGGAACTTTTCAAGAAAATCAAGCAAGAGGAATTCCTCGAATATACTCTGCACAACGATCCAGATACGGGAAGACTCGACGATGAAGTCCTCCTGAATGTAAGAAAGGCGTATCTGCACATGGTGGTGAGCACGACTCTAGTATTCCCTTGCATAGAGCTCCTGAAGTGGCTTATCGATCACACTGACATGCAAATATGCTTGATTAATGACGAAAATGGTGGGTGTGTTAGGGTTTTCCTTCCAGTGGAAGTGCAGAATTACTACAAGCTTAGAGAGCCGGAAGAACGGCTAAACCTTGATTTTGTTGTTAGCTTCTATGAGAAACATGATACCGACAAGTTGATGGCGTTGTGGTGGAGAGAGGATAAAAAGTTCACCAATTGGACCTTCGGTTGGTACCCGACAACCAACCTAAGGGAGTCGTACATCTATCTAATGGCCCTCCTCTACCGATTTCATCGGGAGAAAGACTGCTCCAGGTTTTCAGAAGCTTGGATGCCTCTAGCTTATATTGTAGCCATTTCTGGAATAGGTTTTAACTAGGGTGCCATCATCTACAAACAACTGAGCACTTGCATACGATAGGCTCAAACGCTGAAAGAGGGAGAAACCCCATCCTTCTATATGGCTTCTTATCTATTGGATGTCATTTGTGATAGAAACGTCTTTGCCAAAATGAACTTGAGCTGGCACACATTAGAACTCCGGGTCCATGTATATTTCGACATCTTGTGGGAGGAAAGGTACAAGAAATCCTACTCTCTCATCTGCGATCAGTTTATCACACGTATTTATTTTTTGTTGTTCAAGAAAGAGTACCCAAGGCTGTCGGATGCAGCCATAAATATTATATCGAAAGTTGGCCACTAGTATCTGGACGAGTGCAATACCTACATCAAGGTTTTCGATGGCACCACAACACCCCATATGTTGCCTGTATATCTCCCCGATCAACTAGTAGTCGGGGAAATCTATTATCAGACCATCCTGCAAGGTTATAATGCTACTTTGGTAAAGGATAAGAAGTGTTCCTTCATACCTTACGGATTTCATATTGGTTTCTACATGGTAAAAGACACTGCACATGCCAAGCAAGAAGGGTTAAGCTAATTGGAGTTCCGATTCCATACTGGCCATTTTCACAAGCACGACCCCAAGGGTCTGGTCCTGAAGCACGCATCACAGGTATCATCCTAATGGCCATACACCCATGACAGGTTTGAGGATGATGTTTTCACCGAAAATGCTCAAAACTGGGATGAGGTGGTGGTAAGGATGGCTGAACCTAAGGCAACCAGGTTCAAGGCCATGATTTGGAATGAGCAAGCCACAATCCTGGAACAATCTGATCAGGAGGTCCTTAGGGCCAGAGAAGAAAGGATAGCATCCAAATCAATCAAACTAGTGGAATCTCCCCAGGAATACACCGAAACAACAGAGATTTCCCAGGTAACTCCGGTACAAGACAAGAATTTCCCCGAGGCTTAGAATGTGTTGGAGAGATGGGAACTCTTGTATCAATAGGGCTAACAGATGACGAATCATATGCAGAGTAACCTGGACCTCGTCAGGATGCCAAGGCTTCCGACCGGTAGCCTAGAAGAAAGCCCGACGGGGCCAAGCGACCCTGATCTCATAAAACAAGGTGACCCTGAATCCACAATACCACCAGCCGAATCGCCGACAAATGTGACGAATCAACTAGAGATGGGTTGGGTATCAGTGGAAATGAGCGCGCCTAATCCTTTGAGTGATTTTATAAATATATATAGTGATGATGAGAGCCCAAAGGCATCTCTCGGGACCCCTGTGCATGTCCAAGAAGAAAAGGGACCTGAGAAGACTTCTTCTCCTAATTCCAAGGTCCAAACCCAGGTGGTCCCACAAAAGGAAATAAAATCTGAAAGTGTTCCCGACACAAAGAAGCCCGATGCACTGGACACCCAAGCAGACAACCCGAAGGACAATTCAGAACCTGATGAGCCAAAGGAAGGATCCCTGCAAAAGAAAATCGGTGTTTCAACGATTGATGAACAAGTAAGTATCGAGTCTTTTCCCGACACCTCTATTCTGCTCGATACTCAGATCCCCAACAAGCCTACAAATAGAGTCTGGACTCTTGGAGCACAATGAGGAAGTTCAAGAACCCCACCTTGAACAGATATACACCACCAGAAATCTGGGAAACACACTCACATGGGGTGATCAACAGATTCCCGAACCTGTGGAAGAGGTAACCGATATTTATGCGATCTCCTACGATCAAAAGAGGAAGGCCATTGTCCAAAGAACCGCAAATAAAATGAGGATCACGTTGGATCAGTCCATCCTCATCACCACAGAGGAGAATTTGATAAACACATAAAATGATCGAACATCAGAGCTCCTCAGCGTGGGGATGGCCATCTCAGAAGCTTCTCGAGACAGAGCCAAACGAGATGAAAAGGAGTTGGCCGCTGCCCTGAAGGAACTAGAACATTTGAGACACCTGTATGAATACTATCAGAGCACCACTCAAACCGCGGTATACCTGAGAAGTGAGTTTGAAGAGGCTTACAACAAGTTCACACATGAGTGACACCTTTTTTCTGCGAAGATAGCTGAGCTCCAGGAAGACACTCCAATGGAACTCACGACGTGCAAGGATATGGAGTGATGGTATGAAAGGGCACAACAAGCCATAGAGAGAATCAAATACATTGATGCAGTCCAACAGGGCCGAGATAAAGAAGAACACAACATCTAGATGTTGGGAAAAAGCAGTTTTGATTGCATGAAGCGATCAATCGAGTATTGGGCTAAGATGTCTCAGGAATCACATCGGGAAATTCAAGAGCAGTGGGCCAAATGTGATAAATATTGGGATAAAATCAATGAAGTAATGAAGGATATCGGATTCCTCGAGTTCGGCACCCCCGATGACTTCGTCGACTTGTGCGACATAGTCGAATCGCATACCAAGCAAGATTCATTATGGGCTGAAGAGCTAGCGAAGGTGACCGACACATCACGAGGACAAGTGCAATGATTTATGGAACATTCGATTAGAGCTCGGACTATGCTACAACAGTTAAACACCAGTCTCGTGAAGTACCAGGCGCATGCGGTGGAGGTCAGAGGAATTTACGCAGCTCCAATGGAGCATCACAAATTACCATGGGCCCAAACCTGCAAGGAGTTGTTTATCAGTTGGTCGGAGTATGAGAATTGTCACCCTTTCAAAGGGATATCTTGAGATGACTGTTGGAAAAATGTTAGCAGAGAATGCCACGTGGTGAGTTTTGTTTTGTTTAAACTACACTTAGCCGTTTATTTTTAGTTAATTTTACATTATAAATAAGAGCATCGAGCAATTAGTAAAAGGGTCGATGGTTGTTGCAATAAACGTTTTCTTTTCTGGTTGTTAAGAATTATTTTGAAGCTGCCTTTAATTGAAAAGTCCTTCTGGACTAGAGACAAGTTATTTTCATCAAATTGCATGTGTGATTGGGTGTGGAGAAGAACTATTTCCTATCTTGTTTCATGAACGGATGCCGTAATGAGTAAGAGCAATTAAATCTATTGTCAAGTTATCTGGTGCAATGTTTTGCTATTCTTTTCTTTATGACGAAGATGAATTGTTGTGTTATCATGTGATGGATGATTAAGTAGGTGGATTATTCTTCTTGCCTTTGTTTGATCACATATGTGTTTTATTTCTATTAATTAGTATCTCAGACAGTAATTGGATGCTCACATGGTTAACGTATTATTACTAGGCCTATGGTATATAATTGTCGTCTGCATGATTGAGTAGCGGGTTATCCCAATCTCGGCCTCTTCTCCAGTAGTTAAACTTAATTCTATTTTGTTTCCAAGTTGGTTTATACCGACTTAAAATCTTACTTTGGTCCCACCTAAGAGAAAATACAAAAAGAGAAAGTCCCAACTGAAGGAGACACCTTCACAAGAAAATGTAAATCCCATCGATTAATTGGCCGGATCGTAAGATCTGGAGATCCATTCCACTATTAAACGCTACAGAGTCTAATTGGGCCTCAGTGGTGGGTTTGGTTCCTATTGTTGAATCAAGGGATCTAGGACCCATCAACAGGATGTTGGCACATGTTTGGTACATGGTTTAGATGCATGTATTGATGACGTTATGGTACATGCTTGGTGATATTATTACATGATGAGACACATCTTGGTGATGTTATGGTTCATGGTTTGATGGATGGTTTGGCACATGGTTGAGGCACATATCTTGATGATGATATGGTGCATTGTTATAGGCACTTGTTAGTGATCTTGGTACATGTTTGGTACATGACTAGAAGCAGGTTGTGGTGATGTTGGGCATATGGTTTGAGACATGCTCTTGATGATCGTGGCATGAATTGGATGCAATGTGAGTGGATTTGGTTGATGATGAAACCGTGACAATGATAGTGGCAGTGACAATGACAGTGACAGGTTGATGGTTCAATATCAGTGGTAGTGACAGGTTGACAGTGGCAATGATTGTGGTAGTGATAGGTTGGTCTACATTTATATTACATGGTAGTAGGATGGGGCAAGGAAATGGGGTTGTAGCCTCCTTCTGGTTGGTGCTGGAGAACTCAGGGAGTTGGAGCTTCCTTCAAGTTGGAGCCTATAAAATAGGGGGTTGGAGCCTCCTTCCAGTTGTAGCTAGTAAATCAGGGATTTGTAGCTTCCTTTAGGTTGGAGCCTATAAATAGGGTGTTGGATCCTCCTTCCAGTTGGAGTTGGAGAATTTGGAAGTTGGTGCTTCCTATGAATGTAATATTGGCTTATAACAAAAACATTCCATGTTTTTTTACCATTTGGGTTTCCACGTAAATTCTAGTGTATTGTGTTTCGATGTACTGTGGTTCTGTGATTGTTTACCGTGCATTGTTGATTTATATTGCTGCTATATTGGATACTAATGATAAATTGTTGAACACTGCTAATAAAGTTAAATATTATATATTGTGGTTAAAAGTGATAAAGTGCTCATACTGATTCACCCCCCCCTCTTAGTATTACAACAAAAACATGGATACTTAATGCTATACACTTAGCCCTCCATGTTCCCTTATGATCTTAGGTTGCTTCTTATGGTTGTTGACTTCCAAACCTTTTGTTGGTTAACTTCCTCCATAGCCCTAATCAAACCTTTATGCACTCTTCCATCCTTGTACACTAATTCACTACCTACTCTATTTTTGTTTACTGCCCTTCCTTTTTTCATCTTAGCTAATTCACTACCTACTCTATTTTTGTTTACTGCCCTTCCTTTTTTCATCTTAACTAATTCACTACCTACTCTATTTTTGTTTACTGCCCTTCCTTTTTTCATCTTATTGACCATTCTTTCCTTCCCCTTTTATATATTATATTTTTCTTCTTATTTCTATATCWTCACTTATTTATTGCTTACCTTCACCAACCACCTATTTATTTACCATCCTCTAATATGTCATTTCACTCACTTTTTATTTCATCACATCTTTACTTCCTCTTATCTCATGCTCTCACTAATTCCTTCACTATTTCTACCATATACCTCTTTATATCACCTTATAAAACTTATTTTTCACCCACTTTCCTTTACTCATTTCATTTCCAATCACCTATATACAAGCCTCGATTCCATACCATGAAAAATAACGCATTTTATCACTTTATTTTGACAAGTCTATTTAGTTGATGGATTGATTCATGCTACATCAATGAATTTGGTACCAATTTTAGGTTAATGATCCGAAGGTGGAAGAAAATGAAGGCTAAGCATGTTTCTAAAAGGAAAATCAAATACCTCAAGGTAAGCCATGGAAATCATGAGTT
>JASDQU010103287.1:65074-77806 GCA_032191745.1 Picea mariana | reverse complement strand
CATCCTTATTCCTCAGTAGTACCATTGCTGGAAAAGAAGCCTTTAAGAAGACCTAATATTCTACATTGCCGCAGAACTATGGAATGAAAATACATTTTCTTTTCTTTTCGAGGTCAATAATGTTTTTCTGTTTTCTCAGAATTTCATAAACATATCGTTCATGTAACCAATACCACTGAATCCAAACTTCAACCCACTCCTTTCCTCCATAACTTCATGCTCCACCCACTACTAACCCACTCAATAAAGTAACTCAACTTGCTTACACCACCGAGATACCTAGCTATCATATTTTTTCATCAAAATAAAAAATAAAATATGATAGTGAAAACATGTTTTAGACACCATCAGACTGTGGAATACTTGAAAACCAGTCTTTGGAGGGCATTCCTCCAACATAAAAAAACTCTGACTATGAAAACCCTCTAGGCATAGTTGGACAAATTTTGTTTGAAAACCAACTTGTTTGCGGACAAGGTTTGCAATACATAATTTTCCATTTTAGTTGCAGTTGAATAAAGATTGACATGAATTCTTATGCTACCAATCTATCATAATTTTTTTTTGCTTCCTATGGATCCTACTCTTGCTACAAGTTTACATTTTTTACTAGGTTCAGAGTTTGCTACAAGTTTTGTAGTTGCCACARAATGTTATAATTTGACTTAAGGATCAGATCATTAGTAGAAGTATACAAATTYYTGTTGAAGACAAGATTTTCTCMTGATAAAAAGCACATTAAGAATCAATWTGGTAAGCTCAATCCAATTGGTGAAGTAAGTAATCTTTATGGTTTTTTATTAATCTTTTCAAAATTTTTGAAAACATTCTGTATCACCATCTTATTTTATTCTTATAACTCATTTATTACACCAACCATATCTAAATTTTGTAACTTTGTTATCCCTAACATCATATTCATGATATATGATCCATTCTTCAAATCATTTCCATTCCTCCCATTCACCATTTGAAACCCTAGTTAACAACCCGTTTGAATAATTTGGAAACTAGCATCTTTCTTCACATGGTTGAAAAAGGAATTGAATCCAAAAATGAAGGAACAACTTGTATACAATTCAAGGTACACAAGAACAAAAGGATGAAATTAGGTGGAATTCCAACCATGGAGTTGGGTATGTACATATTAGAGCTTTTCCCTCCTTCATATTGAATCAAATCAAATGGAAGGAGGACTGGGATTTTTGTGCAAAGATTGAGATGGATTCAAATCTGTTTATAAGAGGTGAACATCCTGTATTATTAGTGATCATTGAAGATCACCAACATTTTCTAATAGATAATGAAAGAACAAAGAAGACAAGACAAAGCCAAAGGTTGGATATTACAAGTTTTGAAGAAATAAAAAATGCTACATTTTCTTCACTTTCAGAGGTCAATTAAGTTTTCTTTTTCTTCTCAAAACTTCATAAGCATATCATTCATGTAACCAATACTATTGAATCCAAACATAAATTCACTCCTTTCCTCCATAAAATCCTTCATAACTTCTTGCTCCACCCACTCCTAACCCACTCAATAACGTAACTCAACCTGCTTACACTGCTGAGCTACCTCACTATCATAGTTTCTCATCAAAGTAAAAATAAAATATGATGGTGAAAACATGTTTCATGCACCATCAGACCATGGGATGCTTGAAAACCAATCTTTGGCAGGAATTCCTCGGGCATAAAAAAAATCCGACTATGGAAAACCTATGGGTTCAGTTGGACAAATCTTGTTTGGAAACCAACTTGTTGGCGTAAAAGGTTTGCAATGCATACATTTTTTTTTCCAATTGTAGTTGAATAAAGGTTTACATGACTTCTTATGCTACCAATCCATCATAAGTTTTGTTTGTCGCCTATGGATCCTACTCTTGCTATAATTTTACAGTTGTTACCAAGTTCACAATTTGCTACAGGTTTTGCAGTTGCTACAGACTGTTAAAAAATTGCACTTAAGGATCATAACATTAGCATAAGTATATAGATTCTAGCTGAAGACAAAACTTCGTCCTGATAAAAAGCATATTATGTATCAATTTGGTAAGCTTGAGCCAATTGGTGAAGGAGGTAATCTTTTTGGTTTTTTATTAAGCTTTTCAATTTTTTTGAAAACATTCTATATTACATTCTTATTTTATTCTTATAACTCCTTGATTACACCAACCATATCTAAATTTTGTAACCCTATTATCCCTACCATCGTATTCATGACATATGATCCATTCTTCAAATCATTTCCATTCCACCCATTCACCATTCAAAACCCTAGTTAACAGTTTGATTGAACAATTTGGAAACTAACATCTCTCCTCACATTTTTGAAAAAGGAATTGAATTCATGAATGAAGGAAGAACCAATATACAATTCAAGGTACACAGGAACAAAAGGATGAAACCAAGTGGAATTCCAACCATGGAGTTGGGGATGTATAGATTATAGATTTTTCCTCTATATTGAATCAAATCAAATGGAAGGAGGACTAGTATTTTTGTGCAAAGACCGAGATGGATTCAAATTTGTTTGTATGAAGTGAACATCCTATAATTGAATATCACTAACATTTTATGACAGATAATGAAAGAACAAAGAAGATGTGACAAAGCCAAACGTTGGCTATTGCAAGTTTTGAAGAAATCATAAATGTTCATATCATTAAATGCTTTGTAAGCCCCATGGGTTAGCTCAGTTGGCAAGATGTGTGCACACTCCCTCATGTTACGGGGGGAGGTCATGAGTTCGAGCCTAGCTAGGGTCCGTGGGGTCGCAACTTTACCACTCCCATATCATCCACTATGTGGGGAAGTATCGGGGTGGGTTTCCCGTGTTTTAATTTCTCTTTAGAAAAAAAAAATATCATTAATGCTTTGTTAGCCTCACATGAGAGATGGCATTTGATGCCGCCTATCTTGTAGTAGCAATATCCTACAAGTTATCCAATGTTTAACATAACATTAACAAGATTAAATTTATATCTATATTATGTGAGAAGAAATGGGACCAAGTGGATAGGTTTACTGTTTCATTACCCTCTACTATGGTGTCCTACAAAATTCTACAGGCCTATTCAAACATGGAATGAGTTCATAATATTTTTTGCTTCGRTTGAGTTYGAGAAACRACTTGGATATTATGAAAGTTTATAATTTRRRCAYATGGCYTATAACTGGAGCMATTTATATGTTGGGTTTGTTGAAGCTATGAAATAGGTTGCACAYAGGACATGCATCATGTTTAGTGTGGGGGAGATGTTGGCTCACTGAATTGGCATCAATTTTGAYTGAAAACTAATCCTTTTGTTACCATTTCTCCACCATTTTTGCCTAAAATAGCCTTTTATAATCACTTTTCATGCCTTAGAGAGGGTAAAATCTAAAGARGAGGAATTAAGGTAAAATGATTTGTTTTATTAATGTTTTTCTAARTTTTTGATAGTTTAAAGATGCCAAAGGATTAATGTTCTAAGTATTTTTACTTYAAGATATATTCAAACTTGTAGTAGTCATTTGAATTGATACCAACACAACAACAAAGATGAAATGAACAAGTTGGGGACATTCCACATTTTGAAGAGATGGTTTGTTGTCCACCAAAGATAAAASCATCACATACAACTAGGTCAATTCAAGAAGATTAGGTCTTGGGTTAGCACAGTCAAAGTAAATTCCATATGTCAGATAATGATAGAGTTATAAAGCAACATAGAAGAATATAGTTCCAGATCATGTGTAGAGTCATTAGTAAGCTCCAGAGGTTTAGCAACAGATCGTTGAAAGTTTTTAGATTCCAAATTCGTTTTTGAAGTTTTAACATACGAATTGGCTTCTCAGAGGTTTCATACCTCCATGTCACTCCCGTACATGATCACGTCATCACGGTATGTGTTCGATCGTACCATGCCACACCATCTTTCGTACGAAAATCTGACATTTCCGCTGACACGTATCCACCACATCATTGTACGAACCCAGGGGTCTCACCACGTCACCATTCGAATCCAAACACCGTGCACCGATGGAAAAATGGTTATTATTTGGGTTTTTCATTAGGATTGACAACAAACATTAATAGAAAGTTAGTTGGAAAGCGGGTCTCGAGTCACCGATCCCCAATTGCATAAGACACACACCAAAATAACTGGTTTTGAACTTGCATAAGACATAAAGTCGCATTATCATTCGATAAACGAATTTAAATTAGAGCGTGGCATGTTAATGAACACATTTAATATTGAAGCTCTTCAGAATCCCATTGTACTCTTGCAATTTATGGTTAGATTTTACTACTAAAGAGATATTTTTTTTTCTTGTAAATAAAAAGTTGTATTTCCTTAGATTATCATCGAAACAATATATATGGAAAAACTAGCCACCTGTTCTCCCATACATACGAAAACTAGAATAGGTGGCACGTTGCCAAGTTTTTGCTAAAGTTTGATACAATCTGGACATCTTAAATTATGAAACAACATATCTACAACCATGGTTGTTTTGAACAGAGAAACATAATAACAAAAAAATAAATTATATTGTGGGCGAACCTGGATTTCCATCACCATTTGGAGGTCATGGAGAAAAGACATAATATTGGCAACATGTTGGGCATCTGTGCTTGGATGGCTCGCTTGACAGGACGTCGAACAGAGCGTTCAGGCGTTGACAGAGGGTTGTCTGGCAATGAAGCTCATTTGCTTCATCCTGTCTCATTTAAAAAATAAGCTGTAGATGATCCTTTGAGAAGCACCATGTGCTAGGCGACACCGGTGATGAAGCTACATGTGGTTGAGATTCACCAACATGTGGAGCAACCTCTTCATGCTCCGCAGTAGAAATTTCTTCTTCGACAGGGAAACTTCCCGTTTCTAGAGAAAAATCGTCTTCCAGGGAATGATGACCAGAAGTGAGGGGAAAAGTCAATATATCGGAGGTAGAGAAGAGGAAGGAGTCTAGAGGGGACGGAGTAGGAGCCTGAGGGGCCTCTTCCTCAACATGATCCATGGGTTGATCGTTGTCCAACCAATTTTGGGCAGAGCTTGGTGAAATATTCAAGGAAGGTCTAACAGGGTGAAAATGAGAGATGTAGGGAAGAATGGGTTCAATGAAGGGTCTAAGATGACGATTCTGAGTAACAAAGTTGTAGTAGGTCAGCCCCCTATTGGGATTTCCCCTTTCTCGAGGCATTGGGAAAGTTGGGGAAAAAATGGAAATTAGGAGGAGGAGAGGACACCTAGAGGAGAAAAAACTAGAATGGGAGGGATAAACCAGAATCTAGACCTAAAAAAGAACATGAACAATTGGAAAATTTCCAATTATTACCCCTATATTTACTGCCGAATTGATAGTGGAGAGCACCATTAAGGCCGAGTTGAAAACACGCAGACGACTTGTACCAGGCTGGGAAGACTTCAACTCGTGCTTTGAGTGTGCCATTTACGCTAGCTTCCAACACATTCACACCACCATTCCCATCGAGTGAATGATACTCAAGCGGAAGGGAATGAGTGAGAGGGTGGAAGCTTGGGGTACTAACTTCCTTGCTCGCATGGTTTCCATATGTCACCCTATCTGGGGGACTATTAAAGAGCTTGTATATATGCATTTGAATGATTTCATTTTGTATCTGTTGCTATCAATTTCTTGAAGAAGATACTGTGCAACAAAATGATTGTGTGTTGAAAAAAAACTGTGTATTGTGATTGTGTTTTTCTAACTTGGGACGTCGCTTCTTAATAACTGGTAAGTTTCAGTGTTAATTTCTCTAATTTCGGCCAGATACACATTCACTAAAAGTAGATGTTGTGATTTTTGGAAAAACATAGATAATAGATTATGGCCTGATAGCTGTTCATTGTGTAGGAAAATTCCACCTCAAAGGAGTGCCACTCATCAGTCTTTGAAGACTCCCAAAGGAAAATGCACCCAATTGAGTGAAACTCAAACCCTGTGCCAATAGAGGGAGCAAAACAAGCACCGAAAGTGGAACCTGTAATTCAAGTCTCGTTGAAGAAAGTTTTCAGCCAACCACCACTATGCAAGGACACATATTTGGTCACTGGAACTAAGGTACCACTTCCTTACTAGAACAAGTTGTTTAACAAATTCAAGAATGCAGACTATCCAAAGTTTACACCCCATAGCGACCCAAATATTAGAGCCACAGATGACATGGTTTTTTCCAATATCAATCATTTTTGTTGCACATGGTAAGTGCTAGGCCCCTTGTTCTATCCTACACAGAATCTTTGGAATGGATCATAAGTCATACCGATGCAGTAAAATCCTCTAACAGTGATGAAAAAGGACAATGCATAGGAATCTTCCTACTGGAGGGAATTAATAAATACTACAAGCTCTAGGAACCAGATTTTAGACTAAATAACGAGTTTGTGGTGGATTTTCATACACATCATGATGTGAGCAAGCTGGTGGCTTCTTGGTGGAAGGAGGATAATCAATTCATTAATCAGATCTTGGGATGGTATGGTATAACTAATTTAAGAGATCCCTACATGTATTTAATGGTCCTACTCTATAGATTATATAGTGAGAAGGATTGTTCCAGGTTCACTGAGGCCTAGATGCCACTAGAATACACCATAACAATGTCATGTGGTGTGTTCAATTGGGGTTCCATCATCGCGAATAATCTCAACACTCGAACAAATCAAGCACATAATCCTGAACTAGGTGAAGTACCTTCATTTTACATGACTTCTTACCTCTTAGATGCGGTATGTGCACAAAATGTATTTGCAGAAATGAACTTAATTTGGCATGTGTTTGAATTTCCTGTGCATGTGTAATTTAACATCTTCTAGGAAAATACGTTTATGAAGTCATACCTTATGATATGTGATATATTCTTGGAAAGACTCTTTTTCATTATTTTTTTTGAAGAATTTCCAAGGCTATTTAAGCAAGCCAAGAAGATCATCTTAGTTATTGTAAATTGGTATCTCGAAGAAAAATGCACTTATTTTAGGATCTTTGGAGCTATTGGTGCCCCAAATTTATTACCAGCCTATGTACTAGACATATTGGCCCAAGGAGAAATCTATTATCAGACTATCTTGCAAGGGTTCAATGCCTCCTTAGACAAAGATGAAAAGAGAGCATTCATCCATTATGGATTCCAATTGGGTTATTACTTTGTTAAAGATACCACACATGCTAGGCAGGAAGGGTTAAGTCATCTAGAGTACATGTTTAGGACTAGAATATACCACAAACATGATCCTAAAGGGATAGTGTTGAAGCACTCTAAAAAAGTGGCAATTTATTGGGCCTATGCCCATGATAAGTTTGATGATGAAGTTTTTATGGAGAATGCCCACAATTGGGATGAGGTCATTTAGAGGAAATCCCAACCAAATCTCATTGTTTTTAAAACCCTATCCACACATGAGGAAGTAGAGCTCATTAATCAAACTGCTAAAGTTGTTGTTTGAGGAGTGACAATCGAAAGAGAGAATAAAGAATATAGAATGACAAAGGAAGCTTGATAGAGAGTAGAGGGTGAACGTACATCCCATGAGATAGAGAAAAACAAAGCATCCCAAGAACTAGAATAACAGAGGAAATCTAAGGAAGAATAAAGAAGCTGAATAGGTCATGCAAGGGGAATTAGTACAAGGAGAAGTCAGTACAAAACCAAAATAGGATCAAGGGGAGACATAAGGAGATCATCCAGAGTCAATGACATCAATTGATTTGTTGAAGGATGTTCCTTTTACATTGATTCCTCCTCATAACATTGTGTACCTTACTAAAGATGATGATGACATGGAGACAATCGAGGCCTCGATCTTGGAAGAGTCTAATCCATACCAAGGGAGCTCACCTTCAGTTGATCCACAACTGGAATAAATACCCATAGGTACTAATGTTGGTGAGAAAGATCAACATTGGGTGTAGATGTGTTGCATCCACTAAAAGAAGAAAAGGCACAAGAAGGTGTCGAAGGAAAAGAGAGTGAGGAACAAGGTAAGGATGACATATCACTTGGGGATAAAAATATCGAAACAAAAAGAGATCTTGAGCAGGAGTAGGAAAAGAAAACAAATGAAAATAAGCGAGCAGAGGAGCAGATCATGACTCCATCAAATGATGAGACAATTTCTGATCCATCGACTACCTCTTTACCCGAGGATGGAACACAACAGGCGCTATCAATGGATAATAAGAAAGATGATACATCAAATCCATATCAAATTAATTATATATCTAAAGGAGAAGGAGTTGATGAGATTAGCAAAACAAACCAGCTTTCTGAAGAGCCAACCACTAAACAAATAACATATAAGGAAGTGGAGGAGTCAGGAAAACATGTAATAACAATGGATAAGGGCAAAAATCTTGACCTAGAGCACTTTCATACACCAAGAAGCATGTGAAATATGTTGGCTTTGAGTGACCAAGAAATACCCGAGCCCTTGGATGAAGTAGCTGAAATTGAGTCAATAGCCTATGATAGAAAGATGCAACTGCAAGTAAAAAGAAAATAGAGGGAGAGAAAATTAACTCTAGACAACACTATGATTTTGACTTCTGAAGAAATTTTGCTTGATGCCAAGAAATCCAAAGTTAGCAAATTACTAGGAGACATAATGGCCATCTCTCAAGCCATAATTGATAGGGCCAAAAAATAAGAAAGAGAGGCTAATGCCACGAAGAATGAGTTAGAGTCTCTTCAACATCAAGTAGACTGTCACAAGGATACTACCCAAGTAGTGTTAATTCCGAGGGTAGATTTCTTAGAGGATTACGACAGATGCAGGTTGATAAGAGATGCCTTTATGGAAAATATTATAACCTATCAAGAATAAACTTTGATGTGCACAGTAACACATAAAGAAATTTTGAAATGGGATGAAAGAGTGCACACGACTTTGAATCATACTGAATATATAAGGGGAATTCAGAAAGGTCAGGACGAATAAGAGCATGGAATTAGGATCCTAGTTGATAACAATATGGCTAGAATACAAATGGACGCAAAATATTGGGTTCAATATGTTGTTGAACCAAAGATAAAGATGAAAAAAATATGGGAGGAATGCTTTAGGAACAGGGAGAGAATCGATGAGATAATGACAAAAATTAAATTTCCCAAGTTTGGGTCACCTAGAGTTTTTCAGGACATCGGCGATATAATGAAGCATCACATAGAAAATGACCTGTGTATGAGTTATATGTTCACAATATTACTAATTTGGAAAGGGGACAAGTAAAACGATACAATGGAGATACGATCAAGATAACTACTAGCCTTGAATGTGTGTTTGCCAAGGTGGAAAAATATGTAGAATGCACCAAGGAGATGAGAGAGATACTTAGTGCACCTATGGATCAAATCCATTTTTGTTACATGCACACATGCAAGGATATTTTCTCCCGGTGGGTCGAGTATGATGAGGCGCATCCAATGGATCATTCACCTCATGCATGAGAAACAAATTTAAGAGAACATGCTGATTATTTCACTTTATTTTCCGAGTTTGCTTAGAATAGCATTAATACTATTTTTAGACATTTTGAATTTTAATAAATAGGAAGATCAACCTTGCTCAAAGGGTTGATGGTTTTTGTAAAGAAGTTTTGGATTAGAATATAAATAAATTATTTTCAAAGTTTAATTCAGAAGCTCGAAAGGAGCCAAAGAAAATTTACCAAATTTGTGCATGCTTTCTCATGAGTGTATTTTTCTACAATTTGATTGAATGATACATGTGTCTAGTAATATTTTAATTATTCTTCAGTTATCTCAATTGGTTAAGAATTTTTTGGGTAAATTTTGGTAAAATGTAATTTATTTGATAATTAGTTTCTTTTATGTGAACTTTGACAAGTACATAACTATTTCTTACTTATCTTTCTTCGCACATGTTTCTTCATGCATGCAAATTAATTATGGTTTTCTTAAGTATTATCTGATAACTGATAAAATTCCCTTGGTATTATTGCTTGAGAAAGTTATAATCAAATATTGCTTACTCACCGTTGCTAAGGGTTATCTTGAGCATGGATTTTTTCAACAAATCTTTTTTCTTTTATTGTTCAATTTTCCTTCTCTCATTATAAAGAAATAAAACATAAGAAACAAAAAAGATAATAAAGTAACTAAAATAATAAATTCAAACAAATCATTAAAGCCCATCGAACGGTTTCTAGGCCATTAATCCGAAGGATTATATTATGCCAAACGGGTAATAGTCTAATTGAGCCTATTCATTGGGTGTAATCCCTCCTGTTGCGTAAAAGGGAATCCAACCCCCTCAACAAAATTGGCACTAGAAGGAAGGTTGATGCATGACAATCCATACAAACAACCCAAAAAAATAAAATCCAAAGCCTGAAGATAATCCTACTCTCAACACCTCACCTCGGGTAGAAGAAAACACTAGATATCATCCTGAAATCCTATATGTAGTATCTCACGAGGAAGTTAACGCTTTTAGTAGAATCACTAGAGAATATGCTAGATCGATAGGAACATTACCCATAACTCCATTACTTCCTCGAACAAGAAGAACCGTGAGACCAGTTGTGTTCACAACTGAACATACCTCAATACACATAGCCGAAGACCTAGTGGATTTTTCTTAATTGAAATAGAACAACACTTCAACTTAATCCCTAACACACCAACAATTACTCCACCTGCAAGTACTTACTCTGAACCCGAAGCAGACCCATAACCAGAGGAAGAGGAATCCGATTCAGAAATTCTAGACTACTAATCAGATCACATGGGTGATAATAATGAGGAGAATCATGAGGAAAATAACCAACCATGGTTGTCTAGATATGCCTTAGCTTTACCCGATGATGTACATAACCTATCGAGGCATATTGAGAAGTTACTACCCAAATTTGATCTTGAAACATCCAGATCTCCTAAAGATCACATTAAAAAGTTTATTCTTGCCATCTGATTAATGAATGTAAAACATGAGGATGTAGTATGCCGACTCTTTCCTTACGCCTTTGAAAACTCAACTTCCACTTGGTATTTCAATCTGCTTATTGGTTCCATAAAAATCTAGACCAAGTTCCAAAAGGACTTCTTAGATAAATTTGCAAAAGAAACCACAACTGTGGCTCTAATGATTGAACTATTATCTGTCACTATGGGGCCTAAAGAAAAGGTTATGGAATTTAATCAATGCTTTACCATAATCTTGAACAAATTTCAATGCGAAGCAACACCCTCCCAAGAATTACAAATTGAAGTTTATGCAAATGCTCTGCCAACTTCAATTTCCATGTTTGTAAAAAGGGATAACAAACATACTCTAGCAAAAAACTTTGATGAAGCTAATAMTATTGAATTTCATATGAAAGGGTGCAAAGAAATCCAAATTTCCTCAGGAAATAAGGAAACACAACAACCCAAAAGGGGCCTTTTGTTGACACAACCACAAGGAAATAAAGTTGACCAAAGCAATGCAAAATATAACATTGACATGGAAAGTCTACAAATAATGATTATGATTCTTTCGAATGAGATAATAGACATAGAACCCCCCCCCTGCTAATTTAAATATTGATTTAGGAGACATAGCCTCATACTCTTTCTGTAGTTATCATTAGGAAAATCACTCTGAAAAGAATTTTCCTCAATGGATAAATCCCATGAATCTGATGGAAAACCGTTTCTTATATGGATTAACTAATCAAAGTAGTGGTCCATCATCTAGCACCATAGATGAAGAATACAATGAACAATCGAAGGAGGCAACTATGGTATTATGGGACGTAAATCATTTGATGCATGGGGTAAACCTTGCCAAAGAAGAGGAATTGGTAGATGAAACTTTGGTTGTTTTGACATGGAGCAAAGGACTTGTCTATCAAACCCATTCGGTTATAGCTCAAGCTCCTAAGAAGAATTGGACCTCAATGCCCTTAACAAAACCTGCCCTAGTGCTCATCTTTGTTCCTAAAATAGTAAATAAGGAATTGGAACAATTGGAGTATAACATACTAGAGGATCTAAAGAAGATGTTATCCAACATTTATGTTATGGATATTTGCAAGATCCCTCAACAAAAAACCCTGTTACTCCAAGAACTAAAGGATGAAATAAATCAAATAGTTAATCCCAATCAAAATATAAACAAAACAAATTTAGGGGAATCCCATAAGTCAACAGTAAATGCAACAACCATAGATAAGAAATCCAAGCTATCCATTCCCCCTTTCCTATTGAATTTTGAAATCTTTAATAAGGATATGCACAATTTTCTAGTTGACTCAGGGGCACCATCAAATTTTATGCCATACTCTGTTTGGAAAAAATTAAATGCAACCCCTTACTAAAATATCAATACATATCACACAACTWGATAGATTGGAGGTGAAAGTAATTGGGGAATTAAAAGATGTCATGATTATTATTGCTTCCAACTCTAAGATCCATCAAGTTATTGATATTGTAGTTGTGGACATCCTGGAAGCATATCTAATGTTACTTAGCCGTGACTGGTCTCACCTATGGTTTCCTTGGAATAGGAAACCTAACAAAATAAGGGTTGACCAGGAAAAATACTTAAAACACAGTATCACTGATCTAGAGGTTCCCAATGAACCATATTCATCTGAGTTTCCCATTCTAGGAAACTATTTTTGTGACTCATATTTTGGAAATTTTACAGTCGGTGTATTTGAGATTTTATTAACACATATGTCATAGTTATTGTTGCAAGAAAATCAAGCAATAACA
>JASDQU010103287.1:35571-49429 GCA_032191745.1 Picea mariana | reverse complement strand
ATGGGTTAATCATCGTTGTCATCATGATTTTCATCATCATAATCAACATTGTCATCATCATCCTCCTCATCATCTTCATCGTCATCATTGTCATGATGGTCATCATGGCTTCGTCATCATCATCATAGTCATTGTCATCACCATAATCAACATTTTTCGTTGTCATCATCATCATTGTAGTCATCATCATCATCATCATCAATATCATCATAATATTCATCATCGTAGTCTTCATCATCATCATCATCGTCTCCATGGTCATCATCATCATCATTGTCATTGTCTTTGTCATCATCATCAACRTTGTCAATGTCATCATCATCGACATTTTCATCATCATTGTCATCACCATCATCATCATCATCATCATAATCATCACCATTKTCATCGTCGTCATCATCATCATCATCATCATCATCATCACCATCGTCATTATCGTTACCATTGTCATCATAATCATCATTTCCATTGTCATCAGCATGGTCATCATCATCGTCRTCGTCGTCATCATCATCATCATCATTATCATAATCATCATCATCATTGTCATCATCATTGTCATCATCATCATTATTATCATCACCATGATCATGATCATGATCGTCATCGTCATAGTCGTAGTCCTCATCATCATCATCATGATCGTTAATGAGCTACTAAAGTTATGGGATGCCATCACTATGTATGACATGGATCATCACCATGTAGTCGTTGTCGTCATTTTTCATTTTCATCACCATAATCAACATTATCATCGTCTTACTCCTCCTCCTCCTCATCATCATCATTATCATTTTCATTGTCTTCATCATCATCATTGTCATCATCGTCATTTTCATCATCATCAACATTTCCAGCATCATTGTCATATCCATTGTCATGATCATCATCATAATCAACATTGTCATCCTCATCCTCATCATCGCCATCGTGATCATCATCATTTTCATCATTATCATTGTCATCATCGTCATTGTCATCATCATCATTGCCATCATCATCATCATCATCATCATCATCATCATCATCATCATCATCATCATCGTCATCATCATCATCATCATCATCATTGTCATCACATAATCAAAATTGTCGTTTTCATCCTCCTCATTATCATTGCCATCATTGTCATTGTCATCATCATCATCATTTCCATGATCATGATGATGATGATGATGATCATCATCGGGGTTAAGTTTTATGGGTTGTAGTTAGGTGTTATGAAGTTTATAAGTGTATAGGTGGTTTGGGTTATATGGGTTAAGGGTTATATGATTACGATGGTTTTGTTGAAAGGGTTTTTGTTTAAAATATTATAAAATAGTGATTATAAAGGTTAATGTTAAAGGAATAAGGTTTATAAAAGTTATATAAAAATGGTTATATGATAGAGGGTTATAGGATTTAAGTGTTCTAGAAGTCAAGGATTAGAGGATATAGGGGTTTGAGGGTTGCATAGGATTTAGTGGTAATAATATTTTTAAGGGTTAGTTATTATAAATGTTAAAAGGTGTAGGTATCATAGGGACATGGATTAAGATTTATATTGGTTAAGGGTTATGGGTTATAATGGTTAGGGTTTATATGGTAAGGAGCTAGTTATTATAAAAAATAGGGGTTATAAAATTTAGAGTTTAGGTTTAATGTGGTTATAAGGGTTATGTATTTGGGTTGTAGGGGTTGTCTATTGAGTTTAATATTAATCTATATTATAAATATAAATTCAGTGTTAGGGGTTATATAAGAAATGGTTTATAGACATTATAGGAGTTAGAGGTTATAGGGCTTAGGTATTATATGGGTCAAGGTATACAAGGATTATGAGATAGGGGTTATGTCAATAAAGGAAGTCATAAATTGGTCTCGTAAAGTAAGAGAGTGCCCCAAACAAGCACCTTGAATTGTATAATAAATCCAAACCAGTGACTAATTAGGACCAAGGAGAAGAGGAGAGGAAAAAAAAGGGAACCCTACCTAAGCACTAAACATCCCAAAAKTTTATGTATCTATATTGGGGAAAAGTGACTAAAGAGAGAGTGGTCCAACATAGAAAAGTATTCAAAAAAYGATATATTCTCCACACTAATGTACCATAKAATGTAGAAAGGAAGATAGGTTTATAATTGATTTCATCATAATTAAATTTCATTATTTTTAAAACCACATCTCAACGTTTGGAGGAAAAATGAAGTTCATGGGATGAGATTAGAGAAAACACATGGTAAAATATGATGGTCACATATTCCAGTAAATTTAATTCAATTGGAATATATTTTCATAATTCCTTGAAGGAGCTAAATTGCTTTAACAATGTTCACATGGGACCATAGGAAAGTGATTAACATCGATGCCATTAAATTAAAATGGTGTAATGTCATATGATTTCTCATAACCATTATAACCATAACCATTATCCTTTATAACTCTTTATCCTTAAACCATATTAGTTCCGACACCTAACTCTTATAACCATAAACATTATCCCTTAGAACCCTTATTGTCATCAACATAATCAACATAGTCATCCTCCTCCTCCTCATCATCGTCATCATCATCATCATTATCATCATTGTCATTGTCATTGTTGTTGTCGTTTTCGTTGTCATTGTCATCACCATAATCAAGATTGTCCTCCTCCTCCTCCTCATCATCATCATCATTGTTGTCATCATCATCATCATCATCATCATCATCATCATCATCATCAACATCATCATCATCATCATCATCATCATTGTTATTGTCATCGTCATCGTCATACTATAACTATAACCCCTTACCATTTTAACATTATCACCCTTACTATATAACCCCTTACCCTTTTAACATTATCACTCTTAACCTCCCTTACCTTATAACTATAACCAATGTAACCCATCACTTATATATATTAATTATATAATATACAATAATATATTAATTGTGTGTTATATATAATATATATTATATAAATATATTAATTATATTATATATAACACAACGTATAATAAGAAATAACCAAAACAAAACAAATGTAACAAAAACCAAATGTAACAAATATAATAAATATATTAATTATATTATATATAAAACAACATATAATAATAAATAACCAAAACAAAACAAATGTAACAAAAACCATGTTGGCATGTTTTTTAGGAAAAAAATGTGCTTGTCATTGATGGCAAGAACAACAGTGATGACATTCAGAAGATTGATGGCAAGAACAACAACATCGATGGTTTGCTTACAACAAGAAAAGCAACAATAAGGAAAGCGACAATGATGGAAAACAGGGAAAGCACAAGCTCAGGTGAAGAAGAAAACAATAAGCAGAGATCAAAGCTCAAAAGAGATAGCGCTTTKCACTTTCCAGAAGTGCATCCGAGGTCAAAGAGAAAGACTCGCAGGAGGAGAAAAGGTCAAGACCTTTGAACACTTAGAAAATATTCTAATTCAGAGAGATCATAAATCTCAGGAGGAAGAACGATAGTGGCTATTGGATCACCAATCCCAACTATCCAATGACTATTAKATCAATGCCCAATGACCAGAGGAAGCACATAATAGAAATATAGATCTGATCCGTTGGATCTGAGTGACGAGGACCAACAACCGTYAGATCCAGTATAACTACGAAGAGGATAATGGGYGAGAGCCATCCTCCAATTCAGTGAAAYGCGAAATCGCGATGAGATCTGAGCTGTTGAATCCAGAGGACACGTGGTGAGAGATCAACATTTCGCTGTCTGAAGAGTCAAAGGAAGGAGGTTCTCTAACATTTGAAGTTGCGAAATGCAAAATCAGAATAATATCTGGACTGTTAGATCATAAAGGTTCGTGGACCGTTGATCTAGAGTATTTCGGATATTAGGAGTTAGAAGAGTTAGGGCTGACTCACGTTCAAACATCCGAAATGCGAAATTGCGATAAGATCTAGACCATTGATTTGATATGAAGTTCGAGTCCGCGAAGAGGAGATATTGACCATTGGATCAAGGACTAATCTAGGCCATCAGATCCAGAAGAAGAACATGTGCCACGAGAGGAGATCCACGTCAGTAAGGACAGTTGCAAACCACATCAGCAAGGACCACGTCAGACAGGAACTTGCGGAATCATGAAATGCATAAGGTAATCAAGACCGTTGAGTCACGGGAAATCTCAGACCGTTGATCTAAGGTGATTTACGTCGAGAGTTCAAGAATCGGAAGAAGGGAGGTGCTCTAACCTGTGACATCGCGAGTCGAAAAATCATGAAATGCCTTTTTTTTAAATAAGGCTGTGGTCACAGCCAGTGGTCACATTAGCGGAAGAGAAGAGAAGGAGATAGTGTTCCTAGGATCCACTTCGAAGTTTCACGAGTTGGGAAAATCGAGGTGACTCATAGTCGATGACCCAAAACGTGAAATCACAAAACGACTTTTGTTTGGCGTATGGTCAGAAGGAGTGGGCATGTGGGGAGAAACACGCCCAGTGCTAGTTCGCGCAGATAAAGTTCGCGATGAACATATTTGATAAATCAACAAGTCTCTGCGTGTTTAATCCAATGACACTAATTATCTCGACAATCTGATCGAAGGGTTACTGTTGCAATTCACAAATTATTGATCAGTTACGATTCAGTTAGCAGAACTGAATCATAGTTCTTGGGCTAATGGTGATTTGGTTGCTTGGAAGTTTTCTTTGGAGATTCTAAGTGTAACTAAATGGAAGGATTGTATAAAAGAAATACGCCATGACTGAGTTAGGTTGGTTGTTTTCACTGGAAAAATGAGTTGAATTGGGAGAAAGGAAAATCACAGTATGCACAGTGTGAGATCAAACTCAAAGATGAGAAATAGAAGCTAAACATAATAGAAAAGGTAAAGAGAGCAGAATGTACACATACCAAAGAGCATGAGAGGAACAAAGAAAGAACATATAGAAAGAGGCAATAAGTCAATCCAAGTATGAACATAATAGAAGAATAGTGAAGTAGAGAAGAATTGAAGAATAGAGAAGAAGTGGTAAGAATTGATATATTTGTATTGTTGGTTATTCAATCATTTATTTATAATTAGGAAGGTAGGGAGGTACTAGATGTTGATATTATGGTAGATGTGGGAAGTATTTACCTCCATGTGTAAACTTGACGAGAATAGAATATTTTGGGAAGCAAGAAGAAACCCTAATTGATTAGTTAATAACCCTAGAAGACAAGTCATCTCAAGGAAATGACTTGTATTAGGTTATTAGTCTCCAAGAGAAGAAGTTGACTAAAGGAAATACTATATACTAAAGAATCAGTACCCAGAATGAGAAGTCGGCCCAGGCAGTCTGCCAGATTTAGTATAAATACAGGAGGCTAGTCTTCATTCTGACAGGCATTCTCAGAACTGCAGAAGCAACACTTGTGCACACTACAGTTGGACAGTTTGTGCACAAGTTTGGAGGAGATCTGCCGTTGTAGCTGCTGCAGCTAGCATATTTCATTTTGGCTTGGACTATCTCTTGGTTATGGTTTGGACTATTTGATCAAATCTTGTTTGGTGCGCTATCCTTGGAGAAAGGTGCACTACCCCTTGCTTAGCTATCTAGCCTAGGGTTTGCTTCCAGAATGATTCTCTATCAAGGTTAAGGTGCTCGGAGGGTGGCTTCGACCTATGGTTGGGTGACAATAGTGATATTATATATGGTTAAACGAGCACATCCAACATATTCTAACACCAGGGAGGACTGTATTCCTCTGTTATTCAAGTTGGTGCTTGAATATTGGAAGTTGTAGCTTTGATCTAGTTGTGGCTATAAAACAGGGTGGCAGGGTGGTGCTAGGGAAAACACATAGTTTTGTGTATGCAAGTTGGTGCCTGTATAAGTGGAAGTAGGTGCTTCCATCCAGTTGGTGCTGGAACACTCAGGGAGTTGGTGCTTCCTTCTAGTGGGCTAGAGAAACCAAAGAGTTGGTGTTTGTAAAATAGAGGTGGTAGCCTCATTTTGAGTTGGGGCTCAAAGATAGATGATGTACAGAACATAAAAGATTGCCTATCATTCAAAGAATAAGAGGTTTTATCCCTTTATGGGTTTCCTCGTGAAAATCCGTCTCTATGTATATCATATGTGTGATTGATGGTTATTATTTCTGTTGTTCATATCTTGTATAATATTGATGGTCACTTGGTGAAGTTTAAAAAATGTTTTAATAAACATAATATTGTTTAAGCACAATAACAACTGATTCATCCCCCCTCTCAGTTGTCTTAGTAATTTCAACAATTGGTATCAGAGCAGGTTCCTTTTATTTAAAGGTNATTTCTGTTGTTCATATCTTGTATAATATTGATGGTCACTTGGTGAAGTTTAAAAAATGTTTTAATAAACATAATATTGTTTAAGCACAATAACAACTGATTCATCCCCCCTCTCAGTTGTCTTAGTAATTTCAACAATTGGTATCAGGGCAGGTTCCTTTTATTTAAAGGTAGATCTGTAAGATTAAACATGACAAGTCATGAAGGGACTTAAGACAATAAGCCTCCTCTATTTGATGGAACAAACTTTGCCTTCTCGAAAGTTAGAATGAGAACATAGATAATAGCCTTAGGTGCTGATGTTTGGTATGTAGTAGAAACTGGATATATAAAGCCTGTTGTGCTAACTTCTAAAGATGATAAGTTAGAATTTAGTTTCAATGCAAAGGTAATGAATGCTATCTTGAATGGACTTTCTGAAGTTGAGTTTGTAAAGGTGATGCATCTTGAATCTGCCAAAGCAATGTGTGATAAACTTATTAGCAGTTATGAAGGAAATGAGAAAGTAAAAGATGCCAAACTTCAAACATATAGATTGAAATTTGAACAACTAAAGATGAATGAGGATGAGACAATTAGTAAGTATTTTTTAAGAGTTGAAGAGCTTGTGAATTCCATGAAGGGTCTTGGTGAGAATATTGAAGATGCATTTTTAGTTCAGAAGATTTTAAGATCTCTGCTTGATAGATTTAATCCAAAAGTTTTTGCAATAGAAGAATTAAATGATCTTAAAACTCTGTCTATTGATCAACTCCTAGAAACTCTAATTGCATATGAAATGAGAATTAGCAAATATAAATCCATCACTAGAGAAGCATCTTTTAAAGCAGACAAGAATATTGATTCATAATTAGATGATATTGAGGCAAAATTTGTGAGAAGATTAAAGAAAGGATTAGGAAAATATCAAGGCAAGCTACCCTTCAAATGTTTTAACTGTGGTAAGATAGGTCATTTTGCATCTAAGTGTCCTCACAATAAAAAGGACCATAACTATTATGATGTAAAGAAATACAAATTTAAGAAATATAGTAAAAATAAAAGTTTGTGTGCAAACAATGATGACTCCTCAGAAGACATAGATAGGGATTCATCCTGCGAAGACAAAGTGAATGATTTTATGCTTATGGATATGGGAGATCTTTATGATGAACACACATGAGGTGACATGGATGATGAAGAAGCTGTGGTGGATATGGAAGGTGAATTAATCAGTGCTTTCGAAGAAATTGATACACTCAGATTTAAGAAGAGAAAACAAAAACAATTGTTGATGCAGTTTAAAATGAATTTTAAAAAACCTGGTGAAGACTTTGCCTTGCTAAAAGTGGAGTTAGAAGAGGCAAATAAAATAGAGGACATTATGAAACAACATTTATCAGAGAAGAAAATGAGATGTGAAGCCTTGGAAGAAGAGATAGTAAAAACCAGAAAAGAGATGGAGAAGTTTAAGGCATTGTATCACCAAAATTCGTCAAGTATTAAAGCCTCAGAAGGATTAACCTCCATTCTAAATTATAAAATGAATCCAAAGTTGAAAGCTAGATTGGGTTATGAAGAAGGATCAAGTAGTGATCAACCAAGTAACACATAATCCATCAAGTTTGTCAAATCTACAATCATTGACAACAACCACTCTGCAAAAACAGAGAAAGATAATCAACTGTCAAGAAGGAATGAAAGAAAAAGTACTAGAACCAAATCTGTAGATCAAAGAAATAATACAAACACATCTTCTGGTCAAAGAAATCATCAGCATGGAAGAAATCGACTCATTCAAAGAAGACAACCATTTTTCAGGTACAAAGGATTTTTCTATGGATATTGTTTTTTCTGTTCTAACTTTGGTCACAAAGTTGTAAATTGTTCTTTAAGATTTAGATATGAGCAATCAAGACACTCAAGGAATAATTATCTTCCACAACAAAGATTGAGACAACCAAGTAACAAACAACCACAGACTACAAATCATGTGATGTTTGGGAAAAAGACACAGGTTAATCATAACAACATTTATGAGCATAAAAATCGTTATGATCTGTTATTCAGTGAACCAGAATGTTACACCTGCCATAATTATGGACATAAAGCTGCAGACTATCGTTTAAGGAACTATAAGCCAGATTTGAATCTTGCTGCTAAGAATTCAAGGTTTGGAAGAAGAAAGAAGATGACCAATGTGGATTAGTGTTATCAGCCCAAAGACAAAAGAATCCCTGGTATATTGACAGTGGATGTTCCAAACATATGATTGGAGACAAAAGTAAGTTTCTAACTCTAAGTGAAAGAAAATCAGGGAATGTAACTTTTGGAAGCGATGCACCAGGAAAAATAAAAGGTAAAGGAATGGTAAGTCCGAGTAATGGAAAAGGGAAAGCTCAAGATGTGTTGTTTGTAGATGGTCTGAAACATAATCTGCTTAGTGTTAGTCAATTCTGTGATCGAGGATGTGAATTTGTTTTTACTTCTAAAGATTGTAGAATAAAATTTGTGAATTCGGGACAACTGATTGCAAAAGGCATAAGAACAGAAAACAATGTCTATGTGTTAAAAGAAGAAAAAGAAGAATGTCACTTAAGCAAGCATGATGAAAGTTGGATATGGCATAGGAGACTTGGACACCTAAATTTTGATCATATAATCAAATTTAGAACCAGTGGGGCAGTAAAAGATTTTCCAAAGATATCAAAGCCATATGATTAAGTTTGTAAACCTTGCCAAATAGGAAAGCTTACTCGAACACAGTTTAAATCTAATAAATTTCCTTCTATATAAAAACCTCTTCAGTTAGTACATATGGATTTTTGTGGACCATCAAGGAAGGAAGGTACAAGAAAAGAAAACTATTTCAAGTTAATTATGGATGATTATTCTAGACTAACATGGGTTTCCTTTCTGAAGGAAAAGTATGAAGCATTCGAAAAATTCAAAGTGTTTAAGGCTCTAACTGAGAATCAAACATGAAAAAGATTGAAGGCAGTAAGGTCTAATAGAGGAGGAGAGTTTAGTTCATGGAACTTCAAAGAGTTATGCGATAAACATGGAATCAAAAGAGAGTACACTATTCCAAGGACTCCACAACAAAATGGAGTAGTTGAGAGGCAGAATAGATCAGTTCAACAAATGGCAAGATCAATGATGAATGAAGGAATATTGCTCAGACATACTGGGTAGAAGCAATTTATACAACTGTACATATTCTTAACAAAGCTCATATTAGGCCACATAGTGAAAAGACTCCTTATGAACTATGGTTTGGAAGATCTGCCTCAATCAAGCATTTTAAAGTCTTTGGGAGCAAGTGTTATATCAAGAATAATGATGAAAATCTTGACCAATATGATGACATGGTTGATGAAGGTATCTTCTCAGGTTATGCTACAAACACTAAAGGATACAGATGCTATAATAAGAGGCTGCATAAATTGGTTGATTGTATCAACATAAAAGTTGATGAAGAAATCCTGATACGAAATGTAAGCAGTGTTGAATCAACTACAAAAGATATAGTTGAAGTTGAAGATGAACAGGTCCAAGGATCAAAAAGAGAAGAATCTGAATCAGATGAAGATACAAATACTCAGACAGACTCAACTAAGCAGATAGAAACAAAACCACCTCTCAGAATTGTTAGAAAGAATCATCCTGAAAATCAGATAATTGGAGATATGAATAAATGAGTTCAAACAAAAAGGAAATTGATTAAAGACTCAAAACAATATCAAATTGCTTTCCTATCTATGATTGAAACTAAAAATTTTGATGAAGCAAGCAAGCATGACGATTGGATTAGAGGTATGAATGAAGAGCTTGATCATATTGAGAAGAACAACACTTCGGAGCTTGTTCCTAGACCTGAAGATAAGAATGTAATAGGCTCCAAATGGGTATTCAAGAATAAAATGAATGAAAAAGGACAATTTGTTAGGAATACAGCCAGATTGGTCTGTAAAGGGTATGCACAATTTGAAGGACATGATTTTGATGAGACCTTTGCTCCAGTGGCAAGATTGGAAGCCATCAGGATGTTTCTTGCATATTCATGTCATAAGAACTTTAAAGTATATCAGATGGATGTTAAGTCATCATTTCTCAATGGAGATCTAGAAGAAGAAGTATATATGGAGCAACCTGAAGTATTTTGACTGACATATAATCCTGACTATGTCTGCAGGACGAAGAAGAATTTATATGGACTGAAACAAGCACCACGAGCTTGGTATTATAGATTGGATAAATTTTTACAAGACAAAGGGTTCAATAAAGGTACCATTGACAACACTCTATATATTAAGTCTGAAGGTGATGATCTATTAGTTGTTTTGGTTTATGTAGATGGAATTATTTTTGGCTGTACTAGTGACTCTTCTATTCAATGGTTTGCTAATTCTATGAAAACAGAGTTTGAGGTGTCCATGATAGGAGAACTGTCATATTTTCTTGGTTTACAAGTAAATTAGAGTTTTGCAGGAATATTTATCTCTCAAGAAAAATATTTGAAAGAGATGTTGAAAAAGTTCCAAATGGAAGATTCCTCTCCTGTTAGTACACCTATGGTGGTTGGTTTCAAGCTCAGTAAAGATGATATTTCGCCTGATGTTGATCAAAGCACATATCGATCAATGATTGGAAGTCTTCTGTATATCACAACATCCCGTCCTGATATAATGCAAGTTATTGGAATGGTAGGTCATTATCAATTTGCTCCCAAACAAAGTCATTTAGTAGCTGTCAAAAGGATATTTTTATACTTGAAGGGCACAATGACTTATGGTCTGTGGTATCCTAGAAATCAAAATTTTTAGTTAACTGCTTATTCAGATGCTGATTGGGCAAATTGTCTGGATGAGAGAAAGAAAACTAATGGAGGTGCATTCTTCCTAGGTGACTCGTTAGTAGTATGGCTTAGTAAGAAATAGGGATCTATTTATTTATCAACTACAGAGGTAGAGTACATTTCTGCTGCTACTTGCTGCACTCAGTTATTATGGATGATACAAACTCTTGCAAATTTGAAGGTAACTTATACTGATCCCATTCCGATTCACTGTGATAACACCAGTTCCATTAGTGTCTCCAAGAATCCTGTACTTCATTCAAAGACTAAGCATACACCAATCAAATACCATTTTCTCAGAGAACATGTTACAAATAGAGTTGTTCAGTTGAATTATATTCCTTCCACAAAACAAATAGTTGATATATTTACTAAACCATTAGCAGCGAGACCATTTGAATATCTTCGTCAGAAGTTGGGGGTCATATATTATTTCATCTAATCTGTTCACCTTGTCAGGAGGAGTACTTATTGAATATTTGTTGTATTTTTGGTGATTTTTTCCATGGTTCTTTCTTTCATATTTGAAAATTATTGTCACAGCTCAGGGGGAGCATGTGTTCTTTGACATTGATGTCAAAGGGGGAGAAAATTTGTGGTTAATTTTCTGGATTCTACAGTTGAAGAATAGTTCAGGGTGCAACCTTTCAGGGTTGTGTTGATGGGGCTTAAATCCCCTGATTCAACAATAGGAACCAAACCTACCACCGAGGCCCAATTAGACTTTGCAGCAGTTGGAGTGGAATGGTTCTCTAGATCTTACAATCTGGCCAAATTATCGATGAGCTTTTGTGTTTTCTGGTGAAATCTCTTCCTTCGGTTAAGACAATTTTTTTTTAGTAATTTCTCTTAGGTGGGGCAGGTACAAGAGATGCAAGCCAGTAGAAACCAACTTGACTAAGATAGGACAAGAGTTTTAACTATTGGGAAGGGGTCGAGCTTGGGATAACCCGCTACTCGAACATGCAGACAACGATCCTATGCCAAAGGGGCTTAGTAATAATACTTTAACCGAAAGAGCATCCAATTGCTGTCTGAGAAAACTACTTAACAAAAAGAAAATGCATACATGATCAAGATCAGGGTAAGAAAAATAATTCATCTACCGAGACATTCATCACATAGATGAGGTAAACTACTTAGCATAGAGAAAGAAATACAACTGTAATCAATATCACAGTAAGAAAAATAATTCATCTACCAAGACTTTCATCACATAGAAGCACAATGATTTACTTTCATCATTTAAAGCAAGGAACATTAAAACATTACACCAGATAACTTGACAACAAAATTAATTGCTCTTACTCATTTACTAGAACATTCATGGAACATAAAAGGAAGTAATTCTTCTTCAACTCCAATCACATACATCTGATGAAAATAGTTCGTCTTTGGTCTAGAAGGACTTCTAAATTCATAGCAGCTTCAAAATAATTCTTAACGACTAGAAAGAAAATAGTTCTTGCAACAAACCATCGACCCTTATTAATTGGTCTAGGCCTTTATTTATAATCTCAAGCTTAACTGAAGTTTAACGGATAAATACAGTTTGAACCAAACAAAAGTTGCCACGTGGCATTATCTCATAACCGTTTCTTTATTAGTCCACCCAGGATATTTCTTTGAAAGGATGACTCCTTTCGTATTCAGACCAATTGATGAACAGTTCTTCACAAGTCTGGGCCCACAGGAATCTGTGTTATTCCATTGGAGCTGTATATATCCCTCTGATGTCCACTGCATGCGCTCGGTACTTTACCAAGGTGGAATTTAGCTATTGCAACATGGTTTTAGCTCTGATCGGGTGTTCTATGAATTGTTGCACCTATCCCGGCCTCGCATCGGCTACCTTTGCGCACTCTTCAGTCCATAGGGAGTCTTTTTCGTCATACACCTTGAGCATGTCTCTTATGTCGATAAACTCACTGGGGGTGCCGAACTCGGGGAGCTTGATATATTTCATTACTTTATTAATTTTATCCCAGTGCTTCTGGCACTTGGCATATTGTTCTTGGATCTCTCGATGTGGGTCTCGGGACATCTTAGTCCAATATTTTGCGGATCTCTTCATGCGGTTGAGGCTACTCTTGCCTATCAATTGAATGTCATGTTCTTCCTTTTCTCGACCTTGGTGGACTGCCTCAATGTATTCGAGTCTTTCCACCGCTTGTAGCGCTCTTTCATGCCATCGTTCCATCTCCTTGCATGCTGTGAGGGCCATGGGAGTGTCCTCCTAGACTTCAATTATATTTTCGGTTAACAGGTTTCTTTCTTTCTTGTACTTGCTGTACATTCCTGAAAACTCACTCTTCAAATATGCCACAGTCTGTGTGGCGCCTTTGTAATACTCAACAAGATGGCACAAGTGTTCTAGTTTCTTTAGAGTATTAGCTAGTTCTCTTTAATCCCTCCTAGCCCTATCTTGGGCAACATTAGAGAGGGATCTTCCCATGCCTATCAGTTCATACGTGCGAGCATCTACTGTGTTGATCAAATTTTCCCCGGTGGTAACCAAAATGGAATGGTCCATAATAATCTTTCTCTTCTTAGTAGTCCTTTGCAGGATGGCCTTCCTCTTTTGATCATAGGAGATTGCATATATGTCTGCTACCTCGTCTACCAGCTCTGGTATCTGTAAGTCGCCTCATGTGAGCGACTTTCCCAGGCTGCCGGTCGTATAAATTTGTTCAAGATCAGACTCTTGAACCTCCTTATTTTGCTCTGAAGGCCTGACCTCCTCCTGTTGTTT
>JASDQU010103287.1:15363-31733 GCA_032191745.1 Picea mariana | reverse complement strand
ATCCCTTTAAGTTATGATGGTCTTGACATGTTCAGGGAAACTCTTTAAGGAATCAAGGAGAAAATGCAGAAAACAAAGATAAGTGAAAACAACATCGTTCCAAATTAGACAATACTAAAAGATTAAGTGGTGCCCAAAAAGTAAAAAATTGACAGAGACTTTTTAGGGTGTGTTGAGAGCTCAACAGGTTGCCATCAATGCAAAAGGAGGAGATTGTTGGCCCGTTTTTCAGGAAAATAATGTGCTTGTCATTGATGGCAAGAACAACAATGATGACATTCAGAAGATTGATAGAAAGAACAACAACATCGAAGGTTTGCTTACAGCAAGAAAAGAAACAATAAGGAAAGTGGCAATGATGGAAAACAAGGAAAGCATAAGCTCAGGTGAAGAAGAAAACAATAAGCAGAGATCAGAACTCATAAGAGATAGTGCTTTGCGTTTTCCAGAAGTGCATCTGAGGTCCAAGAGAAAGACTCGTAGGAGGAGAAAAGTTCGATACTTTTGAACACTTAGAAAATCTTCTAAGTCAGAGAGATCAGAAAGCTCAGGAGGAAGAACGATAGTGGCTGTTGGATCACCAATCCCGACTACCTGATGACCGTTAGATCAACACCCAATGAACAGAGGAAGCACATAAGAGTAATACAGATCTGATCTGTTGGTTCTGAGCGACGAGGACCAATAGTCGTCGAATCCAGTATAACTGCAAAGAGGATAATGGGCGAGAGACATACTCCAATTCAGTGAAACGTGAAATCGCGATGAGATCTAAGTCATTGAATCCAGAGGACACGTGGCAAGAGATCAACATTTCATTGACTGAAGAGTCAAAGGAAGGAGGTTCTCTAACCTTTGAAGTCACGAAACGCAAAACCATGATAATATCTGGACCGTTAGATCATAGAGGGTTGTGGAGTGTTCATATAGAGTATTTTGTATATCGAGAGTTAGAAGAGTCAGGGCTGGCTCACATTCAAACATCTGAAATGTGAAATCACGATAATATCTAGACCACTGATCTGATATGAAGTTTGAGTTTGTGAAGAGGAGATCTTGACTGTTGGATCGAGGACTAACTTGGGCTGTCAGATCTAGGAGAAGAACATGGCCATGAGAGGAGATCCACATTAGCAAGGACAGTTTCATACCATGTCAACAAGGACCACGTCAGACAGGAACTCGTGAAATCATGAAATGCAGAAGGTAATCATGACCATTGAGTCATGGGAAATCTCAGACTGTTGATCTGATGTGATTGAAGTCGGGAGTTCGGGAATCGAAAGAAGGGAGGTGCTCTAACCTCTGACATCGTGAGTCGCAAAATCGCGAAATTACTTTTTTTTGAATAAGGCTGTGGTCACAGCCAGTGGTCACATTAGCATAATAGAAGAGAAGGAGCTAGTGTTGCTAGGCTCCACTTTGAAGTTTTGCGAGTTGGGAAAATCGAGGTGACTCACATTTGATCACCCAAAACGCAAAATTGTGAAACAAATTTTGTTTGGCGTATGGTCACAACGAGTGGGCATGTGGGGAGAAATGYCCGGTGCTAGTTCACACAAGTAAAGTTCATGAGGAACATATTTTATAAATCAACAAGTCTCTGTGTGTTTAATCCAATGACGCTGATTATCTCAACAATCTGATCRAAGGGTTACTGTTGCACTTCACGGATTATTGATCAGTTACGATTYAGTTAGAAGAACTGAATCATAGTTCTTGGGCTATTGGTGATTTGGTTTCTTGGCATTTTTCTTTGGAGATTCAAAGTGTAACTAGATGGAAGGATTGTATAAAAGCAATATGTCGTAACTGAGTTAGGTTGGCTGTTCTCACTGGAAAAATGAGTTGAACTGGGAGAAAGGAGAATCACAGTATGCATAGTGTGAGATCAAACTCAAAGATGAGAAATAGAAGTTGAACATAATAGAAAAGGTGAAGAGAGCATAATGTACACATACTAAATAGCATGAGAGGAACATAGAAAGAACAGATAGAAAGAGACAGCAAGTCAAGCCAAGTATGAATAGAATAGAAGAATAGTGAAGCATAAAAGAATTGCAGAACATAGAAGAAGTGGTAAGAATTGATATATCTGTATTGTTGGTTATTCAATCATTTATTTATAATCAGAGAGGTAGGGAGGGTCTAGGGAGGAATGTAGTCCTCTGTTATTCAAGTTGGTGCTTGAATACTCTAAGTTGTAGCTTTCATCTAGCTGTGGCTAGAAAACAAGGTGACAGGGTTGTGCTAGGGAAAACACAGAGTTTTCTATATGGAAGTTGGTGCCTGTATAAGTGGAAGTAGGTGCGTCCATCCAGTTGGTGCTTCCTTATAGTGGGTGCTAGAGAAACCAGAGAGTTGGTGCTCTCAGTAAGTTTCAGCTTGTAAAACAGAGGTGGTATCCTCATTTTGAGTTGGTTCTCAAAGATAGATGATGTATAGAACAAAAAATATTTCCTATCATTCGAAGAAGAAGAGGTTTTCTCCCTTTATGGGTTTCCTCGTGAAAATATGTCTCTGTGTATATCATATGTGTGATTGATGGTTATTATTTCTGTTGTTCATATATTGTGTAATCTTGATGGTCACTTGGTGAAGTTTAAAAAATGTTTTAATAAACATAATATTGTTTAAGCACAGTAACAACTGATTCACCCCCCCTCTCAGTTGTCTTAGTAATTTCAAAAAACCAAACAAAGAAATAAAACCCAACCCGCACACGAAGATATTAGAGCCCACCCGAGACAAAAAGGAGACAACCCAACCCTTGCAAACTATGAAGATATTTGAGAGTCCATCCCATCCGAGATAGCAAGGAGAAAAATGGAGCCCAATAAACTGTGAAGATATTCAATCGATCTTGCCCGAGACAAGAAGGGGATAACACAAGACCACTAGCAAGGAGGCCCTAGCCACCAATAATGTCACCAAAATTAGTGAGCACCTATGCATTTTAATTTTTGTAGGGTAATTTTTAATGTCAAAATGGTTTATTTGTGTCTGGGATTGAACCCACAACTTCATCATGGACACAATTTTTGGGTTTAGAGTTTACAGTCCATCCATTCTTCAGACTAGAAGCGATTCCAGACAATCCAACAAACAACAAAGTATTTTCAAATTCCTAGCCCACATAACATCGATGCCCATAACATCTATGTGACATTTCCAGAACCTGAAACAAGAAATTTTTTCACTATACTCCAGGAGCCTTCCAACCCACATAATTCTTTCATCTTTAGCGATCCAGGGTTTCAAATAAATACTATTCACTGCCCTAATTTAATTTCCTTTTTTCCACTAAAGGTACTTCATGAAACATTCCATGAGGAGCATCCAGTGGGCCATGCTCTAGTAATAAGGAAAAGCATTTTGAATAGCCATGACAAGGATTTGATCCTCCCTGGGCTTCACTCTACATTAATACAAGCTAGCAATAATGTGTGGCAAGCAGATGAGGGCAGGTGCAAGTCCTGGGTGAATTTTGATAGCATAGAAGCGCCTACAAAGAAGCTGCTTGGCCAAAGCCTCTAAGCTTGACAATGCATACTCTGTATTAATGCAAGTATCTTTTCACTAAATATAAAAGCATTTGGTCTTATGCCGATGCCCTAGAAAATCATACCATCTATTTTTATCTACAACATATGGAATGATTTTAATATAGAGATAAAGTTTTGGACTTGGTATGTTTACACCTCACTTATATGTACATGCCCACTAGTTTTGTGTGATAGGTAGTTGTATGAAATTTAGAGTAGGGGGGACATTATCAATGTTTTGGGGTGATTAATATAACAACAAAATTCATATGGGAAATCTTAGCACTCGATAATTTCTTTGGGCTATATCAAATAAATCCCCGAGGTAACTGTTTCAACCAACTTTAGATTGTATGATGACCTATACAATCAAAGAGGGCTCTCTCATATGTCTAATGACTGGTAATAACTCAAATATTTCATCAATAAAGCACATAGGTCAGATTCTGTAATAGGACAAGTTTATTTTTGTTTTAAAAGGGATGGTAGGACAAGCAAGAGAGAAAGTACCATTGGGCAATGGAGTCGATTTAAGAAAACGATAGAAACAAATGACTCAGTGAATGAACTCGAGAGGATAAAGGCTAAATGAGCAACAATATTCAGTTAAAAATCATTGTGTGTGGCAAGAGAAAAACACATGAAGCAACTCGGAGCACCGTTGGGGATGAATTCAGAGTTAACTTAGAAGAATCACAGTTTTTCTAAATGGCGCGAATCTAGAGCAATGCATAGTGAATTCTAGATTCGAAATGACGTTCTGATTTAGACATAAATTATAGATGTGAATATAAGAGCACATGAAATCACATACACAAATAAAGAATACAATACATCAGACTGCCACCGTTAGAATCTTTTCATCAAAGCTTCAGGACTTTTGCATTAAGTTTCAATTAGATCAAAACAAACTACAATCAATAGTCACTGTCTACAATATTTCGCCAACCAACCCCTTTTGCATGAAAATTATCCCCATATATAGAAAACTAACATCACCCTTAGCTGCTAGGATCAAACTACTCCCTCCTATAATCATGGATCTGATTTCTTTGAAAATGAACAATAACTTCAACGAATTTACTAAAAATATAAAAACCGACTTTGCCAAATCATAATCGTAATCAAAATATTCTTTACAATCATTGATCATGATCAAAATTAGACCATATGGTTGTGATAAGTCATCATGTGCATTGTTGGACTCTCTGTCACCCCTGCACAGCAAGTCTGCTACGCAACAATAACCTACAACAAAAACACAGTGGATTGCACAACAAACTGGGAAAATAGGCGTTAAATATGACATCATATATCACTAATAAAAAACTATTTTTCTAAACTGAGAGAGTTTTTTGTAGTTAAGCTTGTTACAAAGAAAAAACTCTCTCGGTTTCTTGAAATTCATCTCTAGATGGCCGGAATATGTGTTACAAAAACATGTCTCGGACAAGAAATCATGAAAATTGAACAATAGGGCTCAAATATTCCTTCGAATCTCCCAAAATTTGAAACTTTTTTAAAATATGAGAGAGTTTTTTATTATTTGGTTTGTCCTCAACAAAAACCTCTCGGGGATTTTCAAAATTCCTCTCCAGTTGGTCAGAAAGTGATCTTGAAGTTGACCACTAAACCAGTCATTTGTGCAACGTGATCGGTAGCCTGTGTGCAGGAAAATCCTTTGCACGAAAACATCCTATGCGTGACAACATCCTATGCACGAAAACCCACTGCGCGATGGAATACACTATGCGACGAAATCCACTGCGCAACAACATCCTATGCGCAACATCATCCCATACGCAACAACCCACTGTGTGATGAAATCCACTGCGCGATGAAATCCTATGCACGACGCGCGACAACATCCCATGCGTGATAGCCCACTATGCGATGAAATCCACTGTGCGACGAAATCCACTGGACGATGACATTGCACAACAACATCCTATGTGCGATAGCATCCCATGCGCGACAACCCACTGTGCGATGAAATCCACTGTGCGACGAAATCCACTGCGCGACATAATCCTTTGTGCAGTGAAGTGCTCTTAGCTATGAAAATCATGGTGCTAACAAATGGCTCCAATGAGGATGCTATCCTCCCTATGAGGTAGCAAAGAATAGTAGACCAGGCGCCTATCCATTGGCATGCTTCCAAACTCAACTTTCCAACTGTAACTTGTAACTTGCATCCATTGAAAACCCAAAAGTTGTATATGCTCCAAACTGAAGTTTGAAACTAAGCTGAAAATGAAAAATGCAGATTGCTACATAAATTCTCATAGTACCGAGCTTATTCGCACTCCTACCTACCCTAACTTCTAAAAAAGATGCCAATCAAGTGAAATAAAAATGCCAATGCAACCATGCAATCACTTTATCCACTTTTTTCTTTCTTTGCACGTGATTTCTCCAAAGCATGTTTACTGATAAGTCATTCAAAAATTTATCTATAAATTCAAATCTCAAAAAATTAAAAACATTGGGACTGTTTGCTGCCACCAACAAAATTGCGAATGGATCCTCCATAACATACATAAAACAAAAATCATGTTTCACCCCTTCCACTGCATCCTTGTTTTCATGTGATTCAATCCGTTGATTACCACAAAAGGATGGAAAATATGTTGAGACTACTGGAAATAACAATCTTCTGAATCAAAAGACAATGCCGGTTGAAATGAAACCCCTAGTGGCAAGAAATCCATATCTAACACTGGTGTTGATTGACCATCATATTTATTTCCAAGCTGGTAGTTAATCACAGGCTCCAAATCTGAACTGAAATAACCTTCCATGTAATCAACAACAGGGTCATTAAAAGTATGAGAAGGTTGTTGGTCCTCTTCACTGATAAAAAATTTCTCATGTAAAACAATGTCACCGTGAATGTAGTCAGACTTCACTGCTTCCTCTGTTATCTCATGATTTACTTTCAACAATTCAAAGGAACAAAAACATAATGGAAGACAATTTTTATTTGCAAGTCCACTGCTTTCTTCATATTCAACATCATGCCTGGAAGATTTCTGATTTGAAACATTATAAACATTTTGCTTCAGCAATTTGAAAGACACAAAACACAATGGCAAAGTTCTTTCATCTAATTCAAAACTTTCTTCATTTTCTTCACTGTTGTCATATGCACATTTTTCAATTTATTTGGATTGTTGAACATACTCATTTTTAGATTCATCTTCGACCAATGGCTGCAATTTTGAACTGATAAGACCTTCTACATAACAAGTAATGGGGTCATCAAACACATGACAGTATTGCTGCAATTTCTTGTCAATTTGTTCCAGTGAATCAATGTGATTTGGCATCAAAATACATTCCTTTGCTTCAGTGATGATCTTATAATTTTCTTTCAACAATTTAAATGAAGAAAAGAATAAAGGTAAATAATTTCCTTCAGTTGATTCAATACTTTCTTATTTGTAACTATGATATGTAGGTTGATTTCTCTCATTACACTGCTGAAAAGGAACATTTTCTGATAGAGAACATGTAGCTGGTTGTTCTAGGAAGTCAACACCATAATCATCATAATATTCATCGTATATAGGCAAATCAACAACATTTGCAATGTCATCTAACAAGAAAAATCTTGGGACATCAACCTGCTCTTCAACAAGCTGATTTGCAAATTCATTTTCTTGACTGTCTACAAATGAATACATAAAACAATCATCCCTGTGCTTATGATGAGATGGATCAGAAGCTAAATTATCACCTTCCTTTTCAATAAGTGGAATATAATCCTTTGCAAAATCATCAACATTTAAATCTTCAATAGGACATATGATATTATTAACCCTCTTCTCAAGATTCAAATCAATTGCTTTTTGTTCATATTCACTGTCATGTTCTTTAGCATCCAACTCCTCATTTCGAATATGTTTACATGCTTGAATATTATGTTGAATCTCTTGAGAATCATTAAACATTTGCTTTAAGGACTTAGATCTTCTTTCAATCAGAAAGAAAGACAAATCTGGATGAAAGGCTATTGCATAATGGAGCATGGCAATAGCTTCAGTGGGTTGAATTTCGTTAGGCGATTTATAATAAAGAATAGAAAACCTCCTATTGAAATTTGAGATGGTTTCATCTTTCATTCTTCTCATGGCATAAAACTATGAAAGGAGTAGATCCCATGACTTTCTCTCACCCCAAAATCTACGGAAAGATTCCCTCAATTCACCCCACAAGCTAATTGACTGAGGTTGCAAATGTCTGAACCATGCTTTGGAATCTCCTTGTAAGGACTGAGAAAAGGCCCTCATAGACACATCATCATGTTTGATCTCAAAAAGTTCTATAAAATGATCGAAGACCTGAATATTTTTTTTAGCTAACTTTCCATCGAGCTCTCCATCGAACCGAGGAAGGTACTTATAATGTTTCAGAGGAAAGTCATGAAGGATAGAAGGAAATTTAAGAGGACTGTATCTTTCTTGAATCTTGGAGGGTGTAGGATTAAGAACAAAAGGTACAAGCTCAACTTTGGTTTCATTAAGCTCACAAGAATGATCATGAACATCATATGGCTTAGAGGAAGGATCTTGGTGAATATTGGTTATACAAGAAGGAGGTATACCTATAGTTTTCCATGGAGGATATACAAGGGTAGATATATGGGCTTCACTTGAATGTAGTAAGTGAAGAAATATTCTTTTGAAAAACTCAGGGAAGGACAAGAAGATATTGATAAAACACAAAAGTAGTTATTGGACTAAACTCAAGCTCTAGTATCTGATTTTTCCATACTTCCCTTCCATATCTCTATCAACGGGTCTCATTCTCCAGTGGAGTCTTTGAATCACATTTGAGGCTTGATTGGAGTCACCATGAAAACTTTATCTTTGGATTCTTCTGCCAGTGGAATCACCTTCAACCGATTTCCTGATGTGTGGAGTAGCCAGAGAATAAATACAACAAATATGTTCCTAAGTGTCTGCTGCTCTCAGACCTCAGAACTCAACCATGTCGTTCTTTCCTAGGGAAAATTTTCAATTTCGTCCCCGGAAACGACGCCAAAATGTTAGCACTCGGTAATTTTTTGGGTTGTATCAAAGAAAGCCTTGAGGTAACTATTTTAACCAACTTTAGATTGTATTCTGACCTATACAATCAGAGAGGGCTCTCTCATATGTCTAATGACTGGTAATAACTCAAAAATTTCATCAATAAAGCACAGAGGTCAGATTCTGTAACAGGACAAGTTTATTTTTGTTTTAAAAGGGATGGTAGGACAAGCAAGAGAGAAAGTACCATTGGGAAATGGAGTCGATTTAATAAAATAATAGAAACAAATGACTCAGTGACTGAACTCGAGAGTATAAAGGCTAAATGAGCAACAATATTCAGTTAAAAATCATTGTGTGTGGAGAGAGAAAAACACATGAAGCAACTCGGAGCACCGCTGAGGATGAATTCATAGTTAACTTAGAAGAATCACAGTTTGTCTAAATGGCACAAATCTAGAGCAATGCGCAATGAATTCTAGATTCAAAATCACGTTCTGATTTAGACATGAATTACATATGTGAATATAAGATCACATGAAATCACATACGCAAATAAAGAATACAATACATCAAACTGCCACCGTTAGAATCTTTTCATCAAAGATTCAAGACTTTTTCATTAAGTTTCAATTGAATCAAAACAAACTACAATCAATAGTCACTGTCTACATTATTTCGCCAACCAAACCCTTTTGCATGAAAATGATCCCCATATATAGAAAACTAATGTCACCCTTGGCTGCTAGGGTCAACCTACTCTCTCCTAGAATCATGGATCAGATTTCTTTGAAAAAGAAAAATAACTTCAACTGATTTACTAAAAATATAAAACTCGACTTTGCCAAATCGTAATCGTAACCAAAATATTATTTAAAATCATTGATCATGATCAAAATTCGACCATATGGTTGTGATAAGTCATCATGTGCATTTCCGAACACTCTTTCACCCCTGCACAACAAGTCTGCTACGCAACAATAACCTACAACAAAAATGCAGTGGATTGTGCAACAAACTGGGAAAATAGGTGTTAAATATGACATCATATATCACTAATAAAAACTATTTTTCTAAAATGAGAGAGGCCTTTGTATTTAAGCTCGTTACAAATAAAAACCTCTCTCAGTTTCTTGAAATTCATCTTCAGATGGCCGAAATATGTGTCACAAAAACATGTCTCAGACAAGAAATCATGAAAACTGAAAAATAGGGATCAAAGATTCCTTTGAATCTCCCAAAATATGAAACTTTTTTAAAATATTAGAGATTTTTTTATTATTTTGTTTGTCCTAAACGAAACCTCTCAGGGTTTTTCAAAATTCCTCTCTAGTTGGTCAGAAAGTGATCTTGAAGTTGACCACTAAACCAGTCATTTGTGTAGCACGACCGATATCATGTGCGCTAGAAAATCATCTACGTGACAACATCCTATGCATGACAACATCTCATGCGCGACAACCCACTACGTGATGAAATCCACTGCGTGACAAAATCCACTGCATGACAACATCCTATGCGTGACAACATCCCATGCGCGACAACCCATTGTGCGATGAAATCCACTGTGTGATGAAATCCATTGCCTGATGACATCCTCTGCGTGACAACATCCTATGCGTGACAACATCCCATGCGCGAAAACCAACTGTGCGATGAAATCCACTACGCGACGAAATCCACTCCACGATGACATCCTTTGCACGACAACATCCTATGCGTGACAACCTACTGTGCGACGAAATCCATTGCGTGACGAAATCCACTGTGTCGCAGAATCATTTGCGTGGTGAAGTGCTCTTAGCTATGAAAATCATGGTGCTAACATGAACCTTACCTTGTAGAATTAAAACTACACTAATTGTCACACTAGAGGATGGTATAAAGATAATTGAGGGACCACTAGCAATTTGGATTGGATGTGTAATATCCCTAGGCTGAACCCAATTGTAATGTAAATGAAAATGTACTTAAGCTGGTGAGCTGTTTGATATCATTTTTTGTATGCACATTTCATGGCATAGTGTGTGCATGTACTGCGTAGTAAAATGAGGAAGTTTTCACATTCCAGGATACCGCGCGCAACAACATAAGTGCGCGCGATTTTGAGGCCAGGTAGCCTTTTGTGTATATTGTGTGTTTTATAGGCTGGTGAGACAGTTATTATAAGTTAGGATGCTTATGTTTTTATTAGGCCGGAGAGCCTAGATGTTAAAGGCCAATGCTCCTATTTTTGTATATGTCTCATAATTAATATAAAATGCATTGCTGCGCATAGACCAACCACGATAAAAGAGATGGGGGACTAAACTCTACTAGTTAGGGAAAGGGAGGGGCCTAAAATTTAAGGAAAAGGGATAAGCTAGGGATCTTAAGCAAAAAAGGAATATTATATTAATATTTCTTAAATATAAAGTATGGATAATCATTTTATCCCAAGTTCTAAAGTTGGGGACAAGTGGGCCAAAGTAGCTCCCAACATGACAACTGTCAAGTTGGGGACATGCATACATATTGTTGGGACTTAGTTAATTTCCTATCATCTTTTCCATCATTTAGTCATCCAGTCAATCATCCATGAGCAGGCACACACCCATTGAGCTATCTTTTGTATCTTCATGACTGTACCTGAACTTGTATCCATATCCATTTTGTGTTGGTGTAGCTGGTTAGCCTGGGAGCTGGATTGAAGAAGCGGGTTGTCATGCCCATGGGATATTGAAGAGGCAGGTTTTCAGGCCCATGAGCAATTCTCTGGGTGAGAGAATTGATGGGAATTGATTTCTCGAAGGTGCTAAACTACAACCACAGTTCTCTGAGACTTTCTGTCTTACCTGTTGCTGAAGCCCGGAAAGGAAGTGGGGTAGCCGAAGGACTGTTAAGCAGAGAAGGGGAACACTTCCTGGGTGGGACAGGAATGTGGGGAATGAGGCTATAGGTTGTTAGTTTGAGTTGGCACCTGAGACAGAGTATTTCCTGTTGTCTATGAACCTTTAGCATGGTTAGGAATCCCTTTACCCGGGTGGAGTTTAGTCCCATCTCGGGGGTGACTCACTGTTGAGAGTGATGAACAGTGTGGTCTAAGGTTGGGAGGTCCGTGGAAGGTCTGCACGCAGTTGGTGACATTATTACCAAGATAAGTGTCAATTGTGTGATAAATTTACATGATGCATTGTTATTTACGTGATTATTTTATGGGTTATCATATGTGTGATTATAACCATGTTTATTTTTATGGGTATTGCCTGTATATGCTGCATGTATACGTTTACTATTATTTCAGTGTGAATCTGTGTATTTACAGATGTATTTATATGTTTACATTTTATATATAATGCTTTTGCAAGAGTTCTGTGTGTATATATTTTAATTTCATGTAGTTTGAAAAATTTATGTGGCATAGCTCAGTTGGATGCTGGGTATGTTACAATATGTTCCGTAGATAGAACATTAAGAGTTCTCTGGCGTAGCGTGGCCCAAGATGGATGACCACAGACATTACAGGATGAGATAACATTCCTAACATTCTTATGCTAGTGTGCAATCACATGTGGCATAGAAAAATTGTTCTGATTTGTGAGTATTACAAAAATGGGAAGACATAGGTAGATGGAAGGGAGATTATCATTCATGGAGTCCTAAAAAATGAGTTTGGAAGAGAAACTCCCTAGCGCAAGAGATATAATTCCATTAGAGTATAGTGAGGAACTAGACAAGAGTTTTTTGACCTCTATGAATAGATTGCTAGTCAAAAGAAGCATAAGGAGCTCACAACACACAAAATGACTCCCTATCAAGCATATGGACACAAATTGATATGGATTGGCTATAGTAATGAAAAGATATATCTTGAACAAGAAGCACCTTTCTATCCTTTATAATCCTCACTTTAGATTATTGGTAGTTTGGAAGAAGGGAGAGAATAAATTTGGCCAAAATATTATGGAGATTAGTATGGAAAAATTTAGAAAATAAGATATTAAGGATATTAAGAATCCCAACCTCATCCAAATGGTCATTAATAATTCCTTGAACCTTGACGTGATATTTATCCACCCTAATAAAGCTTAAATCTTGTGTAAAAGAACAAATTTGATTCTTGGTGAATATCTTGATAAATGAGATGGACGTATGGATGATGTTTAAGAGATCTAAAGTAGGTTTCCCCTATATGATAATGAAGAATATGAAACAGTAAAGGAAGAAAACTAGAGTACTTATGAAATATTGCTCGACATTTAATAGACTGAGTGTGAATAACTCTCCCCTCCAAAGAAACAAATATAAGCAACCATGAACAATTTGAAGGCCTTGAGGGAATATCACAAGAATAACCATTAGTGGAGGGTAAGAAAATTGATTATGATGAAAAAATAAAATCTTTAAAATTTCATTTCAAACCACAAAATATCAATGCTCCTAACTACTTACCTAGTAAGAGAAGGATATTTGTACAGATATAGCCAACAAAGTTTTGATTTATTCTAGAAATATTGGGTCAGAAAAACTAGGATGGACTTGTGACTCAAATGTGCAGGCAACATAGAGGCCAATAAAATAATGAATGAAATGCATGCAATTTTATATGGAGGACACTTTTTAGCAAGGAAAACAACCCATAAATTAATGATATATGTGGGTTACTTTTGGCCTAAATTATTTCTAGTGTTTCAATTTTCATAAGATCTTCCAAGCCATGTAAGATATTTTTGGCTCAACAAAAGGTTAAACCTGTATAATTACATCTAGTCATGATATTATACCCTTTCAACAATGGGATTATATATCATTATATAGTTACACGATAACTCTAATAATGGGTGAAAATGGATTATAATAACCACTGACTACGTCACAACATGGGTAGAATTTATCCCAACCAAGCATGATATTAAGGAAGTGATCATAGAATTTGTTGAAGACAAAATTGTTTATAGATTTTGTGCTCCAATGAAGATCACAACAAAAAATGCCTAAGATTTTAGATCCATTGAGTTGGTGAGTTTTTTTGTTGAATATGGAATTACCCTTTCATTTGCATCCAACTATTACCCCCAAGGTAATGGTGTAGAAAAATCTAGCCACAAAAACATATTCAAAATGATTAAGAAGATAGTTGGGGACAAGAAGAGAAGTCAAGATAGTAAGCTAAGATATGCATTATGGACTAATAGAATACCAAGGAAGAAATGGAAAATCCATTTTTGAGTTGGTATATGGGATGGATGTTAGTATACCAATAAATTTAAAGATACCCATTTACAAGTTAATGAAGCATTTTCCTAGAGAAAAGGAAATAATGTAGGGAAGGATAGATTAGCTGGTTGAATTGGATGAACATCGATGAAAATCCCTTCACAAATTCATAGAGTATCTATTGATTTTGTAGATTTGGGTAGGTATTCTCACATGACCCTAAGTATTGGGCACGTGGAAATTTTTGTGGGAACCACATCACACTTTCAGTTTGGTGAAAACCCCCTTGGATTTGAGTGGGGGATTCATGGGTTTGATGATGGGATTTGTGGGCTTGTGTTGGGCCTTCACACCCATAAGGAAAGCCTAATTTGATGTTGAATTGTGGAGGGGATTCTATGTTGACCCCTAGGACTTGTATATAAAGGAGAGAGGTCATTGTGACATTACACATCATGTAGAGTGTGTGAAGACATGATGGAGCTAGCATAAGTGAGTCTGCACTTGTTCTAGGAGGATTGGTGATCTCAACAAAGGGAAAGTATGCACGGTGGAAAATCTGTACCTGAAGAGAGAAAAAGAGAAGGTAGCACATGTGGAGCAATGTTTTTGTACTATACACAATATGAAGGAGGGTGAAGCACATATATACACGGGTTGCAGAAGGATGAATCACGTATAGGATATACGTGATTTACAAGAGAGAAAAAAAATGTACGTTGATTTCCAGTAAGGTGAATCATGTATTTTAGTTTCTGGGTAGATACAGATCCATATAGGCTAACATGTGACATTAACAGGTTGTACAAGTGGTCTACAACAGATTCATGTGCAGAGGAGATTCCCACAGATATTGCTGAGGTTTCGTTTTTTGATTTATACGGTTATTGGAGAACAAGTTTGTTTTAGTTTTGGTGACTTTGGAGGACAAGGTTGTCCTAGGATTATGTCGATATTGTATTGGCTAGGAGGGTTGGTTTTTCTCTCAGGATTTTTGATTATAACAAAATTATAGAGCTAAAATTTTGTCTCATGTGTATTGATGATTCATATCCGATCTTTGTGTTTCTGCTGCATATGTTTTCATTCAATAATTTCAGTGTAAAGTTGTTCAGTGATAACAACTAAGGTTTTACTGTTAGATCACTAGGAACCAATTTTCAGATCTGAAATTAGTCACGTAGAGTTTCATGTGAAAATTGACATGGTATCATAGCTTGGGATCTGAAGAGAAGGGGATCATCTTGAGACACATTTTGGATACAATTCTGGGGGAGTGTTGTTCTTTTTCTTTTTATTCTTCTGGGAAGGTCACATGTGATAKCTCTGAGAGGGATCTACAATGATAGTTATAGGTAGAAATAGKTTAGATGGTCTCTGGTTTAAGACATGGAGTAGACCGTTCAAATGAGGAGTTGTGGACTATTGCAGCTTGATGGTGTGGCATGTTGGGAGTTCTGGTGGATTGGCGGAGAGCCCAAATCAAAACAATATGTTGTCTAGCAGATTTMCAACTCCGTGGATGGACTTYCGGTGAATTTTCATGGTGAGTTATGATGGGTGCAGTTCAGGTGATTTGGCATGGACAAGATAGCTTCAGACGTTTGGCAGGTTGATGAGATAGATTTTTCATCGGGATARAGAGTTTCACATTGTCAAGGTATGACACTGTATGTGGTATTTGACCTAGGAGGATGAGAACACTACAAAGATGAGTTGCAAAGGTATAGAGTGGGATAGATTGAGTGTCTAACCACAACTTGGGACTATTCAAATGAGGATGCAGGATTAGTGGTAACATGTGCAGACATGGAGAGTTTTTTTTTGGTGACTTGGATGATGGACTTGGGCAGAATTTCATTGGATGGTCATGAATTGGAGAAGTAGGATGCTTGCCTTGGAGGATTGTATGATACTTATGTAGTGAGAGCCACTGACACATGACATGGGCATAATATTTTCTCGCGAGTTTCATAATGTCTGACTCAAGTATGTACGCGGAGCTTGGTAGGAGGACTAGGCATGTAATATAGGGATCTTGAGCAATGGTATTCTAGATGGAGTCAGGAGGTGTGTTTCAAGCTGAAAATGAGCTATGGGTGCCAGGAGTGTGTTCTCAACCTTAGCGATTGAGGAGTAGGACTATGTATTGAAGGAAAATATCCCTGCGGACAGGTAGATCTCCTCAAAGAGATAGACTCTTAACTTTAAGACAGAAAGTGCTTATCATGGTCACTGACTTCCTTTTAGATCTAGGTGGACTAGTGTGTGAGGAGAAAGGAGAAAAGAAGTACCTTTTACCGGTGTTTGTCCCTGCACGCTCCGAATTGAGCTCCAATCTTCCGCTCCTTGATAAGCCCTGTAGACAAACAAAGTACGACCACTTCCTACTCTATCAAGATTAGTCTGAAATAGGTCTATCTACTAAAGAGACAAATTCATGTGATATTGAACATGAATTAGAAAGAAAGATGCCAAGCAAATTATATTAATGAGGACAAAACATTACTTACAACCGTACATGGATTGCAGTAGTTTTGTCAAGTCCTCCTTGTCTACCCCTTGCTCAAAAGATCCATGATCCGAATGATGATAG
>JASDQU010103286.1:274388-291539 GCA_032191745.1 Picea mariana | reverse complement strand
TCCGTACACAAGTGTTGTTTGATGCGCTACCACTCGAAGGGGTACCAACAGGGGTTACAAGGGTGGCCAACATATGTGCGCTTAAGAACCACTTGTATTTTCTGCGTGTATGAATCCCTCAACCGCAGGTTTATGCGTGTAATGATAGATCTCTGTGAATTAAAGACGTCGGAATACATCTCTACCCTGAAAAAAAAAATCCCACGATTTCTGCCAAGGAAAGTGCTCTGATACCACTTGGAAGACACCAAATATAATAAATATGCAGAACAAAAACAAAATGCTAGAAATGGCAGAATAACAGTAATATAACCAACATAATCTCCACAATAACACATAAATGATATAACAACAACAACAAAAATAACACTTTGATTCAGAGAGCAATGTTCATGGGCCTCTTCAAGGGGGCAACCTCCAGTCCAACAATGCTCTGTTACAATAATCTCCAAGCTATGGTTTTCATACCCTCGACCCTTATTTATACTAAATATGTCCATCAAGAGAAGCATTTAGAGGAAGATCCTTCTAGAAGTGGAAGCTTCTATTAGGTCTTCTTACATCCGCCTTATTCTATTTTATTGAAAGGCCTTATTAATATTGACCTTTATTACATTCGAATATATTGATCTACCTATGTGCGGGTTAGGACCCTAACACTTAACCTACTGACAATATTGGCACCTAGCCAAGTATTATGTTGCTTTTCCATTCATACTAGGCCAGTAAAATAGTTTTCTAAGTGTTGTTATGTTTCTTATGCACTTCGTCCAAGACTATTAATTTTAACTCTGCTGAATCTGGTATGTAAGGTCTGTTTTTAAATCGTAATAGTCCATTCTTATCGATACTTAGATCTGGTTTATCTGAGTTTGCAGTGCTGTTTTGTAATTCTACCATTATCTTAGTGTAATTTTCGTCGTTAATATATATTGTCCTTATTCTTTGTTCCAGATCACTTTCTACCCTGCTAATATTTATCTCAAATAACCCATGTACTCCTCTGCTTAAATCGTCTTCTACCTTATTTTCCTTACCCTTGATATGTCTGACCTTGAAGTCGAATTCGCTCAAGAAGGCTAGCCATGTTTCTTGCCTTGCATTAAGATCTGGTTGGCTAAACAAATATTTCACACCGATATTATCCATCAATAGTAGATATTTTCTGCCCATTATGTAGTGTCGCCACATTTTTAAGGCGTGTATTATCACTGCCAATTCTAAGTCATGAGTGACATAATTTCGCTCATGTTCTTTTAATTTTCGGGACTCATAACAAATCACGTGTCCTTCCTGAGCTAGGATGCCACCTAGTCCTTCTTTACTTGCATCAACAAATACAGTGAAGTCTTTATCTGGGTTTGCTACCTTCAATATGGGTGCAATTGTCAATAATTCCTTCAGTTCGTTAAAACTGTCTTGACACTTCTGTGTCTAGTTAAACTTGGTCCCTTTCTTTTGTAATGACGTGATGGAGTAGGCTATCTTGGAGAACCCCTCTATAAATCTGTGATAATATCCAGTGATTCCCATGAATGACTGGATATCCAGTACATCCTTAGGTACCGTCCACTGTATGATGGATTTTATTTTCTCAGGGTCTACGACAATTCCTTCTGAAATTACATGTCCTAGATATTGTATTTTCTTTTGATAAAAGTCACACTTATCAAACTTGGCATACAGTTTATGCTTCCTCAACATTTGCAGAACTATTCTTAAGTGTTCTTCATGTTCATCCTTCATTTTAGAGTATACCAAATTATCATCGATAATATTAGTATGAACTTGTCTAAGTATTGACTAAAAATACTATTCATTAGGCACATAAATGTGGCTGGTGTGTTAATGAGCCCAAACGTTATGACTATGAATTTGTAGTGTCCATATCTTGTTCGAAAAGCTATTTTTATTATATATTCATCCTTTATCCTAACTTGATGATAACTGGATCGTAAATCCAATTTCAAAAATATCTTGGCCCCACCTACGTGATCAAACAGGTCATTTATCCTAGGTAAGGGGTACTTGTTCTTAATAGTCATTTTATTCAATTGTCTATAATCGATACAAAGTCTTAGAGTACCATCTTTCTTTTTCAAAAAGAGCACTGGGGCCCCCCATGGTGAAATACTCGGTCTGACATACTCTTTGTCCAACAATTCCTGTAATTGTATTTTTAATTCTGTCAGTTCTAGTAGACTCATTCGGTAAGGTGCTTTTGAGATAGGGGCTGAACCAGGTAGTAGGTCTATCGAGAAGTCTATTTCTCTCATCGGAGGTAATTCTTGTATCTCATCCACAAACATGTCTCTAAATTCACATAGGACAACAAAGTATTCTAACTTTGGATTATCTTCTTTTTCTAACAGATTCTTTACTTGGATGGTGTAAACTTGACATCCCATTCTCATACATTTCTTGATTTGCATCGCTGAAACTTGTCTGACTGATACAAGTTTTGGTATACCTTGGGTTGTTCTAGTAGTGCCAAAATCATCTTTATAGTTAAGTATCATTGTATAAAAATCTAGTACTGCTTTGTGCTGCTCCAACCAATCCATCCCGATAATCATATCGTACGATCCTAGTGGTAGGATGTTCATATTTGTTCTTATATTTTGACCATCTAAGATGAACTCAAAATCAGAAATAAAGTCAACTACTTTCCTTTTAGTTCTTGCTGCTAGTTGTACCAGCCATGATTTTTCATGCTTCAGTTTCTTAAGTTTATTTGACTTTACTACATCAGGAGTAATATAATTTAACGTAGCTCTAGGGTCAATTAAAACATAAATTCATGTGCCATTGGCTTTACCTTCACTTTCTACCACAGAGGACTGGTGGTCAGCTTGCTGACCATCTATGGCTGCATTTATCTGATGCAGGCTTCTGCCCACATCACCCACCGACTGAATTTAAACGTGGACATTTCCTCCTTAGATGAGGTTCTCCACATTTCCAACACTTTAATGGTTCACGGGGGCTATCCCCGAACTTCTTTGTCCCCAGATTTATCGGTTTACCATTGCCTTGCATATTCAGATGGTTGGAGTGAAAATATTTTCTCGGAAATCTTTTTGCTGCATTTCGATAAGGAGCTGGTTGGTATCCCTTCTTCCGCCGGTTCATTCGATCTTGTTTCTTATCCTTCCAGGCTTTAGGAAACTCTACCCATTTTTTATACTGGTCATAAAACATTCATGCTTTCCTGAATACTTCACTCAAGGATTTGGGGTTGTCAAACTCTTTTCTGTCCCTGTAGGACTATGGTAAATAGATTAAGAATCGATGGATTTTTACCTTATCCTCCCAGATGTATGGTACGAACCTTAGTAGTTCTACAAATTTATTTATAAGGTCCTCCATCGTCATTTGTCCAAGTCATAACTCGTAAATTCTTTCGTTTTCCTTTCATAATAGCTTTCAAAAAGGTATTGTTTCTTGAAATACTTCTTAAACTTAGACCACTCCAACTGTTTATCCTTTAGGCCCTTGGCCAATTTTAGGTCTTTCCACCAAATGATGGCCTTCCCTTTCAGATTGTAGATGGCCATTATGACCTTCATATTGCTGGAATTGTTGTAGATCTGGAAGTATCTTTTGATGTCTAACAACCATGCCTCAACTTCTTCTCCTATCCTAGATTCTCCATCAAAGGTAGCTGGGTTAATTTTTTTAAACTCTCCTTCAAGGTGGTCTACTTGTTTTCTTTTTGTGTCTGTTTTAGTTTTGTCTTCCACTGAAGGTGTTCCTTCATACGAACTGTCTTCTTTTTTTGTTTCTAGCCCAGAGTTCTTAGAGGCCCTTTTGTTGACCTCTTTGTCGTGGTTGTCCTCCTTTGGGATTTTCTTGGTCACTATACTACGCAACAGGACTTCATTTATATCTTGCTATTCCTGTTGTGCTTTCTTCAATTTCTCATTGTCTGCTTTGAAAACTTGCAGCTCAATTATAAGATTCCTCATTGTTTCCAGTACTTCCATAGGAGATCTTCTATCACTATTCTGTCTTGGATCTTCATGAGGTCCCTGTTTTGGATTTCCTTCCATTCTGATTTATGCATCGTTCAGAGCTTCCATGGTCGACACAAAACATAAAAAGTTATTATGTTTGTAACAATCAAGGTTTATTAGTTTTTGCATAAGTAGAATATATGTCAATAATTTAATGTGGCCCTATTCAAGGCCCAATGTTGTAAACTTTTCTCTAATACCATATGTAATAAACCCCATATTGACCACCAATTTTTTTTTTTTGTTTACATAGTTTTCTTGGTAGAATAAGGGTCCTATTTATGCCATCATGATGTTGATTTGATCATCACTCTCTATAATAACTTCGTTTTAAAATTCTATTACAATGTCCTTGTTATAAACTCTTAATTTCTCTAATTCACCACAGCATTTCTTAATCGTGTCATGACTAGGAGGTTATAAGGAAAGGATCCCCAAAACTATTTGGCAAACCCCCTTTTGTTTTTAATCTGTACTTGAATACCTATAGGTTGTGCACCTAAGGAAAATCTTATAATACATATTGCAGCTCATTATAATGTCACATGACTTTAAGTCGTGCATAAGTACACCTGTGGAGTTATGGCAGGAATGCCTTAAATAATCTTTAAATTATGAAGGACCTGGGGTCAACTTCCTCTTACACCGGACAACTAACGTAACTACCAAGCTTTGGTTAGAATTGACGGTTGATTGTAGTACAGGTACGAGATCCAAAGGCAAAGAAAGGTGAAATCCAAGCTTTGTCTGTTGTCTCGGAATTACACCGAGGGGTAAGAACAATTTGGTTTAGATTCGAGTCATGATGGTGTCCCATTGCAACCTCCTTTATGTGGATTAGAAGTGTTACTGTTGTAAAAGTTAAGTCTCTATAAAATCACTAAAAACCATCCCACGAATCCCTATGTAATTGCTAGCTTCATACTCCAAGTGTCAAAACACTTTGCCATGGTCACATAGCAATCTGTCCTCTGCACCCCTTAAATTTACTACGAGGTGACAAGGTTCCGATTAGAGTTAAGGTAGGTTTATCACTTTTTCATTCCTGATTTTTCCCGACAAGGTTCGACATGCCCCCTTTCCGAGGCGAAGACTGTGACTGAACGAGATTACTCCATGATGTAACTCTCGGCGCAGCCCTATGTCCTGGTAAGCTTTTTTAACACAATGCCAAGATAGATAAAAGAAAAGGGAGATGAAGAACTTCAGAAAAGGTTAAGCATTCTTGTATTTTTCAATGGTAGTGTTTTCCATTTTTGTCTGTCGTGTCTTTCCTTTTGGCACTTTCTCTTCATCATTTTTTGAAAAATCGCCCCGTAATCCTGGGAAATGCTTCCTCCCCAAGATTGTTGGTAACCCCTTTTCAGTTAGTCGTTTTGGGGTCCCTCTGTAGTAGACAATAGAGCCTTTCGGAATTAGGGTTCATTGAAGCATATGCCTCTCACTGTTAAAATACCTAAGACGTAGTATAAGTATATCGACTTGTTTTGTTAGTCCTGCAATCGTTCTTCCTCAAGACATCTTACGGAGATGGGTTGGCTCTGTGTATAGTCAACGATGTGGGTTCTTTCTGTTTGGTAGGAAGATTGTTATATTCCTTTTATCTATTTGCCTGAATGAATGGAGTCATCATTCTGTAGCTTTATCTGACTTTCGATTGGTCCTTCTATTATCATTTTCATATCTTGTTTCCGGGGTATCTTGAATATTTTACTGAAAGTATTATAGCATAAACATTTCATATGTATCATGATGCCATGTAAATCTTGATGGTGATGATTTATTTTCGTTCTTTATACACCACAACATGATGAATCTTCTTTTAGTGTTGATTTTGTATCTCTTTTTGTTATAATTTTGATTCATAACTGAATTATACTTAACTCGTTAATCGTGTCGATATACTATGTGAGGAGTCTATGAATTATTTCATCTGCTTTCTATTGTAGCAAGGTTTGTATTGTTTTCAAGTTACGAGTTTCATTTATCAAACTGTTATTATCACTAATGATGGGCCTTGTTGTTTCGAGGACCCATCGGAGATGGTATTGTGCCCTCCTCCCTTGGCCCGAACGTCTAAACAAATAGTAGGAAAAGGGGCAAAGATTCGAACCCATGTATCAACAAGATAAGAATCTTTCTGAAAGGGAATTTTTTTTTTTATAGTTTTATGGCAATTTACTTTTCTTGGATACTTAGATTTTTAATAAAGACTAATGTTTACAGGGTTTGATTTCTTGTAGGGTCTCTATCCGTGCAAATCTCAGATACCTATCATTGCCTCTAGTGAAAAAGATATTCAGGTTTCAATCCCTCTCACATCTCGGCTAACTATACAGGTTCTATCGTCGTTTAAGGAGATCATGATTTAACCAACTCTGTTTTAACAAGTTTGAGTCTACTGTATCATTCGTTCGAGTAAACCTTTAAGGTTGTTCTTCCATTAATGGCGTTACGCCAGTTTTCCTATATGATTATTGATTCTGTAATTGAATACATATTATGGCCATTATGTAATACACTTCTCTCCTTGAAGGGTTAGAAAGAGAATCCTGTTCGAATTTACTCAGAATGATAATCTGTGGCAAAGTATTTCTATCCTTTAAATTTTGAACATGGTACTTACCATTTATGCTACTCGACTCTGTTCTAAACCATTGGCCTAGCTTGTTATACAAAGGAAAAGAGGTTTACCATAATTTAACAATGGCTTCACTGGTATCTTTGTCCTACTGTGTTCACTTTGAATTGGATGAAATATAATGGTTGTTTCTTTAACTAGAGTATTCCAACTCTTATTTATTTAAATTATAGTCAAAGATTGTGTGTCTGTCGAATATTTATCATATTCATAATATAGGACAAACTTCTTTTGAATACATACATACATAGAATTGTATATACGCATTTGTATTGTGTAGAAGATATATTCTATAATTCATTATCATGCCTATCCATAGTAATTAGGAATATATTTGTTACAGATCTACGGTGGAATTGTATTGACTCAAAGTGGCTTAAATTTACACGAAGTGGTAGATAGCATCTGATTTTCATTTATGAATCTGAAGTTGTATTTACAACAAATAAACTTACTCTAAATATATATTTATATATATATAGATTCAATCTGTTCATGCCTAGATATCATACACCAGAAATTGCGATGTACAGGAATTACCTATGTTATAGCAGAAACACAACTATAGAAATTGTATACTTTGGTCACATAAACCCATTTGATTGTCCTCGAAAGACATTCAATTAATTTCTAACATTCGAACAGATTCAAACTCAGTCATCAAGAGTTACTCCAGAATTAGTTTTCTAACTATTATGTTTAGAGGTTTGACTTCACAATGCGTATAACGGAACAATTTTTCGCTCAGGTTATTTTGTACATACAAACTTTAGTAATTTCGCTACATCTGGAACCAATCCATCCCACGGAGATAGAAATAATTAAATTTAGATATAGTAAGTACCTTACATTAGCTATACGACCATTAAAACAGAAAATGAAAGTTATTTCAGTTCAGGTCTAACAAGCACAAGACATTAGATAGAAAATCATTCAGGAAGAGAAGGAGTAGAGTAACATATCTGAACTAACTCGCGGGAAGACAAAGGGAACATCCACGTTCCTCCCAACCGTAGAATAGAGCACCCAAAATTGCTTGCACAGTTCACCCCCTAGCTTGACCATGAGTCCATGAGCGTGAACTTGGAAAACTCCTCCTCAGAAATGTATTTCCATTCTTGCTGATTACTCTTGCCTCACACTCAATTCGTAGTTTTCATAATAGCAAGAAAACTAGTAGTCTTCTTTTCCCAACATACTCGACAGCGTCCTACCTCCTCACATATGTTATATATCCAAACAATCATTCTTTGCCTAGGTCTTCCTTCCCCCCCTTGGGAATTTTCACGGCTTTCTAAATCCCTGATTTTCAGGGGCTGCCAATAGCCAAATATCTGATTTTCCACTTGTAACAATCATCCCAGAGGTAGTTCCCACCTATTCCCCACTCATGGAGTCATGGCAAGCTGATTTTAACACGGCTATTCCATTTATCCTCCTGCAATTAATATAAAATATCTTATTCTCATACAAGTCTCATAGTCAAATAGTTTAGTTGGGTCAAATCGGATCCATTCCCAACAGTCACAATAATTTATTACAATTATCAAATTTGAAATTCGGAATTGGCATAAATGGCAAAATTTTTCCAAATTTGAATTTACTAAAAATGGAATAATTTTCCAACAAATTTTAAATTTCAAAAATACTTAATTTTTGGGTATGTCACAGCTGGGTCATTATTCCTTAGAGGCCCTTAGTCTCTCACAAGGTATTCTGAATGGAGTATTGACTCCCAGGGTTGGAAAACTACCAAAACCTGTCAAAGGCGAGTGGCACCCTTGGAGCACATAGTGCGTCTTGAATGGCACATCATGAAATTTAAAATTTGAATCAGAGGTGAGTGGAAACATTGGATCATAGAGTGCATCTAGAAGGGAAGGTCACATAATTAAAATAAATCAAAGGTGAGTGGCACCCTTGGAGCACGAAGTGCATCTTGAAGGGCATGTCGTGATATTTAAAAAAAAAAATGACTTAATGAATTTAGGTGGCCTAGAAAACTTTGAGAAAATGTTAAACCTTGTAAAATCTAGAGCACTTGTTGAATTAATTAATTTATTAATTAATTAACTAAGTAAAGAATTTATTAAGCATAATCCCTAATGTTCTAAGATTTTGCAAATAAAAAATTAACTGAGCCTAAGTCTAAGTTAATACGAGGACAAAAACTAAATTACAAATTAGAGGAAATAAAAAAAAGGTAAACCAACTTAAGAGATTAAGAGAGATAAAATAAATCTAAAGAATTAATACAATACACATGTGTCCATAGGATACCAAATTAGAAATTAAAATAAGAAAGGAATAAAGCATTTAAGAGTGTGTAATCTTAGAAAGGTATCAAGAGTCTAGTCTAACTAGAGAAAATCCCTATTTTAACTCAACTCCATTTTATAAAGGCATCAATCATAAATGGGAAATAAAGAGAATAAAGGGACAACTAGGAGTCATTTTAGGAGTGCTTTTAGGATGGGTGAGGAAAATTGACATTCAATTAAATTAAATTGTGGATTTAATTGTGCAACTATGGGAATGGGTGACAAGTGTATGGGGGGGATAATTCCTAGTTATTTTTTAAGAAATGAATTAAAAGTGCAAACGGAAAGGTATTACTAAGGAATTTCTATAAAAAAAATGGCTAAGATGAGTAAGGGGGGGGATTGGTTATGATTAAGGTTACGCTGCAAAAATTTTGACCGGTCTTACTTGTTAGAGTTGGTATACCTAGCTCAAGGAGAGAGTGGTGGCTCTACCTTGTGAGAAGAGCTGGGAGCTAGAGGATTTTTGGTTGTGCGTGTGTGTGGCTCCTTTGTGGATCAGGGGGAAGGAAAGTACCCCTAGTGTTGGATAGGAGGTATTGGTAAAGTCTCAATGGCTAGTAAGAGGGAGAATCAAAGAATCTCCACTTGTCAAAGATCATCATCGGGTCCACCGTCGTCGTCACTTACGGTATTTATGGAATATGTAACTGCTTTGAATTTAAATTGTATAAACCATTTTTTTTTATAAATGTAGAACGATGGGAAATTAGAAGAGAAAGGTACATTTCCCCAATGTTTTCTAAATTTAGGAAGGGGAATTATGATTTATGGTCAATGCGATTTTATCGTTGCGATATCGAACTCCTTGATTAGTCAACTTATCCTCTCAACCCATGTTGATATTTTTACATAATCGTTGTTATCCATGATCTACATATAGTCATTTGATGAATGTAGCTGGTAGGTTTCTTGTCCAGGATATTGGCGTTATGTTTGAGAGCATACGATTTGAATTTGTAGAGTCAAAATTAATTCTTTCTACAGTCCCTTGAGATTCTCTTCAAAAACGTTCGTGCGATGATTTTTGGCCAAGATTACCTCTTGTTAATATGCCTATTGCTGGAAACCCCTTGGGTAATATTCCCCATTTGTTTTGTTTGATGTGAATATACTCCTTTCTGGTAACGTGCAGATGTACTTCTGTTGATGTCGTCGTTCAATAATCTTGTTTTTAAACTGGGAAATACTGCTTTATCTTGATCTCTTCTATTTTAGACCTCGATCCTCCCATGCAATTGAGATCTATCAGTTGGGATGAGAATTGTGTAATGGGTTGTAAATCCTTACGAGGGGAATTATCACACACTACCTCATCCTTGAAGGGATGGATGGAATAGGAAAAGCGACACTATTGGCTAAAGTGAACATCTTGTCCCTGGTGAATCCACCCAATGTTGTATGGTTTCAGGTGTGGTGTTGTTGACAACCCCAACTGTTGGATGACCTTAGCTAATATGGCATTATTTTGGCTGTCATTATCAACAATGAAATGAAATGGGGTCCCCTTCACCCACATATGTGAATGGAAGAGGCACTCTCCCTCTTCAGGATCTACTGGTTCTTCTAGCTGAATCGTTGTAGTTGTGACAGTAGCAGTGGGGTCTGCGTCGATGATCTGTCTGTTTTCAATATTTTCTGGATCGGATTTTGAATCCGGGTTTGGATCTGTGGTTTTTACCTCGACCACCAATGATTGTTTCGAGCGACATTCATCAATGTTGTGTGAGGGGATTTTGTGGAAGTCACACGACTTTCCAGTTTCATTATTAGTCTTTACTTTACCCTTTTTGTCCTGTGTCTTGGAATGGTTTTCTAGCGGTTGTTGGTTTGGTTCATCTTTACCATGATTTGGTTGTTATAGATTTGCAGGCCCGAATGATGAGATATTTAAGAAATCCATTTCAGTTTGGATTTACCTATACAAAGCCCCATGGTATTTCATAACCATATGTCACTCAGAGTATTTCATACCCAGCTTGGTTTGCAAGGTATGGAAATTATTGGTGAACTTCAACATTGTTTAAATCTTCTCTTTCCGCAGTGTGGCCCATATCATGTACCAGTATTCATAGTTATGAACAAGATAGTATTGTTCTTTGAATGCATCCACAAAAAAATCCCTAGTGGGCTTGGCTCCATATATTCCAGATTCATTTCTGGAAATTTTCTCCCAGTAAGTTTCCCACCCATGTTTGACATGGGGGAGATCCTTGAGGAGTGAAAAGGTGATCTTTTCCCTGTTGGAAAATTTTTGAATAGAGCTATAACCTTCTAATAGATTTAACCAATTTTCTAGGGAATCTGCATCTATTTTGCCTTCAAATATGGGAATATCAAAATTAACTTGTACCTTGAAGGGATAGATTCCTCAAAAATGGCCTCTTAATGAAGATGCTCATGTTGTTATTAGCAAGCATTAAAGAATGTGTGCAAAATTCTTCATCATTTTGTCCCTTTGTCACGCGAGAGATTCCTCAAGAAACATGTTAATAGAATCTTCTGCTCCGCCGAATTTATTTTCTACCGCCATCAAGGGTTTCTTGGGCATGCGAGAGTGATTTTCCTCAAGAGAGTAAAACTTGAGACCCTACTGGCTATACTTAGACCTTGTCGGGGACATGCACTGAAAAATGATCAAGAGCAGCTTGCTCTAATACCACTCATCCAGATTTATTTTCAGAACGAAATGAAAGTAGAGAAATTGCAATGAAATACTCAAGAAAATTTCCATAAATAGAGAAATACATCAATTCTTGATTTCTATTAATGAAAGAATTGTGAAGAGACTGTAAAAATACATATTGTGAGACTCGTTAGAATGGTGGCAGATTTATCTCTGAGAAGAGATGTGATGAATATGCTCATTCATCGAAATATGATTATAATGAGTCTTTGAAGGCATTTTTATGATAAACAAGAATCCCCAAACCATAGACATCCAAAAACCTAACCCTAGGAGATGAAATGCCAAAAGTCATGTGGGCCCCGTTTGGGTAAGTTAGCACACTAACTTTCTAGGGTCGTAACTTTTGCATACGATATCTGTTTTAGGCACATGATAGCCCATTAGAAATGTATTTTCAAGAACTATGCATTACGCCGTCAAACTCTAACTTTGTCCACAATTTGACTATGGCGATCCAAAAAAACATTTTTTACGGGCCCAAAACGACTCTATAAGTACAACCAGATATGATGACATGAAAACATACAAAATAAGACAGTTGGATTAGGTGGGAGGCCACCATTATACACCTGGAAGATGTGTAGGGCTTCAGAAAACCTTGGATGTGTAGAACCCACAATTACAAAGAAGTACAGAAGAACGTGTTGTACTAAAAAGTGACAAAAGGAACCAGTTGGAACATATGGGTGGCCACCAATATGCACCTGGATCACTGACACACAAGACTACCATCCTTCTCAACTAGAGGGATTATCCATAGAAATATCTTTGGTGATATCAACATTGGAAAATAATTTTTAACATCCATAAACTTGTTTATTTATGTTAGTCGTCACATGAACTAATAATAACATATCTAGTAATTTTTTGGTAAATGATATAGTTAATTCTTTAAAATGTAAATAATATTTTTCAAAGAACTTAGACAAGAGAACATCATAGCATCTTACCTCCACTTTAGGATTTAATCATTCAATAAAGTAGAATCGTGGTAACATTCTAAGGGAAAATACCTTTTTCTTAGTTTGAATTTGATCATTTATAGTATAGTCTATTTAGTAGGAAGATACTTTTGGGTCCTTCTTTTGACACTTTCCCAAATTAGAACAATTATCCTCCCTTCCAACTAGGATGCTATCTAGATTTATAGATTTAGGAAACCACTTTGGTTTCCTATCCCTCCATTTCCATGGATACAAGAATAATAATTCACATTAGGTATTGCGAGGAGATTGTCACAAAATGACAGTTTATTTTAAGAATTCCCAAACTTAAAAGTTTTCCCCAATTTATAAAGAAAAAATACAAATTTCAAGGATCCCTCAACAATTCTTTGTCATCATTATTTATTAATTTCCATACACATCCCCTAAGCGTTCTCAACCACTATAATTCATAGGAAAAAAACCTCATATTTAAGGTCCTAGGTAATAATAATAATAATAATAATAATAATAATAATAAATACAATGTCTTAATGCACATGATAGTTTATTAATATATTTAACTTTTTCATTGAATGTTGTTTTCTTTGCTAGTTTGTTCGTGACCTCGGGGACTAACTTGTGGCTTGAGAAACCATGACTCAGGGGAATCTAGGCTGTCAGAATCACTCGGGGATCACACCTGGCCTGAGCCACACCAACCCTTAACATGGTTGGATTTGTTTTCCCCGCAGTTTTCAAACCGATGACTTTAACATCATGCAGTGCCTTAATAACACACTCTTTCATCGACTATCCTACACATGTTACACATTATTTTAGTCACCCTGGTGATGTTTCTTCAATATGTTTTCAAGCTTCCAAAAGAACCTTTCTTCATGAGAAAAGTGACTAGCTCCCTCTTCTACAAAACTTATTTTTAGAAGGCCGTCGCAGGCCAGCCATAAGGTATAGTGTGGAAATGCCTGATTTCTGCAGGTTGTAATGAATTTGCTTGTGACTTTTCCACAGGCTGCACTATAGCCAGGGTGCGGCGATGTTGGAAGACTAAGAAAAGGGATGAAGTTCATGAAATTTATAGAAGGTATCTTCTAGACTATGAGGTGGCATATGTATGGTTAGGATCCTACTCACTTCTCTGATTTGGTGTAATCATTCTAATCTCTTTAACCATCTCTCTTTCTCCTATATAATGATGGATTTCTCATGGAAAAGGTTAAGCAATTAAGCAAGAGAAAGCAAGATCAAGTAAGGAATTAATGAAGGAATAGGTTGAGAATTGTGTGAAGGATTCTATCTCTATTGATACTTGATGTCCTCATCTGTCCATGAAGTTATTTTGGATCCTCTTCATGCAAGTTTGGAGCAAGTGTGTGTGTTGAAGAAAAGGGCCACCAAAAGGGAACCTTGCAACATCAAGGTTGTTTGGTTGTATCTTCCACTTTTTCTTAATATAATACAGTGGCATGTTTATTTCCCATAAAATAATTCTCATTTTATTACATGACTCCTTGATCACATGTGTAAGTTTTCATTGAATATAGTATTGGTTCTTTCACTTCGGTTGGTTTGTGTTTCATTACAGATCCAATATCACAAGAGCATCAAAGTGGAGCAGGGACAACAAAGATATAAGGAAGAAATATTCAAAGGTATGTCATTCATCTCTTGTTTGATAGTAAACTCAATGATTAAAGATTAGGGAAACAGGCATGTCCTTTCTTGTTTTGTTCTAGATCCAGGTGGATCTATGGATATTTGTTTATGTCTGCATTCACCGATTTATCCAATAACAAAATCGGCGACCCTACGGAGGATACGACTTGTTTTTGGTTTTTTGTTGTCCACTTTCCTTTAGCCTACTTCCTTTAATTTTAATCCAGTATATGAGTCCGTGGGGGATCCATCCAAACTCTCTAGATCTGAAAGTTCTTTTAGACTCTTTTCCCTTTTTCCAATTTCCCTTTGTTTACAAGCATTTCCGCATTGTATCCCATATGCAGCCTGCAGAAACCTTAGATCACTGCACCCTAACTGTTTAGACCAGTGTGGAACCTCCACATCCTATCCCATATCTAGCTTGTGAAAACCTAAAATTGTTGCACTGTACCTTAGTACTGGGTGGCGACGTCTCCTATAGAACTTTTGGATTAGGTCTTTTTGTCTTCTGAAACATAGTTTTTCTTTGGTCACCTGGGAAGAACTTGTGGTGCCAACATTTGAATTTTTTCTGAGTTTAAGACTTTTTGTTGATTGGATTTCAGGGATTGAAATCCCTTCTTCATCATTTTACAAGTTTTAGTTTTTTGATTTGCATTATATTGGGGGCATCTTTGCATTTGAAGTAGCGAAATTGCATGATATTTGGAATTTTTTGGTCTTGAATTCTTGGGGGGGGAAATAATCATGTATTGGTGTACAATCTTTGTTTCTCATTTCTTGAGAATATTGATATTGATGAGTTTAATCAGATTTTGGGATATTGTGCATATGGGAATGATAAACGTTTTCTCCTTCTCGTAATATATCTTTCATCGAAGTGAAATATTTGCATTCTCATTTCTTTGCATTGTTTAGAGTCAGTCAAAACATCATTTAGTCCACGCCATTTTCCTCTTGAGTAACAATAGCCTTAAAAATAAAAATATTATAAAAATTGATTAGACATTTTTATATTTTCTAGTAGAAAACCTACATTAGATTAGTTGTAGGGCTTTGGAATAGGTGTGAAAGATGAATTTCCAAAGATGCAAACAAACATAGTATCTTGTGATAGGGAGAGTTAAATCCACTTATTACATTTTGTCTTGGGAAGCCCTTCTAACACAAGGTTCAATCGCAAGGTCGCATTGAGACTTGCAGAGTTAGTCACCCTGCTTTGTTGGTCTTCGTGTAGAGATTGAGCGTATTATTGGGGGTCACTTGAGAGTATACCCATGTTTATGTGTGGGAGCTTATCGAGTTGATTTCATGCTTAGATACCTTACCCTTGAGCGTGGATCAGACTGTTTAATGTTTCCCCAGGAATCATTGGCGTAATTGGTAACCTTAGTGGCCTATATCTCTAGGGTATTTACACGAGGTGATAGTGGAGGGGAAAGTCTTCACAGTACCTGGAATCGACGTTGGCCAAGCTCAGTCGAGATCCTTGGAGGGTATACCCACTTTTATGTGTGGGAGCTTGCACCAAGGCATAAGTCTGTTAAGCAGGTCATCAACGTAATGTTTCCACCCACTCTATCTCAGCCCCTTCTTACATTGTTCCCGCGACGTTGGGTTTCATCACCAACTAGTGCACTCATTATAAGAAGGTTTTGTATGCTAGTTTGCTTACTAGATTTTTAGCGTGTGTTGTTTGTTTTCCCTAGTGGAATATAGGTTGGATCTATTTTTAATGGCGTCAGTTCCTACAACGACCAATGAAGGTACCCCTTTTCCAGGGGAACCTTTTGTTTTTCCTTCTTATGAAAATATAGGTCCTCCTCACTTCACTACTTTGAGCCTTCCAGGTCTCACAATTGAACTACCGGTATGGTTTTTTTCCACTCAGGTAATCCCGAATGCAGCTAGTGCTTATGTTGTAAGCACTTTCCCCCAAGAACATCAACCTCATGTGGATCCTTCACCTTCTTCACTGGTAATATCTTCTTCTCCTTCTTCACTTGTAAGATCTTCTTCCGTTTCATCTTCTTCGCTGAGTGAGAGCTCTAAAGCTAGTAACCCAGTGGATAAGAAGAAGAAGAAAAGGAAGAATGTGAGGAATAAAAATAAGAAAGGGTCTAAACTTCCAACCACTGTTGAACATGTTTGAAAGAAACCAATTAATGTTAATCATGTTGGGAGTGTTGATGATGCCAAGATCACCCAAACAACTGGTAAGCCCAAGTACCCTTGCAGAATTTGTAAGGATATCCATCTTCTTAAGGATTTCCTTGGTTTATCCAAGGTTGTAGAAGCATGGTCTACACACCCTCGACAACCCGTGTTGTTAGCCTCTGAACAAAATGTTGATGACCCCTCGTTAACTATTCACGCTGTAGTTGGGAAGAAGAAAAGTAGAGTCAAGTTCCCATATATGATATGCAAAGGGAGTCATCTAAATCACCTTTTCCCTCGTATGGACGAAGCCTCGAAATTCCTGGAAGACATGATTGTTTCACAACCTCAACTTCCATCTTCTTATCGCAAGATTACTCTTGACCCACCTGTAGTTGATGTAATGATCAATATGGTCCCTTCGTCGGTCAATCCTGTTGATCATGCAGTCAATATGGTCATGTCCTTAGTTGAAACAGTTGACAAAGTGGTTGATCCGATCTCATCCTTGGTCAAACCCACTCTCCCTCCAAAGAGTGAAACCCAAGTGGTTGATCTGTTTCCATCTGTCGACCCCATTCTCCCCTTGGATAATGCAACCCAAGTTATTGATTTGATCTCTTCATCAATCGATCCTACTCTCTCGCTCGAGAGTAAACCCAATACTGCTCAAGTTTTTCTCGTTGATACAGAATCTACCATGCCAGAGGGTATTCCTCCTCCC
>JASDQU010103286.1:254205-266049 GCA_032191745.1 Picea mariana | reverse complement strand
GAATGTTTTTTTTTTTTGATAGTTTGTTCGTGACCTCTGTGACTAGCTTGTGGCTTGAGAAACTGCGACTCAGGGGAATCTAAGATGTGAGAATCACTCGGGAATCACACCTGGCCTGAACCACACCAACCCTTAACATGGTTGGATTTGTTTTCCCCGCAGTTTTCAAACCGATGAATTTAACATCATGCAGTGCCTTAATAGCACACTCTTTCACCGACTATCCTACACCTGTTACACATTATTTTAGTCACCCTGGTGATGTTTCTACAACATGTGTTCAGGCTTCCAAAAGAACCTTTCTTCATAAGAAAAGTGACTAGCTCCCTCTTCTACAAAACATATTTTTAGAAGGCCATCGTAGGCCAGCCATAAGGTACAGTGCGGAAACGACTAATTTACGTAGGCTGTAATGAATTTTCTTGCGACTTTTCCACAGGCTTCCCTATAGCCAAGGTGCGGTAGCATTGGAAGACTAAGAAAAGGGATGAAGTTCATGAAATCTCTAGAAGGTATCTTCTAGACTATGAGGTGGCAGTTGTATGGTTAGGATCCTACTCGCTTCTCTGATTTGGTGTGATCATCCTAATCTCTTTAACCATCTCTCTTTCTCCTATATAATGATGGATTTCTCATGGAAAAGGTTAAGCAATTAAGCAAGAGAAAGCAAGATCAAGTAAGGAATTAATGAAGGAATAGGCTCAGAATTGTGTGAAGGATTCTATCTCTATTGATACTTGAGGTCTTCATCTGTCCATGAAGTTATTGTGGATCGTCTTCATGCAAGTTTGGAGAAAGTGTGTGTGTTGGAGAAAAGGGCCACCAAAAGGGAACCTTGCAACATCAAGGTTGTTTGGTTGTATCTTCCAATTTTACTTAATATAATATAGTGGCATGTTTATTTCCCATAAAATAATTCTCATTTTATTACATGACTCCTTGATCACATGTGTAAGTTTTCATTGAATATACTATTGTTGCTTTCACTTCGGTTGGTTTGTGTTTCATTGCAGATTCAATATCACAAGAGCATCGAAGTGGAGTAGGGACAACAAAGATATAAGGAAGCGATATTTAAAGGTATGTCATTCATATCTTGTTTGATAGTAAACTCGATGATTAAAGATTAGGGAAAGAGGTGTGTCATGTCTTATTTTGTTCTAGATCCATGTGGATCTAGGGATATCAGTTTATGTCTACATTCACCGATTTATCCAATAACAAAATTGGCGACCCTATGAGGGATACGATTTGTTTTTTGTTTTTTGTTGTCCACTTGTGTTTAGCCTACTTCCTTTCATTTTAATCCAGTATCTGAGTCTGTGGGTGATCCATCCAAACTCTCTAGATCTGAAAGTTCTTTTAGACTTTTTTCCCTTTTTCCAATTTTCCTTTGTTTACAAGCATTTCCGCATTGTATCCCATATGCAACCTGCAGAAACCTTAGATCGCTGCACCCTAACTGTTTAGACTAGTGTGGAACCTCCACATCCTATCCCATATCTAGCCTATGAAAACCTCAAATCGTCGCATTGTACCTTACTTCTCGGTTGCAATGTCTCCTATAGAATATTTGGATTAGGTCTTTTTGTCTTCTGAAACACAGTTTTTCTTTGATCACCTAGGAAGAACTTTTGGTGCCAACATTTGACTTTTTTCTGAGTTTAATTCTTGTTGTGATTGGCTTTAAGGGATTGAAAGCCCTTATTCATCATTTTACAAGTTTTACTTTCTTGATTTGCATTATATTGGGGGAATCTTTGCATTTGAAGTAGCGAAATTGCATGATATTTGGCATTTTTTGGTCTTGAATTCTTGGGGGGGGGGGAAAGAATCATGTATTGGTGTACAACCTGTTTTGCTCATTTCTTGAGAATATTGATATTGATGAGTTTAATAAAATTTTGGGATATTTTGCATATGGGAATGATAAACGTTTTCTCCTTCTCGTAATATAGCTTTCATCGAAGTGAAATATTTGCATTGTTTAGAGTCGATCAAAACATCATTTAGTCCACGCCATTTTCCTCTTCAGTAACAACAACCTTAAAAATAAAAATATTATAAAAATTGATTAGACATTTTTATATTTTCTGGTAGCAAACCTACATTAGATTAGTTGTAGGGCTTTGGAATAGGTGTGAAAGATACATTTCCAAAGCTGCAAACAAACATAGTATCTTGTGATAGGGAGAGTTAAATATACTAATTACCTTTTTTCCTAGGAAGCCCTTCTAACACAAGGGTCAATCACGAGGTTGCATTGAGACTTGCAGAGTTACTCACCCTGCTTTGTTGGTCTTCTTGTAGAGATTGCACGTATTATTGGGGGTCACTTGAGAGTATACCCACGTTTATGTGTGGGAGATTCTCAAGTTGATTTCAGGCTTAGATACCTTGCCCTTGAGCGTGGATCAGACTGTCAACTATTTCCCTAGAAATCATTGGAGTAATTGGTAACCTTAGTGTCCTATCTCTCTAGGGTATTTACACGAGGTGACAGTGGAGGGGCAAGTCTTCACGGTACCTAGAATCGACATTGGCCAAACTCACTCGGGATCCTTGGAGGGTATACCCACGTTTATGTGTGGGAGCTTGCACCAAGGTGTAAGTCCATTAAGCAGGTCATCAATGTAACGTTTCCACCCACTCTTTCTCAGCCCCTTCTTACATTGTTCCCGCGACATTGGATTTTATCACCAACTAGTGTGCTCATTTTAAGAAGGTTTTCTTTGCTTGTTTGCTTACTATATTTTAAGCATGTGTTGTTTTCTTTCCCTAGTGGACTCTAGGTTGGATCTATTTTTAATGGCGTCAGTTCCTACAACAACCAATGAAGGTACCCCTTTGCCAGGGGAACCTTTTGTTTTTCCTTCTTATGAAAATATAGGTCCTCCTCACTTTGCTACTTTGAGCCTTCCAGGTCTCACAATTGAACTATCGGTATGGTTTTTTTCCACTCAGGTAATCCTGAATGTAGCTAGTGCTTCTGTTGTAAGCACTTTCCCCCAAGAACATCAACCTCATGTTCATCCTTCACGTTCTCCACTGGTAATATCTTATTCTCCTTCTTCACTTGTAAGGTCTTCTTCCATTTCATCTTCTTCGTAGAGTGAGAGCTCTAAAGCTAGTAACCCAGTGGATAAGAAGAAGAAGAAAAGGAAGAATATGAGGAAGAAAATTAAAAAAGGGTCTAAACTTCCAACCACTGCTAAACATGTTTGAAAGAAACCAATTAGTGTTAATCATGTTGGGAGTGTTGATGATGCCAAGATCACCCAAACAACTCGTAAGCCCAAGTACCCTTGTAGAATTTTTAAGGATATCCATCTTTTTAAGGATTTCCTTGGTTTATCCAAGGTTGTAGAAGCATGGTCTACACACCCTCACCAACCCATGTTGTCAGCCTCTGAACAACATGTTGATGACCTCTCGTCAACTAGCCATGATGCAGTTGGGAAGAAGAAAAGTAGAGTCAAGTTCCCATGTATGATATGAAGAAGGAGTCATCTAACTAACCTTTTCCCTTGTATGGACGAAGCCTCGAAATTCCTGGAAGACATGATTGTTTCACAAGCTCAACTTGCATCTTCTTATCGCAAGATTACTCTTGACCCACCTGTAGTTGATGGAATGATCAATCTGGTCCCTTCGTCAGTCAATCTGGTTGATCATGTAGTCAATATGGTCATGTCCTTAGTTGAACTAGTTGACAAAGTGGTTGATCCGATCTCATCCTCGGTCAATCCCACTCCCCCACCAGAGAGTGAAACCCAAGTGGTTGATATTTTTCCATCCATCGACCCCATTCTCCCATTGGATAATGCAACCCAAGTTATCAATCTGATCTCTTCATCAGTTGATCCTACTCTCTCGATCGAGAGTAAACCTGATACTTCTCAAGTTTTTCTCATTGATACAGAATCTACCGTGTTGGAGGGTATTCCTCCTTCTCCCGTGGAACCTCCTCCAAGTAATGAGTCCATCCTTTTTCATTGGGGTGTGCTAACTGGACCTCATATTCCCTCTCACATTCCTTTCTATATTAAAGTGAAGTTTTGTGGTCGAAACGTTCCTCGGAAACTGATAGATAAAGGTGCGCCCGTTAGTATTTTTTCCTCTTTTGCTTGGCAAGATTTGGGTTTTCCTCAGCTTGCCCCAGTTACGTAGAATCTATTGGATTTTAACAGAAGAACTAGTCAACCTTTAGGGACCCTTCCTCACTTTATTGTAACATTGGGAGGGAAAAATGTCTTTATTTATGTCATGGTAGTCCAAGACCCCTTGGATTTCTCTTTACACCTTGGGAGAGATTACGTCTATGCCATGAAATCTATCGTGTCCACTCTTTTTCATGTGATATCTTTCCCTCATGATGGAATAATTGTGACTATTGATCATCTTTATTTTTTTGGCCCTGACTTGACCTTTAAGTCCATGACTTCCCTAAACTGTTCTTCTATGCAGTCAGTATCGCCCCCTTCCACAAGTCAATTGGGTGGCATTGTCTGCCATGGCTTCAGTTGCTGATGCAGATGTGCCTCTCACTATAAGATCACTCCCTTATGACTTACATCCGATAGTTGACATGGTAATCTCTTCGGTAGGGATATTGGATTCTGATCTCCTTACACCTATCGCGGCCCTCAATATGCGTTCCTTCCAGAGTGTGTTTCTTTCGTCCGGTGAATATCTCTTGGAAGCCACGACTGAGATTTTTCTCTTGATGCGGTGTCCTTCCGGAGCATTGTCCTCTTGGAAGCCATGATCAAGAAGAGTATGATGAGCATGGTTTTTTTATTTCAAGCTCATTAAAAAATGAAACCATCCTTGAGCATAGTTTTCTGATTTCAAGCTCGTTAAAAAATGAAACCAGTTGTGAGGATAGTTTTAGCATCTCTGTAGCAACCACATTAAAAAATGAAATAGAGCTTACGAGCATAGTTCCTATTTCTATGTCAAGCTCGTTAAAAAATGAAACAAAGGTTTGGGGATTGAACCTGGATTCTCGAGCATAGTTCCTATTCCTGTGTCAAGCTCCTTAAAAAATGAAATAGTTTTTCCCCCTCTTCGATTAAGTCAAGTGCTTCGTTATGTATATTATTTGAAGCTTCTTTTCATCCTCCTATGTCGTTGGACGAACTGAAGATTGGGGGGAAATTCTTTCAAACTCTGGTACGTCAAGCATAGTTTCCTCTGGTTCATGCTTGTGTAAAAATGAAACCAGGTCCAAGCATAGTTTTGTTTAGTTTTAAGCTTGTGAAAAAATAAAATCTATCCCAGGCATAGCTTTTTTTTGTTTTAAAGCTTAGTCTATGTTATTGTAAAAATAAAAACAATCTCGAGCTTAGTCTTTGTTCTTCGTCATGCTCATAAATACATGCAAATAATTTACTGATATTAGTCTTTGTTCTTTCTCATCCTCGTAAATACATGAGAATAAGTTACTCGAGCTCAGTCTTTGTTAGTTCTCGTGCTTGAAAATAAATGAGAACACAACCGAGTATACTTTTGTCTTTTTTTCATACTCGTCATGGGAACACGAAAAGAGAAACCTATGGAGTATCCTTTAAGCTCTTTTCACACTCCGTAAAAATGAAAAACATTGATGAGCGACCTTGTTCTTTTCACGCTCGTAAAAGTATTTGAAGAAACCGTTTGATGAGCAATAGTTTATCACTTTTTCGGTCTCATTAAACTAATTTACGAAAATGGAACTGAAAGAGTTCTCTCTAAGTGTTTTTCAGACTCTCTAAATATGAAAAACCCTCGAGTTTTCTCTCTTTGGACTTGTTAAACAAACATCTAAAGACCTATATGGAACCGAACCACTCCTTCTTAGGGTTCGTTAAACATACTCCGAGGGACTCATCCGAAGGATGAGCTTACATCAACAAGCATATGTTACCCTCCTCAAGCTTGCGTAAAAATAAAGAGTTACTCACAGAAATGGTGGGGGGGAATTTGGGAAAGAAATATGTCTTTATATTTGTGTTAGTGGCAACAATAGTCTCTCTTGAACATGACACCCCCTTCGTCATTGAATCCAAGTTGGGAAATCCATTTGTCTCTCGTTTGACCTTGCGCAAGTTCATACATTGGGTCGTCTTTGAGTCAATGTTGCCAATACCATTATCATGTCATTCATATGTTCAAGAGAATTCCAACCCTACACAATCCTTCTATCGAGTCGACCATCTGGAGTTATCAATTCCTACCATGTCAACCTTTCCTGTGTCAGTTTCAAATCATTTTCACACTTTGATCTACCTCAAATATGTTACATGTTTTGTGTCATTGATGGGGGATACATCAAGGCCCTCCTGTGATGAGTCTTTTCCCATCGACTTCAACTCATTATCCAGGAATAATACTTAAAAATCAATTAGTACCTTAGAAACTACATGCCTCAATGGAAGGTTTCTTCGCTTTTGACAGTGGGTTCACATCATTGACCTCTGATTGAGAGATTCTATTGAGTGCTCAACTTTATCTCATTTATTCACATTCATTGGGTTGTACTAAGGTACCTTGGGATTCATTGACATCAATGGTGATTTCCCTCACACTTGTTAACAGTTTTCATCAATGATCGGTAATCAAGTGGTTTCTATCGTGTTCTATTTCAACACCTGTAATCGCATGGCTAGATTCGTACTTATAGACAATGGGATTGAAGACCCTAAATCTCATTATTTTGATATGGGTTGCGATGGAGTATTTACAATTTGTATTGACACATAGATCCACTTTGTATGTTTCATGCCTATGTCTAAATCTGAGTTTTTCTATGAGCATAGATCCACAATGTATTTCTGGTGGCTATGTAGAATATTGGTGACATGGATCCACGGTGTATGATTGGTGGCCATGATTGACATTTATGATTTAAATCACTTCTAGTTTGAGCATGGGATTGCCTACCTCAGAAATGGTATAATATTGTGCAGATGCTTGGTTGTTTGTAGGTTTCTGATTAGTGCGCTCCTTGTTTCTGACACACACACATATTCTACAAATTATTTCGGCTATCACGAGTTTCAGCCTCATACTTTGGGGGGAATTATTTTACACATTATTTTAGTCACCCTGGTGATGTTTCTACAACATGTGTTCAGGCTTCCAAAATAACATTTCTTCATGAGAAAAGTGACTAGCTCCCTCTTATACAAAACTTTTTTTAGAAGGTCGTCGCAGGCCAGCCATAAGGTATAGTGAAAAAATGCCTGATTTCCATAGGCTGTAATGAATTTTCTTGCAATGTTTCCGCAGGATGCGCTAAAGCCAGGGTGCGGCGGTGTTGGAAGACTGAGAAAAGAGACGAAGCTCACAAAATTTCTAGAAGGGATCTTCTAGAATATGAGGTGGCATCCATATGGTTAGGATCCTACTCGCTTCTCTGATTTGGTGGGATCATCCTAATATATTTAACCATCTCTCTTTCTCCTATATAATGATGGATTTCTCATGGAAAAGGTTAAGCAATTAAGTAAGAGAAAGCAAGATCATGTAAGGAATTAGTGAAGGAATACGCTGAGAATTGTGTGAAGGATTCTATCTCTATTGATGCTTGAGCTCTTCATCTGTCCATCAGTTATTGTGGATCCTCTTCATGCAAGTTTGGAGCAAGTGTGTGTGTTGGAGAAAAGGACCACCAAAAGGGAACCTTGCAAAATCAAGGTTGTTTGGTTGTATCTTCCAATTTTACTTAATATAATATAGTGGAATGTTTCTTTCCCATAAAATCATTCTCATTTTTTTACATGACTCCTTGATCACATGTGTAAGTTTTCATTTAATATACTATTGTTTCTTTCACTTTGGTTGGTTTGTGTTTCATTGCAGATCCAATATCACAAGAGAACCGAAGTGGAGCAAAGACAACAAAGCTATAAGGAAGCGATATTCAAAGGTATGTCATTCATCTCTTGTTTGATAGTAAACTCAATTATTAAAACTTAGGGAAAGCGTCATGTCCTTTATTGGTTTTTTCTAGATCTATGTAGATCTAGGGAGATCATTTTATGTCCGCATTCACCGATTTATCCAATAACAACACCTCGAAGAATTTTAAAATTTGAAGGACATGGGGGTGGGATTTCATCCACTTATGTGTGCATGGGTCGTGATACCATTTAAAATAGTATCTCTCAGTGCAACCACACATTTGACCACTACCTTAAGGTGCCTCAACAACTTCAGGTTAGGCCCTCATGGGAATTGAACCTTTCCCAATAGTGAAAAACTCCTCGCTTTCCACCATTGGATCCAACCCCTTTGGGCCTTAAAATTTTAAGGACATGGGGGTGGGATTTGATCCACTTATGTGTGCATGGGTCATGATACCATTTAATATAGTATCTCTGGGTGCAACAACATGTTCGACCACTACCTCAAGGTGCCCTCATGGCTTCAGGTTAGGCCTGCACGGGAATTGAACCTTTCCCAATGGTGAAAAATGCCTTGCTTTCAACCATTGGATCCAACCCCTTTGGGATCTTTTTCATGAAAAATTAATGATAGCCAATCACACTAATTTATTTCATCATATGAACCAACCAAAAACTATTAATGAATGCATATAATGATACGAGATAGTTATATGTATATAATATAATTTTCATTGATCCCTAAATCATTAATTAAGTGATAAATGACCGAGTGTATTAATTAATGTATCAAAGTAATCATAATAGTGTACACAAATTGCATATGCATACATAGCTAGTATACACATATATCATGCACATACTAATAATAAATAATTAATTCTTTTAATGCACAATTCTAGTGTGTCCACAATCACACATGTATGATGCCAATTAAAGTAAATGCATTATCAAAGAAATTTTACTAAAAAAAATCAAAATAATAGAGTAATCATGCTATATTTATTATCACAACAAAATTATTATAAATTAACTAATAAGTGTATCTGAGTATAATTAGAAATAATCACGGTGATCTATAACAAAGGATAATACAACCAATTCCTATCAGAATCCTTACTAGACTCAAAATCATCTCCAAACACCCAATCACCACTGCTTATATTTTCTTTATTCCATCACTTCCTTTGTTGAAATATGTTGTAGCATCACATATTTATGGGAGCATCGCTAATGCAACCTTCCCATGACTCTACGTTTCATAGGATACACAGTGGACAATACCTCCAAAACACACATTTTCCCCATGCATAATATTAGTTTTTGAAAACAAAATCATTGAAATCACACATAAAACTAATAGCATTCAACTATATTCATGATCTATGTGACACCCAATTTGTTGGATAGTTGGTGGTCATTAGTCTCAACCCTTAGAGTGTTTGAAATACCCTAGAGTTGGGATCAATATTGATGGTGTGTTAGTTGTCATTGATTTCAACAAGAGTGGTTGATGTCAGCAAATGTGTTGTGTGCATTTTATGAAGTCTACACAAAGCCTCAGATGTGTGGCCATGAGACCTGAAGTTGTTTGAGGAATAAGGACATGAAGGGTAGTGAAAACTTAGGTAACACACCCATAGATGGATAGTCCTCGTCATGTCGTTTCCGGTGATAGGTTCTACGGCATGTGTTTACTCATAGTTAGGGAGATATGCACTCATGAAGTTGGAAGCCCCGAAGAATGGTCATGAATGCCCTAGTTGGTTACAAGTATTTAATGAAAGGGTAAATTGGTTGTAATACGAAAGTCAAAAATCCCCTAAGATTAATGAAATAGGTTAGCCAATGAAAGTATAAATACACCTCAAGGAGTCTCTCATAAGTACACACACATTCATTGAATATATATCTTATGAGAATATTTATATCTATTGGTGAATCTGAGGTTGAGTCTGAGGCAACAAAGAAACTATGCAAGACGAGTGAAATTTTCAGAGGTGCAGAGACCTAGGGTTTTTTTATAACGCTAATTTAGCAGTCCCTCGTGTTTCATGTTGAGGGTGTCACTCAAGGCACCCCCACGGGTTGCATAATAATCATCACATGGGGCCTCATGTGACAGGGAGTCTTAGTTCCATGAGGATAAGGAAAATTTGGGGATTGTGTTGGTTCTAGGCTATTGAGGACTGGGGAAAGGTTGCAAGTCAATATCACATAGTTTCAACTCAACTACAGGATTAGAGGTAAGTTTTAAGGGTTATACTTATGTTGGTATGGAATATTCTTAGTGGTGATGATACATGGTAATGTACACCTTGGTGATAGTATGATAGATTGTTAGAGGGACATTTTGGATGTATGGAACATGTTTCTTAAGGTATATCTATTGAGGTACATTGTTGGTGCATATTTTCACATGGTTTATATTTGAGGCACTTGTTTGAGGTACATGGTCTATGGATGATTGGCATGTTGTTTGAGGTACATGGTATATGGATGATGTAACACCCTGTTTCCCCCAAATTTGTAATTAATCCTAAAATAGGAATTACCATGCTAAAGCATGATGAAAATGTGAATGTCTGATGTGAATGGACCTTATGAAGAAGGTCCATGAATGTAAATAACATTATGATATTATATTGCAAGACTACTGAGAGGGGATGTGCTGAAAAAGAGACCACGATGGCAGTGGAAGGCACCTAGAAAGGTGGCGTTAACTTCCACCGAGAATTAATATCGTATTTGGACTTCACTGGACCAGAGAACCAAAAGCGGCTCGCTGGCCCTGAATTAAATGTCTCGCATGCTGGTAGGTAGATGGCTTAATGAGGGATGGGAGGTGAACCACCCATCCGTAGATTCGCCAGGCCTGACCAACGCGAGGGTAATCGTACCACATGCAACCTCGCAAGAGGATAAGGCGTGGGGGAGAAGCGATTGGGAGGGGGGAGGGGCGAACGTGAGGGGAGAAATATGGCAATATGCAGAGTGAGTGATAGCATAAAGGGAGGAGAGTAACCTTCGCTTCTGGTCACTGTAAGATAGAGACATAGTCTCACAGCATCGTGGTCTCAGCTCGGGGGTGGCTAGTGGTAAATCCAATGGGAGTCGTTGAGCCTATGGTTGGGTGGAAACAAGCACCCCTCTCAGCAGTTGCATAACCCCTGGTGTTACTTTATGATAAGTTTTTTGCCTTTGGCATCTTGAAATATATGTATTCTGATAATTATGCTCATAAGCTGTGAAACTGTGAATGTTTTCATTATAAAAATGTCTGTATGGTGTTTTGATCAGTACTAGTAGTTGTATATTTGTATGGAAAGACTACATATGGCTTATGTCCTCATGAATCGTTATTTATATTCTTACTGATCTAATTCAGACTTCACGTCTGGTTCTCGGGAGAGCGGTACCCTTATATGCTTTAGATAACACCCTAGGTAAACCTCCCTAGAGAGATACCCTCCTTGAAAACCCCATCAAGAACTGGGAAAGAGAACGTGAAGGCGTAATACCTTAGTAACCCTACATGAGGAGGAACGATCCTCTTGGAAACCCGAGACGACAGCATAAGGAAGAAGTATCGAATCGGTGGATGAGGTCTCGTCGGGAGATCTGCAGTCACTCACGACAGTTAGATCAGAGGAAAAAGCTGGAATGTTAAGTACCTTATCCCTGATAGGTGTTGATCGATGGACGATATCCCTTCAGGAAATCTGCAGTCACACCCAACTGTTAGATTGGTAGGAGAAGGTAAGGTGTTAAATTCCCTAACCCTTTGTTTTATGTGTCTTCATGAGCCGTGAAGAATTCGGGATCGTAGATATCCAAGGTCCATGAGAATATCTGGACCATTTATTTTTCCACGTCCAGGGAGTCGTGGAAGAATGCATAGGTAGGAGCCAATCTGAGCCATCAAATCTAGGATGGAAAACTTGACAGTCGTTGG
>JASDQU010103286.1:227577-247824 GCA_032191745.1 Picea mariana | reverse complement strand
GGTCACTGGCAAACAAAGATGCAGTCTCACAGCATCGTGGTATCAGCTCGGGGGTGGCTAGTGGTAAATCCGTTGGGAGTCATTGAGCCTACAGTTGGGTGGAAACAAGCACCCCTCTCAGCAGTTGCATAACCCCTGGTGTTACTTTATGATAAGTTTTTTGCCTTTGGAATCTTGAAATATATGTATTCTGATAATTATGCTCATAAGCTGTGAAACTGTGAATGTTTTCATTATAAGAATGTTTGTATGGTGTTTTGATCAGTTCTAGTAGTTGTATATTTGTATGGAAAGACTACATATGGCTTCTGTCCTCATGAATCATTATTTATATGCTTACTGATCTAATTCAGACTTCACGTCTAGCTCTCGGGAGGGCAGTACCCTTATATGGTTCAGATAGCACCCTGGGTAAACCTCCCCATAGAGATACCCTCCTTGAAAAGCCCATCAAGAACTGGGAAAGAGAACGTGAAGGCGTAAGACCTTAGTAACCCTGCACGAGGAGGAATGATCCTCTTGAAAACCCGAGACGACAACATAAGGAAGAAGTATCGAATTGGCGGACGAGGTCTCGTCGGGAGATCTGTGGTCACTCACAACCGTCAGATCAGAGGAAAAAGATGGAAGGTTAAGTACCTTATCCCTGATAGGTGTTGATCGATGGACGAGATCCCATCAGGAAATCCACGGTCACACCCGACCATTAGATTGGTAGGAGAAGGTAAGGTGTTAAATGCCTTACCCCTTTGTTTTCTGTGTCTTTGTGGGCCGCAAAGTATTTGGGATCGTAGACCTCCAAGGTCCATGAGAATATCTGGACCATTGATTTTTCCACGTCCAGGGAGTCGTGGAAGAACGCATGGGTAGGAGCCAATCTGAGCCGTCATATCTAGGATGGAAAACCCGATAGCCGTTGGATCTGCCAGGAGTTACCCGAGGGTTAAAACTCTAGTGTATAGGGGTGAAAACCCTGGGATAGATCTAGACCATCCGAATGATGGAGGCCATGTGTCGTGAGATTACCCATTTCAGGGAATTGGGAATCGTGAACTCGAAAGTCCTGGTGACGAGAGTTTGGGGTTTTCCATGGTGAAAACCCCAGAATAGATCTGAGCCGTTCAATTTAAGGAGGCCATGTGTCAAGAGATTACCCATTTCGGGAAACCGGGAGTCAGGAAATCGAGATTCCTGGTGACAAGAGATCGAGACTTTCCATTATGGAAATCCCGGGATAGATCTGGACCGTCCGATGTAAGGAGGCTATGTGTTGAAAGATTACCTGTATCGGGAAATCGGGAATCAGGGATTTGGGAGTTCCGTTGATGAGAGGTCGAGCTCTCGCCTTAATAAATCCCGACCTATAATAGGTAGATGTGAGCATGTGGTTAAATCTCTATGAACGGACGAGATTCGTTCGGGGAACCTCAGGGGCTGTAATGACCATTAGATGTGAGGAAGAGAGGCCGAATTTAAGTTGGGGCGCAAATGCAGATTAAGGTAAGTAGCGAGTAGATCTGGATGACCAGAGTCCACCCGCCCAGATCTACGACTGAGGCTTCATTCTGGGACCCCCTTGCCGTTCTTTCGTTAATGGGGGGTGTCCAGAATTGGACGCGCAACTCTCGAACGGTCAAGATTATTTCACCTTGATCAACGGTGCTCAGTTGGATTCCGGACCCCCCTTGCCATTCTGTGTTTAATGGGGGGGGGGTCCAGAATTGTATGGTGTGTATAGTGGTGCCCCCTCCTGTCATGTTGACTACTATGTTGCGTTTCCCTCTCTACCACCTGTACTCCACATAACCGTGCGACGGGTCCCGTTCTCAGTGGTAGTTCTCTAGCCCTGTTGGGATCTGTTCCCATTGGCCATTCGCTAGCTCTGTCGGGATTCGTCGGTTGCAAAGTCGAATGATTCGACATTCTTGTGGCGTCGAGTCGTGAAATACCAAGAGGCGCCATGATTATTTGACCTGTGATCATGAACTACGATCACATGGGAGCCGATAGAGAAAGAGCTAGCTTACGCTAAGCCTCCATAGATATTTTGGGGCTCTGAGTCTGTAGAAAACAACGAAAAATTTTGATTTGTTAATGGGTATGTGACAGATGATTGGCATGTTGTTTGAGGTATATGTTTGATCATATGGTGCATGTTTAGAGGAATATGTTGGTGATATTGGTACATGCTTGAGTGCCTTGTTGAAGCACTTGATTGCTATGGTACATGGTGTATTGTATATAGTTGAGGCACATCTCATCGTATATGATTTACTCTACATGGTCGATGTATGATACATTAAATGGTTGATGTACTTGGTATAGTACATGGTTGATGTATTTGTTGTGGTACATGGTTGATTATGTATGGTAAAATTTTGATGCATGATATGTTACATGGTTGATACATAGTTTGGTACAAGTGTTGGTGTAGTGTTGATGCATGGTTTGGTATAGTTTTTGGTGAATGGTTGATGCATGGTTTTGTATAAGTGTTGATGCATGATTGGTACATGTTGAAATTCATGGTTGATGTATGGTTGACACTGGTTGATTTACATCATATGGTACATGTTGATGTACATGATTGATGAATGATGTACATGGTTGATGTACATGATTCGGTGATGGTTGTTGTATCCATGTGAGTGGATCTAGTTGATGATGGTATATTAGTGACAGTTGGTATATTAGTGACAGTGATAGTGATAATGAAAGTGATAGGTTGGATATAGTGATAGGTTGACAGAATACAGGTTGATGTGGTAGTGATAGTGGCAGTGATTGTGGTAGTGACAATTGGTATACACTTATATTTCAGTGTGGTAGGAAGGAGCAAGGAAAGGGAGTCGTAGCCTTCTTTTGGTTGGTTCCATAGAAATCAATGAGTTGGAGCTTCCTTCATTTTGGAGTCTGAGAATCAATGGGTTATAGTCTCCTTCTGCTTGGATCCAGAGAATTCAGGGAGTTGGAGCTTCCTTCAAGTTGGATGTTGAGAATCAGGGGGTTGTAGCTTCCTTCTGGTTGGAGAAAAATAATTTAGGGAGTTGTATATTCTTTAGGTTGGAGCCTGTAAATAGGGGGTCGTAGCCTCCTTCCAGTTGTAGTTGGAGAATTGGGAATGTGGTGCTTCCAATGAATGTATTCTCGACAATATATAAGAAAAAATTATGTGGTTTCCTCCCATTTAGGTTTCCATATAAATTCTGGTGTATTGTTTATTTGATTTGATGTTGTTGAGGTGAGGTTGGTTATTTTTACATGTTCATGATATATTGGATGCAATCATAGATGATACATTTATGATATACTATTGATTAAGTTGAAGTTTTTATATTGTTGTTAAAAGTGGTAAAATTGCTCATATTGATTCACCCCTCTCTCAATATTCCAACATAATTTACATTGGCATTATAGTCATTCAACTCTTGCATAGCCCATCAATCTATAAGTTAGCTCACTACATAACAATTTCATGCAATAATGCATCATTATGTACTGATGTTCAATCGAACAATCTGTAAAGTCACTTACATCATACATTGTATCTATATATGTTCTTTGAAAAAATCTAAAACTAGTATCCACTTATTGTCAATCCATATGTTTTAAGGACATGATCAAAGTTAAATAAATAATAATAATATATATATATAAGAACATGATCAAAGATAAATTATATATATATATAATGACATAATCAAAGTTGAATAAAATATATATATATATATATATATATATATATATATATATATTTCAACACATATCTAATATTAAAAATGATTAAATGTCCACATATGAAATTGTATTCAAACTAATACTAAGAAAATAAACATTATAATAAGTCATAATATAGTTATAGTTCTAGATGCCTAAGGAAAAAATATGGGGTGACATGGGGTGTTATAGAGACATATTTCATAAAATATAGGACATGTTTGGGAAATAAGTTAAACAACTACAATGAGACGATGACTTTGAAATTACTATTAAAAATTGTTGAAGATCAAAATGCTTTAAATATATGGGCATGGGCAATGGGAGATTCAATGGTATTCATCAAATGGATAAGGGCAATGGGAAATTGTATTCATCAAATGGATAAATGGTTTATATATAGGATGGAAAAGTCAATATTACCTCCCTTTTTGATCAATTAAAAAGGTTGAATAAATTTTCACCGCAATCTCCTACAAACGTATATTTAGAGAACTAAAAACAACATTTGACACTCTATACGAAGAGGGTTTGTAAGTTGCATAGGGACATTGGAAACAAAATGAATAAAATCATATTCCTCCCTATGAACTAATATCATCCACTCGTCCATATTGTAAGATAGACTTCAATGAGATATGATAAATTTGGGGAAGATGTCCTCTTCTTCATAGTTTTTATCAACATTTTATAAGTAAAAAAATGTTATATAATTATTTGATAAAGATGATAGCTTTATGAAATGGATAATCTCAGAATTAAATAAAGAAAATTTCGTGGCGCTAATTTAGTGCTTTCCTCTTTTTCCTTATTGTGAGTAACATAAGAATTCATTTCCATAATCTTGAAATTTAAATAAAAATCTATTATAATCTATTCTTATATTATTAGTTTGAGTATCATAAATTTACATAATTTCAGAAATACATTTTAAATTTTCTCCCATGTTTGTTTTTGTAATTTTTTTGTAATTTTTTCTATAATCCCATTCATTAAAGATCACATAAAATTATGGGGTTGTTAGATTTAAAGGGGTTGAGGCATAATTATGTTGGTTTTTAATGTCATGTTAATAGTAATAAGAATGTGAGAAAAAAATAGGTTTGTTACTTGGAAGGATAATTAAGGTACTTATACAACAAGTTGAAATTTGATTAAGATACAAAAAGTTGAAATATATTAAGTTTTTTTCTATTATTTCCCCAGCCCCACCTTATGTTGGATTAAGTTATAAAAATTATGGGGTTGTTAGATTTAAAGGGGTTGAGGCATAATTATGTTGGTTTTTAATGTCATGTTAATAGTAATAAGAATGTGAGAAAAAAATAGGTTTGTTACTTGGAAGGATAATTAAGGTACTTATACAACAAGTTGAAATTTGATTAAGATACAAAAAGTTGAAATATATTAAGTTTTTTTCTATTATTTCCCCAGCCCCACCTTATGTTGGATTAAGTTATAAAAATTATGGGGTTGTTAGATTTAAAGGGGTTGAGGCATAATTATGTTGGTTTTTAATGTCATGTTAATAGTAATAAGAATGTGAGAAAAAAATAGGTTTGTTACTTGGAAGGATAATTAAGGTACTTATACAACAAGTTGAAATTTGATTAAGATACAAAAAGTTGAAATATATTAAGTTTTTTTCTATTATTTCCCCATCCCCACCTTATGTTGGATTAAGTTATAAAAAAATGAAACATAATAAATTAAATTATTTTTTAGAATAATAGTTTTTATTTATGAAAAAATTATATAACTATACAAAAACTATGTGTTTACTTTTCCTAATATTGGTATTTTAATTTTTAAAAGAATATAATTTATATGGCCATGTTAGTGAAACATTCATTTACCTAAATGATAAAATTCCTTGACAAAAAATTGTATAATTGTATATTACAATTTGTACTAGAGAACAATTGTTTTCATAAGATATTATATTTCTAAATTATAAAATTAATAACATAGTACAAGCTTATAAATTGATCTGGGTGGATATTAGTGGCCACCCACCTATTCCACTGACTCAAAGAATAATTTCCATTTTGATAGTTTTTTCTTACAGTTTTTCAGGTCCCAAACTTCTGGGGCCATTTGGGGGCCCTAAACAAGGTGTTTTGGGCTTCGAAACACCTATAATGTAGGTAGGGGAAGATGTTAGGATGAAAAAACTATGTACTCCTTAGTTATACCTTTCGAACGGTGTATCGATGTCCCCAAAAGGAGATCGTATGAAAACGTTACACCCTTGAGAAGTTGATTGTTGGGTAAATTATATGCAATAATTTCTGCTACATTTAATAACAATCCAGGGTTCGTCGGCTTGTGAGGCGCAAACACAATATGTGTAGGACCAAATCTAGACCATTCTAACCTAATTGTAAAATAACTGAAAACGTTTTGTGAAACTGATTATTCTTCTTCAAGTTCTTTATTAGAATGATTGAGGCTCAGTCTGGAAACAAATGACAACAATCATATGTTGCACGGACACTATGTTTCCAACGTCCAAATTAACTTTCCGACGTGTATTTTACAGAGTTAATAATCTATGCTAGAAATAAACACAGATGCATTTAATGGAATCAAATATCAAACACTAAAAGATTCAGACTTAACACTGAAATATGCGACAAAAATCTTCAGTCTTCAGTGGTCCTCAAATAATGTTTGAGCACGCAAAACAAACTGCAGAAAATAAATTACAGAAAATGAACAGCAGAAAAGTAAATCTACCTAAGAGTACTCTTTATACACTATGCAATTGCAAAGGCCAACACCAAACTAGCACATGAAAATAAGAATGAATGGATTGTCAAATACGAACACACACACAACCTTACTCAAGATCTTCTCTCAAAGTAAGTACATCAAACATAATGAAGAAGCTTAACAAAGAATGAAGTGTGCAAGAGGAATAGACTAAATTATATATATATGATATAAGTAGATACTTATGTAATGAATATGAATAGAGAGAAAGTGTTAACTATGTAATTAAAAAGGTTGAAAATAAAATGTCTCGTGAAAGTATCAACCATATACATAATTAAAGAATAATGGGAATGGTGAGATGAATGCTCTTTCTAATGAGATATTCAATGTGAAATGCAAAGATTAATAAAAAGTAAAGGGGACGTAGAAACATTAACTTTTGCAATTCAATTGGAGATCTATATCCATTAAACACGGTCAATTATACAAAAGCTAATGTGTTCAGTGAAGTGGAAGAGTGAGTTCTTTGTGTGGACAATAAATATAAGTATAATCTTAAATGTGCACTCATCAAACAAGAAGTGATTTGATGAAAATAAAGTGGGTGATTCTCTATTTGATAGAATGTGAATGCAATGTTGATGGATAGTGATTCAAGGTGTAGAGTATGAGGATGATTGGACATCATGAAAGAGGTGATTGAATGGGTGAATTAAATGGGAAAATGGATGGTGATGTGTCGGAAATTGTTTAAAACATGACAGAGTATGCTTGGATAATGAACACACAAAATTAATCATAGAAATGCAAATGGAATTCAATGCATAATAAAGACACTATGATAATGTCTTAGTTGAGGTTGTGATCTGAGTTTTGAATAGAATAATCACACTTCATAATTTAAATGAACATAATAAGAAATCAATGAATCAAAATTCAATCAAATTGAAAACGCTTGCATATAATTAATAAAAATGGGAACAACAGGAAATTACCTAGCTTGAGGAGCCCTTCCCAACCTGGGAAACATCTGAAAACCTAAGTCTGATCTGAAGGACTCCCATAACTTCATCAATGATCAATTCCTTATTAAATAAAAGATCAACACTTCAGATTACAAAAGAATGCTCGATTCCTTCATATCATATTATTCGCCCTTTCCCATGCTGTATGAGATTATATTTATACACTAGTTCCACTAAGAAGAGATAAAATCAAATCCTAAACTCAGATTTTACATTTCACAATTTTTTGAAACAAATCCTAAATTCTGGGTTTTACACCAATGTGGGAAGATTCGTGTTAAAAGTCCAAATATAACTCTTCATCCATTTCAAAATTTGAAAAAATCTCTGTGCATTTCTCAATTTTGCACCTTTTGGACAAAACCCATATTCTAGAATTTTTAGATTTGATCTCCTCTGTATGAAAACCAAGGGGGAAGCTGGCAGTTTGGAATTGTCTGCTAAATTTAGTTGTAACTTTAATTTTGTGCTAGAGGTCCACATGTGAAACTGGGAGAATTTAGACACATCTGTCATCATGTCAACGTCGTTATGGAGAAAATCCATGTTTCTGATTTCCTTCTAGAAGCACATCAATATGCCAAGCTACAATATCAGGTACAAAAATAGCTATACTGGTGCAGGAATGTTGAACTGCGGTAATGGTATGGGAATGTTTATCATGTAAATCACATTTATCAACCATCACTAGTAAAATAGAAGATGTATTAACCATACTGGATATAATGACGAATGATGGCATTTAATTAGGGTTTATGGTGTGTATTAAAAATGAAATGTAGGAAAAGGTGTAATAATGAATGCTTTTGTATAGAGGAAAACATGGAAAAAGTGGATCTCAACACACCCCCAAACCCAAGAATTTTCATTTCCTCGTGAAAACAAGGTGAACTCATGATAGTCTACTTATGAATTTATGTGACACTACTTTCTCTGTGTAGGTGTTGGTTCTTGTGGATTAACATTATGGAAACTAATTATACTGTCATATATTGATTTAAAATAGAGAAACAAAATTATCATGAAAATGAAGGACATATAAGGGATGGGATATCACAGAGTGATAGTGAATTTTATGTGTGGATAATGTGAAATGATGGGGATGGTGGCCATATGAACTTGGACACCTTTATACTCAGTATCGTATATTCATTCTAAGACCAATATTTACATGTGGGTCTTTTCTTGGGTAGGAAACAATGACTTCATCCTCTTATTCAGAACATTCAGATGAACTAGGAATGCTTTATGATGTACATAGAGAATATATTAAAGATGTTGTTGTATGTTTGTATTTTTATACCACATGTTTCCTTTTCATTGCTTCATCTTATGATCGGAGTATAATTTTAATTAATGGTACTTTCTAAGCAGTGAAAATGTAAAGTGGAGTGTGGAGTAGGTAATAATGGTTACACATCATGTTTTACAAATTCTTAGTAAATTAAAGATATTTATACATGTTTTACCTCAAGTTTCCTTTTCTTTCAATTCAAATGCAGGTTGAACTAGAAACCATGTAGAATAGTGTAAGATATCTATGGAACCATTATGTGGACTACTTAAAGTTGAAGATGAGGTGGATAAAAGATGAGAATTACTGAAGAGAATGGAGTTATTGAGACCTTCACAAAAGATGATGAGAGATAAAGAGAACGAATGTTGATTTGTTGAATCCTGAAAAAAGAAAAACGGGTTGAGATAAACCAAATATGTTGGAGATGTTGGAGATGTTGAAGAGACACTCTAAATATCTAGAAGGGATATGAAGATCTCCCCCAAACCCCGGATTTTGCATGTCCTCATGCAAATTGCTTAAGGCTGAGTGGCATGCGGCTATAAGAAAACAACTACTGCCAAGTTTTGTTGATACCAATCGAAGAGTTGTTAAGAACACAAATATGAGAGTTTCTAATGAATTGTGGGCATAAAGTCCATGATTGCTAAGCCTGACTACATAGAGAGAAAATCATAAGATCATATAATAAACCGATCATAACATGAAATAGATCCAATGTCACATTTTGAAAATTTAGATTTGAACAGTCTTCAAAGGTCACCTATGAATATTACCCCTATATGACTGACCGAGATAATTCAAGCATAACCCATAAAAATGTACAATAATATTTTCCGTTCTATAAAAAATATTTATATTTCCTTGATTAAACAAAATTCATCAAAAGATTAGAAACACTTATGTTTAGAGAGTCCTGTATAAATTAGAGTAGGGATTTTGTTCTTACCCTTTAGGAAGGAAAATAAAAGAGTATTAGCAGTCTCAACAAATGAAAACCCGATAGGAAACCAATCAACCTTTTCACTCTCAAAAGATTTACATTCATTCAAGTAATACAAATAAATTTCATAGTTGGGTATATTAAGCTTCTAAGACCATGGTCCCACTCTTAAGATAATACATCTTAGATATGGTATGAATCAGGGATGGTTTTAGGGGCTAAATTTTGCTCATGGGCTAATTTTCCATGGTTTTTCCAAAAATGAGGTTCGCTATTTTAAAAATGGTTAGCCCAAATTCTATAGGATACAATTATTTTACCTTAAAAATAGCAATTTTTTTATAAAAACTATATAAAATACTTAGAAATTTGAATATTTTACAAAAATATCACCAAACATTTATAGTTAACATATGAAGGATTAGTAAGATTCGCCAAGGTTTCTACATTTTAAAATAAATTTCCAATCTTAAAAACATCCCTGGTATGAATTGGATGATAGGGTCTTAAGGTCAACTTAGGGTTATTGTCAAATGGAAAATAGATGGATTTTATTTAATCTTTAGTTCAACGATGCATGCTTCTTATTAATTATTTAAACAAATATATAGTTCATACAAACAAATATATATTAGGCATATCAAAGTCAGAACCCATTGCCATCAAGTCTGTTCAGTACTCCAATGGGGTAATTTTGACATTTAAGAAATATTCCCCCCTAGGAAGAATGCCCTATTTCCTACGAGCATGTCCACTATCCCAATGGGTTTTCCTATTCATACCATAGGCTGATATTCCTTGCCAGTAGACCTGTTCACAATCCTGACGGTTTAGCCTCTTACACCCATTTTCCATCAAAGGCTCTTATCCCAAACTTCACCCTTAAGATTAAATTTCATAGGTTTATTTTTCATGGGTGAATGGAGGAGAAACTCTGAAAACATTGTTACGGGATGGGATGGTATTATGTTGGAAGATATTCTATATATTTCCCATAAAACATTGGTCGCATGAAAATAAATTTATGTATTTAGATCATTCCAAAGACATATCATGGTTAAATTTACTTAATGTGTGATGGATGAGGCCATTATAGAATAACCTAAAGTACCTCTATTCCCTAAGGTCATCTTCTTCACACAGAATTATTGTAGTGTTCCCATGGGTAGAAACATCATGCACTCTCCTACTACTATTTAATAAACATGCTCTACTAAGCAAATTTGAGATAATATCAAGTTGTACTGGTTGCCTATGGGTCTCATAATATGGAATTTTAACTTTATGCAATCCCATAGTATAATCAAGGACATGGCTATGAGTTACTTCTATAATAAATGATCTGATATTTTGTTATAAAGAAGGGAAGAGAAATATCTAAAAGAACTCAAAATGATTGGTTATGTCAAGAGGTCTTGGGTTTGATAATTGAACTCATTTATTTTTAGTTTTTCATTATTAATAATTTCCTAAACTATAAATTTCTTCAAGGAAAACAATTCAGAAAAATAGTAGAGAAAATTTAATAAAGGTCAGAGAATGGCCTTGAAAGAAAAACAATTTTTAAAGAAGTAGTAGAAAAAGAGATTCAGTTGTTTCAAAACCATTTTAGGTAATAAAGGATTAGAATAAAGGGTAGTTTTAACAAAACAATATAACCAAAATAAATGCAATTACTTCCCTGAATAAGTCATGAAGATTTTCTCCCAATCCAATTGAAAAGAGGATTCGTGCAAAACTCCAACAAATCATCATAGCCTGATTTATTTAGAAAAAATTGAAAAATATTTATCAGTTGAAAACATATTAAAAATGATGTCACACCAAACTATATGAAACATTTATTCACCTATTCTCTATCCTACCTTACATAAAAAAGGAACCCCTTTCAAGTATAGACATACTTCCAATGCAATCATGTACGTAACAGGATTACCAATATACTCACTTTCAGGTTTGAACAATATACTTTAATAAAAACCAGAACATGAGGAACCAAATGTCTCGAATGATATGATGTGAAGAGTTGTTGAAGAAAAGAGTGGTGTTGTTTCAATCCAATGGTTGGCTCAAACCAATGTTCAATATAGTCATGATATCCTTGTTTCAATTATTCATTTGGACCACTCGGTATGTCCTCCTCTACAATGCCATATATATCTTCTTGATCAAATTATTGAATGCATAAAAGATCTGACAATGGGGATGGTGAAAATTCTTTGGTGTCAGGTTCTACTACCTGTTCTACATCAGATGTAGTCCATGGTTGTCAAATATCCTCAGTAAATTAGTGAGGATGATCAGGGGGAGCTTCTAGTTATGGCTCATGGAACTTTTGGTTGTCTATCAATTCTTGGAGTTCAGGTATCCTCTTGACTGCTATAAATATTTGCTCTTCCTGAGATGGTGAGATCCCAACCACTAATAGGACTTGAGAAAGTTTTTGGAGTAACATTTCCTCCTTTTATCAACAAACTCTCGATCATCCTTGAATACTGCTTTTCTAGTTTGTAATCCCTGTCTTGCACATGGATTAGTGTATAGGGTTCTTACAACACCCAAAAGGAATAATTAGAAGAAAAAAATGAAATTTTTAATGAAAAACATACCACACTTGCATGAAAAGAAACTCACTTGCATTAAAGAAACAATCTTTCATAAAAGGAAAGAACTCTTGAAGGAGAATAAACACACTTGCGTGAAATTAAAAAAATGTGCAATAAAGTAACAACCAAGGTTTTGGTGAAACTCACAATAATGGTCGTGCGGGTTCTTACCTCTCATATTACTGTTTCTCCTCCCCCAAGATGTGTAATTTAAAATAAACCTACCTATGCTCTAATCCCTTTAGCACCTCCCCATCAACAATGCCAAAAATGTTGGGTAAATTATATGCAATAATTTCCATTACATTTAATGTCCATCCAGGGTTCGTAGGCTTGTGAGGTGCAAACATAATATGTGTAGGACCAAAGCTAGACTATTCTATCATAATTGTAAAATAACTGAAAACTCTTTGTCAAACCGGTTATTCTTCTTCAATTTCTCTATTGAAATGATTGGGGCTCAGTCTGGCTACAAATGACAACAATCATATGTTGCACGAACACTACGTTTCCAACATCCAAATTAACTTTCTGAAGTGTCTTTTAAAGAGTGAATCATCTATGCTGGAAATAAACACACGTGCATTTAATGAAATCAACTATCAAACACTAAAAGATTTAGACTTAACACTGGACTATGGGACAAAGGTATTGAGTCTTCAGTGGTCCTCAAGTAATGTTTGAGCACACAAAACGAACTGCAGAAAATAAATTACAGAAAATGAACTATAGGAAAGTAAATCTACCTAAGAGTACTCTTTCTACACTATGCAATTTCAAGGGACAACACCAAACTTGCACATGAGAATAAAAATGAAATGATTCTCAAATTTGGATACACACACACAACCTTACTCAAGATATTCTCTCAAACCAAGTACATCAAACATAATGAAGAAGCTTAACAAAGAATGAAGTATGCAAGAGGAATGGACTAAATTGCATATATATATATATATATATATATATATATATATGATATAAGTGTATACTTATGTAATGGATAGGAATAGAGAGGAAGTGTGAACTCGGTAATTTAAAAGGATAAAAATAAAATGTCTCTTGAAAGTATCAACCACATAAAAAATTAAAGAAGAATGGAAATGGTGAGATGAATGCTATTTGCAATGAGATATTCAATGTGAAATGCAAAGATTAATAAAAAGTAAAGGGGAAGTAGAAACATTAACTTATGCAATTTGATTGGATATCTATATCCATTAAACAAAATCAATTATACAAAAGCTAATGCGTTAAGTGAAGTGGAAGAGTGATTTCTTTGTGTGGACAATAAATGTAAATATAATCTTGAATGTTCTCTCATCAAACAAGGAGTGATCTGATGAAAAGAAAGAGGGTGATTCTCTATCTGATAGAATGTGAATGCAATGTTGATGGACATTGATTCAAGGTGTAGAGTATGCATGTAATATACCTCAAAAGCTGTCTGGAAAAAAAAATTGTTTGTATAAATATCCTTGAATAGTTCGAGATTCAAGCAACTAAGATTTTTGTTATAAATCTTGAGTCTGAAAGTTTGCAAGAATATTTACTGTCATCGAATGTCATTACCATTCAACTTAAAGTTTTCTGATCGACAATAAGTGTTTACTCCTCATTTTAATGTTGATTTCAATTCCTGTAATTAGAACTACTTTCCTATATGTTTGTACATATAACCATTACCACAGTCTTAACAACACAAACGACTTTGGGACTTTATGGCCAAATCCTTACGCGTTAGACCCTACAAATAACCCATWACCATATGTTTACAATACMAAYGACTYTGGGGGTTGATGGCCTAGGYCTCATGCGTTAGTCCATACASATAATCAYAYGATGAAAAYGACCAAACMGACTTAGGTAAAAGTAGAGTATTAGTCTATACTCCTCTGCGAAAAGTTTAAATATAAATAGACCCCTATAGTTTTTTTTTTTAAATATCTGGATATAGGATAGTGGTTAGGTAAGGCCTTCCATCTAAACTCAGAGTACGAATTATTCATAATCCTCCAATCATATTCAAATTCACTTGCACCGTTGGATTACAAGTACTGGGTCTTGCACTTATTCCATATGCCCACTAGTTGTGACCATGAGCCTAATCAAAATGCCTTTCACATTTCAGCATTTCGACATTTCAACAAGTCGCAATCCCCGAAATGGAGCCAGATCAACGGTCCAAAAAACTTCATAATCTGATCCCTTCTTTTCTTAATCGAACGACTGACGGGATTTCGACGTTTTTCCCTTCGAGTCATTATGACTCCAACATTATAAAATTCATCATCACAAAATCTCCAAAGTGATTGGACTGTTCACATAACCCACTGAGATGGACGGTTGACGGGATTTCAGAGTTTTTCCTTTTGGGTTTTCGAGAACCACAATAGTCCCTTTTGGCATTTCAGAGTTCGAGACTTCATGATGGTGGAGTTTTTGCTTGCTATGTAAAACACTGAAATAGAAAGTTCTGATGTGATGTAAACCTGTTGATGTCACACGTGGATTGACATGTGTCGAATAGCTGCCACATGTCACTCCGATTCGTGACTTACATGTGCCTGAAATGTTGAATCAACTTGATACTTGTCATTGCCTGATTGTGCCATGCGTCCTTAGCTGACGTGGTTTTTTGATGTGTCTATTTCAGGTTTTTGAGGTTCTCTACTTCAAAGGTTAAATTTCCTTTGATCTTGATTTCCTGGTCTGCGAAACTCCGAAATGGAGCCTTTGACATGCTCTGATTTTTCGCATTTCGCAATTTCACCACTCTTGTCATGAGTGTCCTTGACACCTCCAACTCCCAATATCCCAAACTCTGAAATGGCAATTAAGTCATGGTTTCGCATTCTGCGATTTTATCATTCTTGTCATCAGTGTCCTTGACACCTCCAACTCCCAGTATCCAAAACTCTGAAATGGCGATTAAATCGTGGTTTCACATTTCGTGATTTTATCATTCTTGTTGTGAGTGTCCTTGACACCTCCAACTCTCGGTATCCGAAACTCTGAAATGGAGATTAAGTCGTGGTTTCGATACCGTTGATTAAGGGTAACCCGTTTTGTGATGGAAAATTCTATCGTTGGAAGTAAAACACCATATGGGATGTTCATTTGTTTCAATTCTGAACGAGATATGTAATACTATTTTTAAAAGAATTACAAGGTTTCCCTTATGCCTACTTGTAATGGCATACTGGTTATTTTATTGGTTTAATATACTAGAGCCATATTGGCTACTTCCTCGAAAAGATTTTGAAAAAGGAAAAAATACTCGGCTATTGCCGGCTATATGTGTATCTTGTTTATAGTTGATTCCAGATCGCATGATGGTATATGAATTCAATTTGCACTTATTGTACTTGCGTTAAAGACTTTCCTTTTGAACTTTTAGGTGATTGTGTTGTTATTTACACAGTTAGGAATTTACTCAGGGGTATGTTTTAAGTTTCGGGATGTCCCTTCTTCCTTGGGCCTTCGCGCCTCTCATGATTAGTTCTGGTAATTAAACTGTGTTAATTCGATTCACTCCAATAATTTTCCAACATTTAAACCTATAACTTTTCATTAAACACCGATTGATATAAAGATGTGTAAATAATGTAGATGCTCTATAATAATTCTTGATATTCGCAAGGTCACTTCCGTACTTTAAATACACACACACACACACACACACACACACACATATATATATATATATCTTATAAACTTGTGATTAGGCCTATCTCCTAAAAAAAATCATGACTGTTCAGTTGGTACATGGAAGAAATCTTAGTTAATTACTCTACTATAGTGCATGCATTTATATATCAGAAATGTCCATACATATATATATATACACGATGCAGTTTTCCATTTGCATTCAATATGTAGGTAAACTCAAATCTGCATCACAATTTACTTGTGGGGTTTTCAGCTACGACGCTTTATCTTACTACAGTAGTAATCCAAACCACAACACCAATCTTCTTTTAGAATTGAATAGTCATATCCTTCCAGCTAATATACTTTCTGGAGCTAGTATTCATAACAGTAATGATATGCAGCAAAGATAATCCATTCCGAACTAGTAGGGAGACATTCTAGCAATTCCTAAGTTTGCAATAGGATGCATTCGATCTTTCTTCCTTAATATTATTTCTAACAAATACATTCTATCAAGTATGTAACCATTTAACATTTAGCCAGAGAAGGGACAAAAATAACATATCTGAAATAATACGCTGAAAGACAAAGGGAACAACCACGTTCCTCCCAACCGTAGAACAGGGTACCCAAACTACTTGCCCAATTCACCCCCTAGCCTGACCATGAATCCATGAGGGTGAACTTGGAAAAGCTTCTCTTCAGCAATGTTGTACAGCTCTAGCAGTTTTCCCTTGCCTCGCAATCAAGCAGTGTTCATAACAACAAGTAAATCAAAAGTCTCCTTTCCTAGTATACTTGGCAACATCCTGCCTCCTCTCATATGCTATTTATCATTTTCCTAGGTCTTTTCCCTCCCTTGGGAATTTTTGTAGCTTTCTAAATCCCTAATTTTTAGGGGCTGCCAATGGCCAAATCACTGATTTTCCACTTGTAATAATCAGCCCATAGGTAGTTCCAACATGTTCCCTACTCATGGAGTCATGGTCAACTAAATTTAACATGGTTGTTCCATTTGTCCTCCTGCATTCAATATAAAATATTTTGTTTCCATACAAGTGTCATAGTCAAATAGTTAGTTGGGTCAAATTAGGTCTTTGCCCAGCAGTCAAAATAATTATTTACAATTACGAAATTTGAAATTCGGAATTTCCATAAATGGAAAGAAAATTCCAAATTCGAATTTACTAAAAATGGAATAAATTTCAGCGATTTTAAATTTCAAAAATATTTTATTTTTAGGGATGTCACATCCTTTCCCCCTTCAATAAAACACTATCCTCAGTGTTCGTTCCTTTATTGGAACAGGATTGGATGATATTTCCGCAAATCTCCCTCCAACTCCCAAGTGGCCTCGTTATGACTAAAGTGCTTCCATTGCACCTTTACCTGATCGATGGCTTTGTTCCGAAGTGCTATTTCTCTCCGGTCCAGAATGCACAGGGGTTCCACCTGGAACTGGCCTTCAGGTTCCACTTGCACCAAGTTCCAATCAATCCTATGAGTAGGGTCATGAATATACTTTTTTAGCAATGAAATATGAAATACATTATGAATTCTTAGATTAGTTGGAAGTGCAAGTTGATATGCTACCGGTCTAATTCAAGCTAGTATCTCGAAGAGCCCAAAAAACCTGGGTGCCAGCTTGGCACAATTCCCTAACTTCGACAAGCTCTTTCAGGCTTTGACCTTCAAATAAACATGGTCTCCCACTTGAAATTCCAAGTGTCTTCTTTTCTGATCTGCATAGCTCTTCCGTCTATCATGTGCTTCTTTCAAGTTATGTTGTACCTTTCTTACCATGTTCTCCATTTCCTGGAGCATCTCTGGTCCAACCATGAGTCTTTCAGCTGGGTTATCTCAGCTAATTGGAGTTGTAGAGTTTTTGACATACAGTATTTCGAAAGGGCTCAACTTAGCTGAAGTTTGGTACCCATTGTTATATGTAAATTCTACCAAGTGCAGGTAGTCTTCCCACTTGCTTGGTTTTGTTCTTACATACATGCAAAGCATATCCTCTATGATTTGGTTTGTCCTTTTGGTCTGTCCATCTGTTTGTGGATGATAGTTCGTACTGAAATTCAAGTTAGTGTTTAGCCCTGCAAACAATTCCTTCCAAAAAGAGGATGTAAATTTTACGTCTCTATCTAAAATCACCATTTTAGGAATACCATGCAGTCTAAAAATTTCTTTCATGAATATTTCAACAATGTTTATAGCTTTAAAAGTAGACTTTACAAGAATAAAGTTTGCAGACTTATTGAGTTTAGCGATTACAACCATAATAGAATCATTATGTTTCTGAGTTTTAGGCAAACCTATTATAAAGTCTAGCGATATAGTCTCCCATTTCCATTCTGGTACTAGTAATGGTTGTAATAGGCCGGTTGGATGTTGGTGTTCGGCCTTAACCTGCTGACAATATTGGCACCTAGCCAAGTACTCTACTGTTTCGCCCTTCATATTAGGCCATTAAAATAGTTTTCTAAGTGTTGTTATTGTTTTCTGGTAACCTGGAGGGCCAAAATATGGTTTCTTATGCACTTCATCTAAAATAGTTAATTTTAACTCTGTTGAATCTGGTATGTAAAGTCTGTTTTTAAATCGTAATAGTCCCTTCTTATCGATACTTATATCTGGTTTATCTGAGTTTGTGATATTGTTTTGAAATTCTTCCATCATCTTAGTGTAATTTTCGTTGCTAATACTTGACGTCCTTATCCTTTGTTCCAGATCACTTTTTGCCTTGTTGATATTTATCTCAAATAACCCATGGACTCTTCTTCTTAAAGGATCTGCTACTTTATTTTCCTTACCCTTGATGTGTTTGACCTCGAAGTCGAATTCTCTCAAGAAGGCTAGCCATCTTGCTTGTCTTGCATTAAGATCCGGTTGACTAAACAGATATTTCACCCCGCTATTATCCGTCAATAATAGAAATTTCTTGCCAATTATGTACTATCACCACATTTTTAAGGCGTGTATTATTAATGCCAATTCTAAGTCATGAGTGACATAATTTTGCTCGTGTTCTTTTAATTTTTGGGACTCATAACAAATAGCGTGTCATTCCTGAGTTAGGACACCACCTAGTCCTTCTTTACTTGCATCAACACATACAGTGAAGTCTTTACCTCGGTCTGCTACCTTCAATATGGGTGAAGTTCTCAATAATCCTTTCAACTTGTTGAAACTGTCTTGACACTTCTTTGACTAGTTAAACTTGGTCCCTTTCTTCTGTAATGAGGTGATAGGGTAGGCTATCTTGGAAAACCCTTCTATAAACCTGCAGTAATATCCGGTGATTCCCATGAATGACTATATATCTTCTACATCCTTAGGTACTGGCCATTCCATAATGGATTTTTTCTTTTCAGGGTCTATGACAATGCCTTCTGCTAAAATTACATGTCCTAGATATTGTATTTCTTTCTGATAAAGGTCACACTTGTCAAATTCCGCGTACAGTTTGTGTTTCCTCAATGCTTGCAGAACTATTCTTAAGTGTTCATTATGTTCTTCTTCTGTTCTTGAATAGACCAGAATGTCATCAATAAATACTACCACGAACTTGTCCAAGTATTGACTGAAAATACTAGTCATCAGGCACATAAACGTCGCTGGTGTGTTAGTGAGTCCAAAAGGTATGACTACGAATTCGTAGTGTCAATATCTTGTCTGAAAAGTTGTTTTTCTTATGTCCTCGTCCTTTATCCTAACTTGATGATATTCAGATCATAAATCCAACTTTGAAAATATATTGGCCCCACCTACATGATTGAACAGATCATTTATCCTTGGTAAGGGGTATTTGTTCTTAATAGTCAGTTTTTTCAGTTTTCTATAATCGATAAATAGTCTTAGAGTACCGTCTTTCTTTTTCACAAAAAAGACTGGTGCTCCCCATGGTGAGACACTCGGTCTGATATACTCTTTGTCCAACCACTCCTGTAATTTTATTTTTAATTACGTTAGTTTTGGTAGACTCATTCGATAAGGTGATTTTGAGATAGGGGTTGAACCGGGTAGTAGGTGTATGGAGAAGTCTATTACCCTTCTAGGAAGTAATTCCAGTATCTCATCCACAAACATGTCTCTGAATTCACGTAAGACAAAAAAGTCTTCTAACTTGGGCTTATCTTCTTTTTCTAATAGATTCGTCACTTAGATGTCATAAGCTTGGCATCCCTTTCTAATATATTTCTTGAGTTGCATCGTTGAAACTTGTCTGACTGATACAGGTTTTGGTATGCCTTGGGCTGTTCTAATAGTGCCAAAATCATCTTT
>JASDQU010103286.1:188468-214733 GCA_032191745.1 Picea mariana | reverse complement strand
CCACTTCTTATGCCGGTCATTTTGCAATTTGCCCTATGTCTGTATGAACTACAGAGTCTTGTGATGAGTGTGTATGATCGTCTCCTTCCCCACAATGTAATGTTTACATTGACAAAAGGATTGTACAATGAAATACATTTCCTTGTCAAAGGTAGGGTATTTCCAGATAGTATCTGAGAGTGTCTAACTATGGTATGCCACTGAATGAGCATGTTGAGTGAGAACTTTGGCCACAACATAGTCAAATGCATCAATCTCAATATCGAATGGTTGTTGCAGATCATGAAAGGAGAGTATTGGAGCTGAGCACAAGCGATGATCCAGATCATCGAATGCTCATTGTTGTTCATTTCCCCATGGCCCTGCCACCTCCCTTGGTTACCTGGCTGAGGTCCCATGCATTATGGGAGAATACCATCACAAACCGTCCATAGAAGTTGGCTAGTCCTAAGAAGCTTCAAATCTTGGTAAGTGCGGCTAGATTTGTCCAGTCACAAATGACTTGGATCTTAGCTATATAAACATGTACCCCATGCTCATTAACAATGTAGCCCAAGTATTGGACCATGTTCTTAACAAAAGAATTTTTTTCCAAGTTGGTGTATAGCTTGTGCTGCCGCAGAGTGCTCAAAACCCATTGAATATGCTCCATGTGCTTCTCCCACGTTCTGCTGAAGATGAGGATTTCATCCAAATATACCACCACAAATAAGTTGGTGAAGGGTCTTAATACATCATCCATCAACCTCATGAAAGTGGTTGGTGCATTTGTTAAGACAAATGGAATGAATAATCATTCATAGAGACCTTATTTATAATTGAAGGTTGTCTTCCATACATCATTTGGTTCGATGGAAACCAGGGATGATTTTAAGGATGGAAATTTATTTTAAAATATAGAAACCTTGGTGAATATTACTAATCCTTCATATGTCAACTATAAATGTTAGGTAATATTTTTTTAAAAATATTCAAATTTCTAAGTATTTTATATAGTTTTTATAAAATTTTGGCAGTTTTTAAGGTAAAATAATTTTATCCTATAGAATTTGGGCGAATCATTTTTAAAATAGCGAATCTCATTTTTGGAAAAACCATGGAAAATTAGCCCATGAGCGAAATTTAGCCCCTAAAATCATATATGATGGAAACCTAGTGGTATCCAGACATTAGGTCAATCTTGTTGAATAAATTTGTCTCCTTCATTTTTTCAAGAAGGTCATCAGTCCTGGGAATGGTGTACCAATTCCTGACTATGATTTTGTTTAAGGCTCTGTAATCAATGCAAAGTCCCCAAGTCTCGTCCTTCTTCTGCACCAGTACAATCGGGCTTCCACAAGGGGAGGAGATGGGTCTGATGTGCCCCTCTTGAAGAAGCTCTTGGATCTGATGCCTTATTTTGTCATTTTATATCAGAAAGCGTCAATAGACTGGTTCATTAGGTAGAGGTGCACTAGGGGTCATATCAATTGGATGTTTGGCTTGGAAGTATGTCGGTACCCCTGTAGGTGTCGAGAAGATGTCTCTGTATTATTACACGATCCCGTCCATTTTCTTCTACTGCAAAGAGAGGCTATGCGTAGAGGCCACTGATGTGGCAGTAACCTTCTTCTTACTATGAGCATGGATCACAAAGAAGCCAAACGTCCCGGTATGTGAAATGACATTATGGCATTGCTTAGTAGATATTGAAGAAATAACAGTAAGTGGTGCTTCCTCTGGTATCTTGTACAATTGTTCACCCAAAGTAATAATAACACTGTGGGGTCTAGACTCATACACAACATAATGCTTCCACAAATATGGTTTTCCTAAAAGAACATAAAAAATTTTAAGGGGAGAAATATCACACAGTAACTCATTTTTGAAAATCTTGATGTCGTAGAGAAGACGACATTGTTGGCTGACACAAAGATCTGTTCCTTGGAGAAGACAATCAATGGTGTAGGGATGTGGGTACGGTGTTGTTGGCAGGTCCAGCCGCTTGACAACGTCTATTGAAATTAGGTTCTTATAACTACCTCTATCAAAAATGAAATGAAGCAGAGACCCCTTTACCCAAATCTGTGAGTGAAAGAGACGTTACCCTTCCTTTGGTTCGCTTGGCCAGACTTTGGTGGTGGAAACAGTGGAACTAGGTTCAACATCGATAATCTGCTTCCCTCCTTCAGAATTTGATCCGGAATCAAAATCATCCTCTGACTCGGAAGCCTTCATTTCTTCCATGAGTGACTCCTTGGAGCAACATTCTTCGGTGTTGTACCAAGGGCTTTTATGGTACTCACACCATTTTCCCATGTCCTTCTTCATATTCTCATTTCCCTTCTTGTGTTGTGACTTGGCTTGGTTTTCTTGTGGGTGACCATCTCAAATGGGTCCTTTGTTTTGTGGGTTGAGGTCACCTTTGTCCTGCTTCGGTTGTGAGGGATTTTCATATCAAAACTCTCACCTTTTTTTCTTAAATTTCTGCTCGATCTTGACAGTGTATCTATAAGTCGTCCAAATGAGGATATTTACATAACCTCCATTTATGTTTCAATATCTATGCAAATAGTTGTGGAGTTTGAGCACCAACTGATGCTCAGAGTCATTGATACCCAATTTGGTTCCCAGGTATGGAAATTATTGGTGAAATATGGTACTGTCTGGTCCATTTCTTAATGTAGGGTGGTTCATCTGGTGTACTGGTCCTCGTAGCTTCCAACATGGTAGTATTGTTCTTTAATGCCATCCCAGAAGGAATCCCATGCAGGGGCCACCACAAACATTGAATATTCCTCTACGACCCTTTTCTCAGAGTAAGTATCCCACTAGTCTTTAACATGGGGAACGACCTTGAGCTGTGAAAAAGTGATATTTTCCCTATCAAAAAAATTGTGGACTGAAAAATACCCTTCGAACAGATTCAACCATTTATCTACAACATATTCCTCTATTAGTCCTTCAAATAATGGAATATCAAAATTTACCTCTACCTTGAATGGGGTTGCATGGTCGCTTGATGAAGATGCTTCTCCTTTGGGCAGTTGTCGAAGGATCTACGTGAAGTTTTCCATCATTTCTTTCCTTTGTAGTGTGAGGGATTCCCGGAGAAACATTTTAATGGGATCTCCTGCTCCATCATCTTTATTTTTTTCCCCCATGGGTTGTTGTCGGCCTCGGCATGACCGATCTTGCAATGGTGCGAGTGGTTCAATTCCCAAATTCTTTACCCAGATTTTGTTGGGGACATCCACAAAGAAAAAAAATGAAGAGAAGACCGTTCAGATACCACTGATCCGTATTTTGGAGCAAAACGAATTGATTAACAGACTGAATATAATAAACACGGAGATATAAATAATAACACATATCTCCAGTGAATAATATCTTCTATTGAATAATGAAATAGGATGAAATTGTACAACTGCATAAATGAAACACTTGATTGAATGATGGTATTTATCTATGCGAAGAGATGTGGCTACTACGCACATTCGTGTGAGAAGGATGAATTACAATGAGGCTCTAGAGTATTTTTTTATATTACTCATGAATTCCAAAACCCTAGACATCCAAAAACCTAACCCTAGGAGGTGAAACATCAAAATTCATGTGGTCCCTTATGGGTAAGTTGGTAACTCAAATTCCCAGGGTCGTAACTTTTTCATACGACCTCCATTTTAAGCATGTGATAGCTCGATGGAAAGGTCTTTCTAAGAACTACACATTCTGCCATCAAATTTTTACTCCATCTACAGTTTGACTATGGCGAGACAAAAAAACATTGTTTAGGACTCCAAAATAGCCCTAGAAGTATAACAAGATGTGCTGACATGAAAACATACAAAATAATCTAGCTGGATTAGGTGAGAGGCCACCAATATGCACCTGGAAGATGTTTATGGATTTAGACAACCCCAAAAGTGTAGAACCTACAATTACAAAGAAGTACATAAGAACATATTGAACTAGAAACAGACAAGAGGAGCTCGTTGGAATAGGTGGGTGGCCACCAATAGCCAAATGGATCAGTAGCTCCTCCAAGGAAGAGATATTCACATCATCCAACAATGTCTCATTCCCTATGACATCACTCCCTTCAAGGATGAGGTATTGTGTGATATTTCCCCCATTGAAGTTTATGATGTTCTTTTACCAACCATACTTGTGGAAACAACATGTTTTATATGATTATATACTTCGCAGTGTTATTATTACTTTGGGTAGATAATTGTACAGGATACCAAAGATAGATTCACCTACCACCATTTCTTTGATCTTTTCTAAGCAATGCAGGAAGGTCATTTCCTAGAGCAGAAAAATTTTCTTCTTCATGATTCTCTCTCAAAATGAACAGAAGGTCACAACCACATCCATGACCTCTACACAGGGCCTATCCACACAGTAGAATTAGGTGGAAACAATCATGGAAGAATACAAATACATCTTCTTGTCACCCATCGGGGTACTTCTACACTGTCAGGTCAAGCATTCAATCGATTTAACCCATGGCACACCTCTACCCAATGGGAGAGTCTATCATCACTCTCTAATGGAAAATGAGGAAGCCAAGCAACATATCCAAGAGCTACTTAAAAAGGGGATCATTCGACCCATCTCCTCACCCTGCGGGAACCCAATTGTACTCGTGCAGAAGAAACATGGGACTTGGGGACTCTGCATTGATTATAGGCCCCTAAACAAAATCCAAGTCAAGAACCAATACCCAATTATCTGAATTGATGACCTTCTTGACCAACTCAAGGGACCCAATATTTTCAGTAAGATTGACCTAAATTTTGGTTATCACTAGGTCCCAATAGAATAAATTGATGTATGAAAGACTGATTTTAATTCCAAATAAGGTCTTTTCGAATGGTTAGTCATGACCTTTGGTTTGAGAAATGCTCCAAAAAATTTCATGATATTGATGGACAATATATTGGGGCCTTTCATGAATTCTTTTGTTGTGGTATATCTAAATGACATCCTCATCTTCAACAAAAATTGGGCATAACACTTGCATCATATTCAACAGGTCCTTCATCCTCTGTGACAACACAAGCTACAAGATAACTTGGAAAAACTCTCCTTAGACATGAACATGGTCCAACACCTCGGCTACATTATTGATGTGCATGGTGTGCATGTGGAAACGACCAATATCTAAGTAATTTGTTACTAGCCAGCCCCAACCACACTAATAGAGCTTCAAATGTTCTTAGGAATTGCCAACTTATATCGCATGTTCGTGTTGGGATTCTCCCATATTGAATGGGCCCTCAACAAGGTGACCATGGGTGGTGGAAAGGAAATGCTTGTGTGAGGGAAGTCACAACAATAAGTGTTCAATGATATAGAAAATCACTATTCATCAGATCCAAAACTCTACTTACCTGATCTGCAACAACCTTTTGAGATTGAAAAAAATGACTTAGACTGTGCCATGGGCATAGTTCTCACTCAACATGGTCATCTAGTGGCATATCATAGTGAGACACTATCAAATGTTGTTTGTAAGTACCCCAAATATGACAACTAAATGCATCCCATTGTATAAGTCTGTCGATAATAGAAGCACTGAATTCTTGGGAAGGAGACGGTCATCCACACCGATCAAAATCCTCTGTAGTTCATGCAGACACAAGAAAAATTGCAAAACCAACGCCATGAAAGTTGGTCCACATATTTGCAACAGTTCCATCTCAACATCAATTATAAGAGAAGGAGCACCAATCATGTAACTAACTTCCTTAGTCGACCTCCAGTTGCATCCTTAACCACGATGCTCCACTCCTTTGGCCATGAGGCATCTGAGTGGCCCCAACTCTACAAGAGAGATCCTAAATTTTCTACCACTTACCAGATGCTAGGAACATGCATGAATTTCACCAACTTTCATCTTGAGGATGGTCTATTGTGCCATCTAGGCCACCTCTATGTTCCTTCAATAGAATCTGTGAAGATAATTTGGGAAGCTCACTACAGTCAGATGAAAATACATTTTTTCATGGAAAATATTGTGGAAGTACTACAAAATTGTTTATATTGGTTGAAACTACACCAACACATTAGCAAGTATATCATTTCTTTCACTTCCTACACCATTTCAAAACCAACCACTATGAAGCAAGGCCTATACACCCTACTTACTACTCCTTATAGGCCATGGGAATCCATATTGATGGACTACATGTCAAGCCTTCCTTCAACCAAGAAGGGAAATGACTATGTTTTTGTTGTGGTTGATCGGTTTTCTAAGATGGTCATCCTAACAACTTGCAAGAAGAATATCACAGTGGAGGCCACTACTAAGATCTTATTTGAATGAGCGTGGGTACGTTTCGGAATACCACAAACCATCATACCATATCGGGACAACATGTTCCTAAGCACATTCTAGTCGAGCCTCTCGTCACTGTTGGAAACCAAGCTCACCAAATGCCTTGCCTTCCACCACCAAACCAATAGCTAGACATAGGTCGTCAATAGAGTTGGGGTTGTAATTTCAACCATTGGTTCCCATTGATGTCAAAGTTCCCCTTGCATCCACACAGGGATAATCATACCATGCTCAATCTGAGGCCGACAAAGCCACCACGTTTATTGAATGGACTGAACACATCTGACAATAGGTCCATGATATGTTACAGAAAGTCAATGTTATGTACAAACAGTTCCATGATCAACACTACGTGTTGCACAAGTTTTACGTGGAAGACAAGGTATGGTTGCATTTGCAGAAAGAGCACCTTACAGGACCCCATCAAAAGATTCATCCACTTCCCTATGGACCTTACACCATCACCAAGGTTGTGGGTGACAATTATTTTGAGCTAAGTATTCCTCGCTTCTTTGGCCAACACCCAATGTTCAATGTGGACCTTCTTCGACCATACTTCCCACCAATATTAGACACATCAGAGATCGCAGAGAAGTTGAGACCGAGTGAGATCAACCCTGAATACATTGAAAATGAAGCCATTTATTAGATCAGAGACACTCATATTAACAACACTCACCAATAGAGTATCCAACTTTATCAGGTTGTCAGAGCTGGGCAACTCCTACACCATTGAAAGTGGCTCACTCGAGGCCAAGTTCAGCAGAAGTTTCCCTAGCTGATGGGGTCCTCAATGTAATGGATACCATTGCTTATTAAGGGGGGGGAAATGATCCAGGTGGATCGGTGGAAACCCTCTTATTCCACAGGCTCAAAGATAAACTTCCATTTTTCCATTTTTTTTACATTTTTTTGGGTCCCAAACTTCCAAGGGAATTTTTAGGCACTAAACGATATTTTTTGGCTTGGCATCACCTACCATCTTGCTAGAGGGATATACTAGGTCGAATATAATATGTACTCCTGGGATATACCTTTCCAATAGTGTATCAATCACCCCAAATGGATATCTTGTGCAAAATTTACACCCTCTTGAAGTTTACGTATCAACTACCCCCATAGAGGCCCACAAACCTTTTGACATTTCTCTCCCTAGGCTAGGGTTTTGGATGTGTAGGATTTTCTCATTTATTCTTTATGTTAAAAAGGTCTTTGGAGCCTCATTGCACTCATCTTCTTGCAAATGAGCGTAGAAGTCACATCTCTTGTGAGACATAAGATGTCACCATTCGAGCATGTTTGTTTAATCTACATTTTTTAATTTTCAACAAGTTCTCTTTATTAATAGAAGTCAAGTTTTTATTAATAGATGTCAATTTTTATTGTATCTCTCTCTGTTTCTTTTCTATACATATTTATTTCATTTCGTTCTATTTATAAATTCAGATTATAAATTATGAAAGCTTTGTGAAGAACTTGAGAGATTTAACATAATCCAAATATTTTTCTACCTTGTAGATCTTTGTATGTAATAGTATGACAAATTGTTTTATTTTTCAATGGGTTTAAGGAAATAACAACTGTAGAAAAACCCAAAGTCATATTTATTGTATAAATATGACATATGTGCATTGGATAATTGAGAAAATAGTATAACAAGGAACTATACATTCTCAAAACACCATTAAAACACTTAAGTACAAATGAGGATATCTCGATATACACTAGGAAGCACAAAGATACAAAAAATTCCATGATAGATCATTCCATAAGACCATCTACATATAGTACAAAGGTGTAACTAACTCCATTGAAGGAAGGAGAACATGGTCCAATTTGATTGGATAAGTTATCTAATGAACTACTTGAATTTCTCCTTGACCTACACACCACTTGATTTCCATGCTCTACCCAACAAACAATTTGAATTCTTAGAGAATCGCTCAATAGACTATGTTAGTCAATTCTCAACTATTGATTAAGTGTCTCTCGAAGATCTATAGGTTGGGTGATATTTATTATCTTGTTGTTCCAACACACCCCCATCAACAAAACCCTATGGAGATTCAGAGGAGAAATTATATTCAATGTACACCCACCAATAATTGCATCTTCCTAAAGTCCGAGCATACTATGTTGAAGTTTCACAAACATAGCTCAACAACCTCCCTTAATTTTTACAAAAATAAAAGGGGGCCATAGGAATTTTGAAAAAAAAACACTACTTTGAATTTCTTTTGATTTTGTCTTGATTTGAGAGGATGATTTGATGGTTTCCTTTCTTAAATGTTTGTTGTTCAACCCTTCTTATTTCCAATTTTTTGGCTTATCTTTCATGAGATGAAGATTTGGTCATTTGCCTTATCAGTTTAAGTATTTTGGCTCCCAAGTTGTTTAAAAACAGTTTTTCTAGTTGATTCCATCTTCATTTGAAAAAATTGAATTAGCATCATGTTTTGATAGTGTAGTCAAATTTTGATTTCCATAAGTAAATGAGTTAGTTGTACATTTTGGTGGATTGAAATAATTTAACTAAGCACTAAGTTTTAAAGAGTTTAATGTGCACCTTAAAAAAACATGTTATACAATTATAAATTTAAATGATACATCACATTTTAGGAATATTAAACTTTCATTAAAAATACTACTATGTTTGGAATGTTTTATTCTCAGGCATGTTTTAAATAATTTTATCTTCTTAAACTTTTTGCTTAAAACTATGCATTTTCTGCAATTTTTCACTGTGTGACCAAAAGGTTTTCTCATATACATGGATTTTTTTCGTTAAAAGAAATATTATTAAGGTTGTCATATACATGGATTCTTTTCCTTAAAAGAAATATTATTAAGGAAAAAAATAGGCTGACGTGGATTCTTTGCCTTAAAAGAAATATTATTAAGGAGCAAAAACAAGCTGACGTCTTTGGTTTGAGAGAAAACTTCAAAGCAAACAATCATTTCGATGGATACTAGTTGGAATATTAACGATTTTTGGGTATGTTCATGCCTAAGGTTGTTTGGTTTGATTGTGTAATAAAGATTGGATTGCATGCTTTGATTTGTCATGTGATCATATGGTAAAGTTATCAGATTAATATTACCCTTGTCTATGTTTAATACTGTAATGATTTTGGTGCTCCCTATGCCACCCAACAAAGTCTTGCTACCAACCATCTTACATCCTATCGTTTCCACCTTTACCTTTACTTTGAGCTTTGCAAGACTGATACATATCGTTTCCACTTTTACCTTTACTTTGAGCTTTGCAAGACTGATATGATGGTTGAAAAGTTTGCTTAGGTTCTAAATGACTTTCTTTGCAGGTGTTGACATTAACAGTTAGGTGATCAACCTTGTCAAATATAGAGAGCAAATCTGGTGGTCCTAGAATTGACTGGGAACTTGAGTTGTATCTTGAACCAGAAAAAATCATCACAAGAAAGAAGCATACAGGTGCATTTTGTGACAAAGAAGACCCCACGAGCTGTCTCAGGTGAAGAAAAAGATTTAGTGGAACCAATTCCAACAATGCTGCAAGATGTCATCAATCGCTTCTTACAATGTTAAAATACAAGGCCAAATTCTTCCATCAGTCGCTTATTAGAATGGTAAAACACAAGGCCAAATTCTTGACATATCATCAATTTCGTTAATGAGGGTGATCATTCACAGCCTCATATTAGTCCAATTCAGTTTGCACGGCCCTTCTGGACAATATCATTACTCTCAGAATGCACTATGTTTTTTTGGGGCGGGCGATAACAATAGATAATCGTGAGGACCAGTGTTACTTTTGTTAAGGTGCAACCAAAGAAGGTGTCTACTTTTTCTACCATATCCACAGGCATGTCACACCTTTCATACCTGTCAAATTCACATTGGCCACAACCAACGCTTCAGTCCCAATTCCTAGAGGAGTGCGCCAGATGGTTACTAAGCACTATAATATGGTTCCCACATCTGGAGTACTATCTGTTCCTCCAATCCGTACATCGCAAGTGAATCAACGTCTTCCTATTCCAAAAGTTCATCCTTTGTTTGCAGTAACACCATGACCCCAGGGGCTTGTCCAGTACCTATGGTTTTTATTCCTCGAGTGAATGCCTGGTTCTGGTGCACGGGTTTTTCTTCCACGTAGTGGCTGAGGTAATGGCTCAGGAAAGTTTGTATCTTTGCTCCAAGTCGAATGGCTACAAAATTGTAAGCAAATCAGGGTTTAAACTAAATTACAGAGGTGAAACTGATTGTAAAATAACACAACCAGATTGCAGAGGCAAGGTTGTTGGAGAGTCAGTCTTTGCTCAGAACATGTCGACACCGAAAGAATTGGTTGGTAAATAGCAAGTTTTGGCAGGAATCAAGATCGAGCCAAAAGAAAGAGGTTCACTAAATCACAACAAAAGAAGAGGCAGTTGCGCCAAATCGTGATAATAGAGAACCCAGAAAACCATTGTCATGGAGGCCAACATGTAAAAAAAACAATTAAAAAACATAATCATCTAATACGGTGAAAGATAACTTGGAAATAATGGAGTAAGGTTCAGTTGACAGAGAGTAAGTAAAGTCTAGTTATTTATGGTTTGATGTAATTAGTTTTCGTTGAATAATAATATAATCAGTCTTCGTTGAATAATATAGAAATGAGCGTAACTTCACATTATTTTTTCATATTTTAACTTGGTATCAAAACCACTGGAATGAAGTGCGAAAATTCATAGAAGTCCGTATATCCCTCCTGAAAGATGGGGCGCTCGCCCTTTACGCACAGCTGAAAAACTAAAATTTTTACCACTAATATTTGAAGATGGGGCGCTCGCCCTTTACGCACAGCTGAAAAACTAAAATTTTTACCACTAATATTTGTTGCATGCATGAGCAAATCCTGAAGAGGTCTCGTTTGCATGCATGAGCAAATAGTGGAGCAAATGAGGTAATGCGTGAGTTAATTTGGTGCGTGAGCAAGTTTGCATGCTTGGAGTTTGAATGAAGGCAAATCGTGAATTATTTTAATTATTTTAAAAGGGGGTTATTCTTATGTATATGCATATGCATGTGAGAAAGGATCATTATCCATTATCGCGAGGTGGAGTTATTACTTAAAAGTGGTTTTGTTTTTTAAATTATTAAAATTGGATTTTTATTCAAAGTGGGTTTTATTTTGAAGTTTATTAAAAGTAAATTTTTATTAAGATTGATATTTTTGAAGTATAAACTTTAAAAGTGGATATTAAAATTTATTCAAGAGAATATTATTTGTGAGATTTTGTGTGTGAACATTTGTTTTATGGAAACAAAACTTTAGTGATTTGGACATTCAGAAATCTAGCACAAGAACCTAGAGAGGAAGTGTGTGCTGAGGTTATTTGCATATTCTTTTTTTAAAAGAAATATGAGAGTTGGGATTGAAACGGATCGGTGGTATCCGAAGGTAGAATGAAAGAAAGTTGCATATCCTCGGTGATTCACTTGCAGAGACTAAATTGCAGCGATGACGAATCCGCTGGAAGAGATCTACCTCAACGAAGCCAACAAATTAGATGGATTGAACTTCATTAACTGGAAATTCAAGATGCAGACACTCATGGAGGGCTATGGTGTTTGGAACATTGCGAATGGAACTGAAGTGAAACCTGATGCAGCTACAGGTGTGACAGCAACACAAATCCAAGATTGGGAGAAGCACGAAAACAAGGCAAAAGTATTGTTACGCATGTCAGTCAAAGATAGCAGAATTCCACATACCCCAAGGCCGAATCAAGGTATGCATCTAACAAGAATGAGTGAAAGAGTTGTTTTTATTGTGATCGACCTGGGCATATTATTGAAAATTTTCATAAGAAGAAAAGTGATGAGGCTAGGAATAAACCTAGAACACATTCAGGTCACTATGCAGGAAAATCGTCAAATCATGATCTCAGATTATTTACTGATAGTGATGATATTGATGAACCCCCAAATTTTGATTCACGGGATCTTAGGTTGTTTGTGTCTAGCGCTTCTTTATGTGATGAAATAGATGATTCCGATGTCTGGTTTGTGGATTCCGGAGCATGAGTACATGTGACATGCAATAAGATGTGGTATACTAATTTTAAAAAAACACAGAATGGATCCATCATATATCTTGGTGATGATCACGTTCATCAGATCAAGAGATATGGAGACATTCTTGTGACATTGTCAAATGTTACAGTTCGTCACATTCACAATGTTGTTTAAGTTCCAGGAATAAAGAAAAATTTGATCTCTGTGTCCATCATTACAAATCAAGACTTGAAGGTTGAGTTCTTCAAAAGTTATTGCATAGTGAAGGATCTGTTGGACAATTTCAAAACGGTTGCAATGGGAGTCAGAGTAGGAGGCATATACAAACTTGATGTTACCAGCAAAGCACATCACACAGTGACTTATGCAACTATGTCAACAAAGATTCTTTGGCATCAAAGGTATGGACACATCAATCATCTTGATTTATTGTTATTACAGAAAACGAATATGGTTGAAAGAATTCCCATGTTAAAGAATGAGAATGTTGTGTGTGATGGATGCCCATTATGAAAGATGAATAGAAATGAATTCCCCTATAATCCTAATAAGAAAAAGAGAGATGTTTTAGATCTTGTGCATACTGATGTTTTTGGGCCTTTGCGGACTAAGTCTTTAGAAGGTGCATTTTACTTTCTGTTATTTATTGATGATTGCACGAGATACGCATGGGTTTACTTATTTAAAAGAAAAAATGATGTTTTTGAGTACTTTAAGGAATTCAAAACCATGGTGGGAAAACAGATAGGAACATGCATCAAAATCCTCCGTTCAGATGAAGGGGGAGAGCATAAATTATTGCAAAGATCATGGAATAATACAACAGTGTACAGTGCCTCACTCTCCACAGCAAAACAAAGTCACTGAAAGGAAAAACAAAACTCTGGTAGAGTGTGCACGCAGTATGATGAAAGGTAAGAACCTCTCGAATGCATTTCAGGTTGAAGCCATAAATACTGTAGTTTATTTAAAGAATAGAAGTACAACAAGGTGTATTGATAATCTTACTCCTTTTGAAGCTTTGTATGGTTCCAAACCTGTAGTTCATAATTTGGAAGTATTTGGGTGTAAGGATTTTGCTCATATTCCAAAGGAGAATAGGAATAAATTGGATGTTAAAGCCATTAAATGTATTTTCATTAGGTACTGTTATGAATTCAAAGCATACACATTGTTTAATCCTGCTACCCACAAAGTATTTGCAAGTAGAGATGTACTTTTCCATGAATAGTAAGTAGGAAATCAGGACGACAACAGTCATGATGAATGACATAGACTTCTTGATGAAGGAGTTAAAGAACAACATCAGTAGCAGCAACAGCAACAACCACCACAACAGCAGCCACAACTGCAACGACAACAACACCAACAGCAAGAAGGACTCAGTGATATGGACAATTCAAGCAGTCATACTTCACCTAGAGGCGAAGACGGATCTTCACAAAGTGGGGAGGAAGATAATCAATTGAGAAGATCTTCATGACAGGTTCAACTCCCTTATAGGTATAAAGACTATGCCCTAATGAGTAGCATTTCAAATTTCATAGAACCCATGAGTTTTGATGAATCCAATGAACATGATGAATGGAGAAATGCAATGGAAGAAGAATATGAATCTATAATGAAAAACAATACTTGAAATGACTCAATTTTCCAAACATAAAAATCCCATTGGATGCAAATGGATATACAAACCCAAATTTAAATCAGATGGTAGTATAGACAAATATAAGGCTATACTGGTTGCAAAGGGGTATTCACCAACAAAAGGTATTGATTATGCTTAAACATTTTCACCGATAGCTAAATTGAATACTATGAGAATGTTAATTGCTTTAGCTAGAAAGTATCATTGGCGATGACCGCTTTAGCTACAAAGAATGTTAATTTCTTTAGTTACACCAGTTAGATGTTAAATCTGCATGTTTGAATGGTGAGTTAAAGGAGGAGGTTTACCTTATTCAACTTGAAGGGTTTGTGGAAAAAGGGCAAGAACACTTAGTGTGTAAGTTAAAGAAAGCATTGTATAGATTAAAAGAGGCACCTAGGTCATGGTATGAAAATATAGACTCTTTCTTTCTTCAACAGGGTTTTATGAGGAGAAAAAGTGATCCAAATCTCTATACCAAATTTGATGAGCAAGGGTATATAGTATTGATTTCCTTATATGTTGATGATTTGATAATTATAGGAAATGCAGAGAAATTAATTGATGAAATCAAGGAGCAGTTCTCACAGGTATTTGAAATGAAAGATCTTGGTGAATTACATTACTACATAGGTCTTGAAGTTTGGAGAAATGGAGGCCAAACTTTTGTTTGTCAGAGTAAGTATGTCAGAGAAGTACTTAAGAGATTTAAAATGGATCAGCGTAAATCCTCTATTGTTCTCATGCAACAAAATGTGAAACTTTCTTTTGTTGATGGTTCGAAGGAGGTGAATGGCATTATGTATAGACAGATGGTGGGTAGTTTGAATTATCTCACCACAACCAGACCTCATATTACATATTTTGTGAGTGTGTTAAGTCAGTTTATGGCGAAACCTCATGAAAGCCATTGGAATGCAGCAAAGGCGGTACTCAGGTATCTAACAGGAACACTTGATTGTGGTATTAAATATATTGATGCATCTGATGTTGAGTTGACAGGTTACTCAGATTTTGATTGGGCTGGAAATCCGGGTGATTGAAGATCAACCACTCGATATGGGTTTGGCATTGGATCTAGGATTGTTTCATGGAGCAGTAAAAAACACAAGAAACCTACGATGATCAAGTGTGATAATCAAAGTTCAATCAATATTGCGAAGAATCCGATTTTTCATGCAAGGACAAAGCATGTTGAAGCTCAGTTTCATTTTATTAGAGAAAAGTTGCAGTCAAATGAAATAGCTTTTATGTATTGTAATGCTAGTGAAAATGTTGCTGATATTTTCACTAAGCCTCTTGGAAAGATTAAGTTTGAGCTATTTAGAGAGATGTTAGGTGTAAAGTCAATCCATTTTCTATAATGAAGTCAGTTGTAAGTGTCACTTGAAGTTTCCTATAATCAGTCTTCATTGAATAATATAGAAGTGAGCGTAGCCTCACTTGTGTGTGTTGTTCTCTCATATTTTAACTAAATAAAGGTCAGTGCTCAAGGGTTGAGAAACCGCTTGCAGATCAGTGCGTCAGCGTTAAGAATGGTCTAGAAACCAAATCGCAGTCCTTATAGGAACGAAGAACCGGCATCCAAAATGCAGAATAAATCACCAAAGATCACTAGCGTGTGAATCATCTTTGTTGGGCGTTGCTGGGCGAAGATGACCTTGGTGGCATGTTAATCTTCTTTGCTGGGAGAATTATTTTTGTTGGGCGCCAACGCAACAATAGAAACAATTTGTCAAAGGTTCAAGACTAGGGTTTTACTAGCTCGAAATTCCTCTGCGTAGAAATAAAACTAGATTGCAGAAAAGAGTAGGACAATATCACGAAATTGCAGAGAGATCGTTGAGATAAGCAAGCCCGAAATCAAGGAGAAGTCAGCAAGATACGTGTCAGGATTTTGTTAGGCTTTTTGCACCCGGAGAAATCACTGATCTTATGAGATCATTTAGATCGTAGGACAGCAAGGAAGGTAATGATTCTGCAAAGGAAAAGGGAACGATATGACAGCAGAAAAATCCCATTTATACAGGTCACCAGTTCGTTGGTTTTAAACCAAATCCGCAAAAAAGAAAGTACGCAATGACAAAGTAACCTAAGTGCAGTCAAATCACAATTATGCAGAGCTAGCTATAATTAAGATCAATGGCATGTGAAAGAAAATTGGAATTAAGATTTACGTCATTAAATTGTTTGCCAAGATAAAGGAAAGGCCACCTGGCACGTCATTTTTCTATTGAATCCTTACGTTAGCAAGCCACCACACTATAATGCATAAGTCCACGGTTTAATTCATGAGGAAGGTGAACCAAATCACAGATTTGGTGGCATTTTGTAGAATACAACGAGACAGAAGGAAAAATTCTCTGCTAGCTAAGAAGTGCTCAGTATATGGCTGAAACAATGGAAATACTTTATTTTAATTACTTTAGTTTATGTTTTTAGCTTTAAGTTTTAATATTACATTTAAGTTTTTATATTACATATACTACATTTAAGTTTTATATTACATTAAACTATTTTTATGTTATACTTTTACTTTTAATATTATTATATTTAGTTTTGTAAATCATCAATAAAGAAAATAAATTCCCATTATTATAAAAGGAGCATGAGCACAAACTGAAGTAAGAGGATGGACGACCTTGAAGAAAGATCTCAAGAGGCTGGCTTAACTTTGGACATGAGTTAGGAAGAGTCCTCCTTCAAATCATTTGAATTTTGAGTTAGAAATAACAATCAAGGATTGTGCACTATTGTTAAGTTTAGAAGAGCTTGTGGAATATTTTGAGGTCCATTAATTGTATTCCGATTTGATACTATTATCTTGTTTGGGTATAACTTCTTTCAAATCATTTGAATTTTGAGTTAGAAATAACAATATTGTGCACTATTGTTAAGTTTAGAAGAGTTATTGAAATATTTTGAGGTCCATTAATTGTATTATAATTTGATATTATTATCTTGTTTGAGTATAATGAAGGATGCTCCATTTTATTGGCAAAATCTATTCCAGATATCTATGAGTTTGCATATTGCAGTATTGTCATTCATGCAAATTTATATTTGTTTAAACTTCATGATAAGCTATCTTTCATGGATGATATGAATTTGTTAATTAGCCATTGAATATGAGTATGCATGTTTGTGATTTCTTCCTAAATTACTTATATGTATTTGTTTTAATTGTTGTATGGCTATGTAAACTATTTTCTTAGTTTGAGAACTTATTTTTATCTCATATTCAATTTCTATTAATCCTCCATCATGAACTTCAGTATGCATATATGTCTTTTTCGACATGTATCTACTTTAATTTTTATTAGGTTGTATGAACTATTTCTACAGCTTTATAAATTATCTTTATCTCATCTTCAATATATGTTATTCTTCTTTCTCCTAACTGGGATACCATGAACTACTTCTATATCCAAGTTATCATAGTGTAGCCTTGGAATAGAGTTATATTAGATATTTCTATTTTCTGGATAGTAGCTTAGAAGAGCTTCAAGGAAATCTCGATTCAAGGAGAAAATCTCATTTAATGGAAACCAAGACCACATATTGGTGAGGATTTCCATCCCAAACGAGTATAGGCCTAGTCGGGGCCTTGATCTAGCAATTTCTCCATGTTGATTTCCAAGTTTTTTTCTAGACATCAACAACTTTATAAATAAATCAACAACCTAATAATATATCCCATAATGGAAAAGAGACAAAAAAAATTCATATACCAACTACCTGAAATAATGAGCATGACGAGCCACATCCTTCATGTTACTGTAAGCAACTAGATTATCAACCACCTATATGGCATGTTGATTATCACAATAGAGTATAGTCAACTCTACAGGACTAAAAATTCAATCTAATCTAAAAGATTATAAATCCACATTACCTGTGTGGCGACATTAAGTTCACCATGATATTATGCTTATATGGCCAAAATAGAGGCCACCTTATTCCTTTTATAAGACAATAATGTGGGTCGAGGGCCAATATGAAACACATAGCCTAATGTAGACTTCCTATCATCTCTATCTCTAGTCTAATTCAAGTTGGTGTAGCTAATTAACTACTTCTTGGTACTTTATACTGGGATAATAAGTGTTCTCATTATAATGAAGAATCGTCTTCATTGTCGTAAATTACTACCTCATGGATGTTGCATGATTTGATAGACTACACTAATAGCAGAGGAAATCTCAGGGTAAGTATGAGTAAAATAAATAAGGCCGCAAACAAGTTACATATAGAGAGTAACATCAAATTTTAGAGAATTACACTATTTAGTTATCTTCACTCCCCATTGTTAAGGTGTAAGTCATGATTTATAGTCCCCATTTTGAACTTTTATATTAAATTCAATACATATTTGTGTTGAGAAATAAAGATACTACCATATATTTGTAAAACTTACATGTCCATATATTGGTGACTATATCATCAACACACAAGGAAATAATTAATGTTTCACCATTTTCATGTAAAATATAGATAACATGATCAAACTCACAATGTTTGAAACTAGAATTGAGAAAAAGGAATCAATCTTCCTAGACCATGCCTTGGGGGATTGTTTCAAGCCAAAAAATGATTTCTTCAATAGATAAAGACGAATGTCATCCCTATCAAAGTTAGGGTTTCTCCATAAAAATATATTTAGTGATATCGCCATGTAACAAATCACTTTCAACATCCATCTAATGTACCTCCCATCCAAAATAAGTAGCAAGGGAAATGATCAATTGAACATAATTCATCTTGCAATAGGGGAAAAATTTGCAGTACAGTCGAGGCCTTCTAGATGGGAAAAAACTTTGATATCAAATGATCTTGATGCATTTCAATAATACCTTTTAGATGTGAAGCTTGTCTTGTAGACCCATCGAAATTTTACCACATTATGTCCTTGTATCCGAGGAATTGAGTCTCATGTTTACTTTTTTGTCAATGAGTGATACTCATTAGCCATAGTATTCTCCCATTGACCACATTGTTTCCCTATGATCGAGGAACTAAGTCCCATGTTTGATTCTTCATCAATGATTGATACTCATTAGTCATAGAATTCTCCCATTCTAGTTGATGATGTGCATCTGCATATGTATCATGATTAAATGCCTCTACCACATATGTTATTAACACAACACTACCACAGTTTTTTTTAATTTTTATTTTCCTTGAGTCATTTATTTTTTCTACATCAAGACCAATAGCTTCAATTCTATTAGTTTCATATATAGGAAAACAAATATACATAGTTGGAGTTCCTATATAAATATTATTATTGGTGGTTTGAACAAGGGTTCCAAAACTTGTGGTCAACTTTGATATGGAAGGTTGACTTTCCAATCATTGGTTTTATATAGAAGTAAATAAAATGAGAGACATGCAAAACCTCCAATGGATAACTATTAAGCAAGATAGAATGAAAATTCAATAGAGTAATTCTTGAAGTCTTCTCATCAAAGACAATGTATACCCTACAAATAGTGTCTTATTTGATTAAATCGAACAATCTATAGGCCTTCGAATCATTAGAGTAGGCCATCATAATACATGCATGATGCCTTGAATCAATCTTATTTCTCTTATAATCTAGAATATGAGGCCACACTATGCATCGATACATCTAAGGTGTCCATATGATGGATTTCCCACCCTCAATTTCTTAATGTGATTCATGTCCCATAATTCTTTGGTCAAAATCAATTTCAAAATGTGGTTTAAACAATGAACAACTTCTACCCAAAATCTAGTTGGCTTTAACGTGAACCAACACCATGTTATTTCAATCAAGGTTTGAATCTTCCTTCCAAAAACAACGTTCTATTAAGGAATTAAAGTTATCGATCTATGCCAAGAAATACCATGCCATGAAAATAAAATTTCAATGGATTTCCCACATAATTTCCTCCATTGTATGATCTTAAATATTTAATACGTCAACAACATTGAATTTATCCAATTCCCTAAATTCCTTGAATTTATGAGATGAGTTATGCATATTCTTCCATAAATATACCTAGGTATTCCTATAAAAATCATCAATGAAAGAAAATACATAGATTGCACATACTAGTGGTGGTTATTTCATGGAACATAAGTTACTATGGATAAGTTCCATTTGAGCCTTTTCTCTCTAAGTCTTCCTTGTTTCAAACGTAACTTTGTGATTCTTTCCTAGAACACATAGTCTACATACACCATAAAGGGAAACAATCTTAGGTAATCCAAGAACCATGCCATGTTTTACCATAATATTCGTATTCCAAATCATTAAATCTATAAGGGTTTGTGCAAAAAGTTGGTGGACGAAAAAGTAACAACGGGGTTAGCAGGAACGTGTGTGCATTCCTAAGAACGCACACACATTCCTGATGTTAAAGGTTTGGAAAAACATGAACCTACACTCAAAGTGCCACATAGGAATGTTGGAAGGAATGTGTGTGTGTTCTTAGGAACATGTGCATGCTCTTAAGAATGCACATGTGTTCCTATTGTTCCCTTTTTTAAGCGATCGAGGGCACGATTTGTGCCCATTTTCACAAATCGCACCTTTTGTTTTCATTTAATTAAGATAGAGACTAGCATAGCATAAAGAAAAGACTCAATGTCCATTTCCACCATGTCCAACTCAAGCCAGGTATGCTTGAATTTTCCTCCCACTCGAGTTATATTTTAGTTTTTTTCAATTAATTTAATATTTTCTAAGAGAATCTTAAGTATAAAAACTTATAATCTTCTAGACAAATCTCATCTAGAAAATTCATAGAGTCAACTCTTTCATTTCCTAGCATTTTCCTCTTTCATTGCCTAACATTTCCCCTCTAAAAAAAACTATAGAGAATTTACATGAAAAAAAGAATTGGAGGGGGACATTTCGCATCTATTCCTCCCTTAATATCAACCTCCAACTTGCCCAACATACTTGGTAGCTTAAGAAACTATTGCTGGTAATTTTTATGTCACATTTCAATTAAATTTTGTCTTATAAACCAATTTGAAACGTATAACATTTATACATTTAGGACACGACACAAGTTCCCATGTTTGGTTCTTCATCATTGCATCATATTAAACATGCATGGGTTGTTTCTAATCTCTCCTTCCTCTAGTTACCTCAAATGAAATTTTTGTTTTTCATACCTTTTTCATAAGTGCACTTCAATATATTCTATTTTATTGTTAAAACATTTCACTAATAATATTCATTTTTTGTCGAGTAGGAGAGCATCATTTTGTTGTATGTATTGTTCAGTTTTTTTAATTTCTTAAAATATGTATTTGCATGTTTATTGTGATTTTTTCTTTTAATAAAAAAATTGACCTAATTTATATGTCATGCCTTATTAAATTGCAACACATATTATTAAGATGGAACCCAAAAACAAAGAAAATGATACATAAGAAGACTAAGTCCCAAAAAACTCCAACCCACCAAAACCACCAAACATAAATAGAAATATTGATAAAGGGTTGGCCACGTTGAGGTCTCTTGTCCATGAATTAAGGGGTGCACAAGAACCTACCAAATTTTTATTGGCCACTTGACTAAACACCATTGTATCATACATTGCAAGTTCTCAAGGGAAATTAACTACTATTTGTAAGTATAGGTGTAGAATAATCGAGTTTTATAGGACTCGACCGGATAGAAACTAAATTATAGATTTGGGTATTTAAAAAAAAGAGTTGATGTCTCATTTATTGATCCTCAATCTGGACAAAAACCCCCTCTCACCAAGAAATGAATTTGTATTGAATAGTTCATCCACCCACAAATTATTCAAAATTGTAGTATTTTAGATATAAAATAGTATGCAAAACATAAATATTTCAGGTAGAAATGACAAAGAAGCAATGATATAATCAAAACAATACCATAATAATACCAGGATAACACCAGAAAGAGAAGTTTGATTATTGATAGCAATGTTCACTTTCCTCTTCGAGGGGGAAACCTTCAGTAGAGGAGAGATCTATTTCAATAATATCCATGACAATATTTCTCATACCCTCTACTTCTATTTTAAACATCCTGAACCTTCGAGACCCCTGGAATATAGGAGAGAACTAATGGGAGATTTTAGCCATAGACTGCTTCAAAAGGAGTCATGTGAGTAGTTGTATGCTAAGATTTTTTGTACCATCATTCAGCTAGGGGTAACCATTGAGACCATTGATTTTGTCGCTCAGAGGAAAAACACCTCAAATATGTTTCCAAACACATGTTGAAAAATTCATTCTGGCTGTCTGTCTCCGGGTGATAAGAAGTGATGAGATGCAATTGGGTTTCCTGGAGCTTGAACAATATTTCCAAAAATTGTTGTTGAAAGTGGGGTATCGGTAAGAGACAATAGAATTAGGTATGACATGAAGCTTGAAGATATTATCCATGAAGATTTGAGCCACTGTGGCGACTATGAATGGGTGTTGAAGAGCACAAAAAATAGTATATTTGTAGAGACGATATACTACCACCATGATGACTAACTTATTGTCCGATTTAGGTAATCCCACAATGAAATCAAAATAAATATCTCACCAAATAGCAGTGGGAATCGGGAGTGGTTGGAGTGTGTCTGGGGCTTTGACAGTTTCTCCCTTGTTGCATTGGAATACCTCACATTCAACCACAAAGGTGTGGACATCCTTTTTCATACCCTCCCAGAAAAAACAATGTTTGAATCGTTCATAGGTTTTGGTAAACCTTGAATGCCCCGCTGTGGGTGAGGCATGAAGTTCATAAAAAATTGTGGATTTAAGATGGGATTTCTTGCATAAATACAAATGACCTTTTTTAGTGAATCTCTTTATTATGCCAAGAGTACCCTAGAGAAACTGAAGAATTGTGTTGCAATTGGTGGAGCAGGATAGAAATTTTGGGGCCTTTCCACCATTCGTAACGAACAACTTGGAGCCAATCTGGTATAATGAAGGAGAGGGAGAAAAGGGACCCATATTCTTCATATTTCTGGGAAAGAGCAACGACTACTACATTTTCCTTCCCTTTTTTGTAAATGATCTTATAATCATAGCCAAATAGCTTGGTCACCCATTTTTCCTACGTCGGGGATGAAATTTTTTGTTTCAGGAAATACTTGAGACTCTAATGATCAATTTTGATTTGGAATCATTGACCCAATAAATAAGGATGCTAGAGATCCACAACATGCAGAATAGATAACATTTCCTTTTCATAAATGGATTGGCCCAAATGTCACTTTGAAATGTTTTTTCTAGTGAAGGCTTAGAGCCTTCCATTTTGCATGAGGACAACTCATGTTCCTTTCTCAGAAGCATCACATTCCAATACAAATTTCTTTGTGAAGTATGGGAGAGATAGGATAGGGGTCGAAAACATAACATATTTTAAGGCTTGTAAGGCATGATCCATAGCTGAAGTCCAAGTGAAATCATTATTTATAAGGAGGGAAGTGAGAGGAGCTGCAATATTTCCATAATTTCAAACAAACTTCCTATAATAGCTCTTTAAATCCAGAAAACCAGGCAAGCTCTTAAAATTTTTAGGGCGAGGCCAATATTGCATAGGTTCAATTTTCTTAGGATCCACTTGGACACCACCCTTGCGATAATATGACCCATGTATTCCACTTCTGAGGAACCAAAGGTACATTCAGATTGTTTGAGGAAAAGTTGATGTTTATAGAGTAGATGGAGGACTTGATTCACATGGGTGATATGGGATGGCCAAGTTTTACTATAGATGAGAATATCATCAAATAAAACTAAGAAAAAATGAAGGAGAAAAGGATGGAAGACATGATTCCTAAGACTTTGGAAAGTTGAAGGATCATTACACAATCTAAATGGCATTACCAAGAATTCATAATGACCCTCATGAGTGTGAAATGTAGTCTTGGGAATGTCTTCTCTTTTCATATGGATCTGGTGGTATCCAGAACGTAGATCCAATTTGGTGAAGTACTAAGCACCATTCAATTCATTCAAGTGGTCATCAATGAGAGGAATGGGAAATTTTTCTTTGATTATGAGTTTGTTGAGGGCGCAAAAATCAAGACATATGCGCCAAGTACCTTATATCTTGAGTACGACCACAGGGGAAGAATAGGGGCTAGTACTGGGATGGATAACGTCGGCTTCTAGTAATTCATGAAAATTTTTCGCAATTTCATTCTTGTGGGAAAAGGGATGACGATAAGGCCAAAATTTAGGGGGAAGAATGCCTGGGATGATAAGGATGGAATCATCATTGTCTCCATGGGAAGGGGGAAGGTCTTGGGGGGCAGTAAAAAAAATGGTCGTGGGAGAGGATAGATTGGAGGTCAGGATGCACATAAGGTTTCTCAACAACATGAATGGAGTGGAGTTGGGTTATAATTCCCAAATGACCTTTTTTAAGGATCTTTTCCATGCGATGGGAATTGAAGATATCAAGGGAGCCTTTGGTGATTCCTTGGAACTTATATTGTTGTCCCTCCTATTGGAATTGCATGGATACCAGAATAATACCACAATAACACCAAAAAGAGCACTTTGATTACTGATATAAATGTTGACTTTCCTCTTCGAGGGGGAAACCTCCAACAGACCAGAGCTCTATAACAATAATATCGAATAAAATATTCCTCATACCCTCTACTTTTATTTATACTCTATCTATCCAAAAGAACAATCTAGTGGAATATCCTTCTCGAAGGAGACACTTCTATTAGGTCTTCTTACATTTGACTTCTTGTTCCTTATTTTTAGGCCTTATTGATATTGGACTTTATTACATGGAATTATATTATTATACCTATGTGAGGGGTTAGGGAGGTTATGTCCCTAACAAAAACTATATGGATAGGTGGTTCATAGTGTTTTATAAAACGCCCTCCAATAACAGGGAGGTGCCTTTATATGTTTTGAGAAAATTATGGGTGGAGTTTTTTTTGGGTCCCCATGTCAACTACTTTGACATTGTTGGTTTCAAGGGGGTGGTTCTAGGGTCTACACAGGACTAAGAGCATGCTAGGTATCTCAAAATCATTTTCCGGAGAATCCATAGTTGGTGTCATTTTGTCATCGATGTTTCGAATCTGAATCGGGATTCATCATCAAGAATCGTCCTGATGATGAATCACGATTTGGATTTGAAATGTCGATGACAAAAGGACACTAATTGTGGATTCTCCGGCACATGCTAGGTATCATCGCATGTTAGTTCCTTCCCCCCCAAGCGAAGGAATAACCCCCTTCCTAGAATTCTCCCGTTGTAGAGGGATTGTAGCAGGCAGAAGGAGCTCTATCAATCTTGACTCGAATTTTAGTGCAATGTGGTAGTTTTGTTGTACTATCTTGAGAGGAGGTGATGGTACCAGGAATGGCAGTAATGATTTACAATACCCTAGGTTTCCTACTTTACTTTTGAACCCAAGGTTCATACAAACCTAATAGGTGTTACACATTGTATGTGTAATATGCAATTGTCAGTAGCAAAGCTTTGAGACTGATCAAGGGCTGGAAAATGTGCAGGAAAATTAATTGACAAAAAACAACCCTCAAGTAATTACTTGAAGGAAACACATCAAGTTGAAAATAAAGCTATTTCAGATTGCACAAAAAGGACTTATTCTGATTTAATTAAAGAGTATTGAATCGAGAAAGTCAAATTAAATAAAAAATATGAATACAATATAAACTATGATAGAAAATTGTAATAGAACTAAAGCTATAAACTATGACATAAAACAATAATGGAAGTAAATTTACACTAATGGAAGTAGCTTTTTTTTTGTACCAGGGTGTCCTATGAAGGGAAAGATGTAAGGTATTGGGAAAATGAGGTTCCTTGATCTAGAAATCATGGGGAAAAGAGTGCCACTTTCTGTGGTAGGCCTTTTTTACTTCCTTAATATCCACCTTCTCATGCATATATCTTTTTACCTTACTTAATTGTTGTTGAAGTTTCTAGTTCTCTATTTTCAGTTTTTGGTTGTATTCTACTTTCTGCATAGTCATAATTTGGAACTTTTCTTGCATAACTTGGATTTGTTTCTCTAAATATTGAGTAGGATCCTTTTTCAACTTTCCTTTATTATATTTTTCCACCCTTTTCGACTTGATGGCATCAACCTTGGATTTCTCTAGTTCCAACAAGGTTGCATAAACAAGTCTTTCGATAGGGAAATTTGTTTTAGTGGTCCATTACATTTGTATTTCCTATTTCATTATAGTCTCCTCTTTCCTCTCTTTCCCTTTTTTTTTTTTTTTCTGGACT
>JASDQU010103286.1:129883-174658 GCA_032191745.1 Picea mariana | reverse complement strand
ACATTTTTATAGTCTTGGCAAGTTCTCTTTATTAATAGAAGTCAAGTTTTACTGTATCTCAGTGTGTTTATTTTCTATACATCTGTATTTCATTTCGTTCCATTTATAAATCTGGATTAATGGTATTAGAGCAGTCTATTTTTATTTATTTCTCTATGCATGTCCCCAACGAGGTTAGGGTACAAGGAGTTGGGACTCGAAGTAGTTGAGCCCTTGCAAGACTATCCCCACCGATCATGATGGCCTCCCATGGTGGAATGAAAGAGAGACGGTGGAGGAGGAGATCATTTTAAACTATTGATCGAGGAAGCCCTCACGTGACAAAGGAACTAGATGATGGATAACTTTGCACAGATCCTTCGACGAATACTAGAAAGTGACGCATATTCATCAAGCAACCACTTTGGAGGTGTCACCCCCTTCAAGGTACAAGTCAATTTTGATATCCCCTTATTTGAAGGTCAGATAGATCCAGATGTTTTAGTTAAATGGTTGAATCTGCTAAAAGGGTATTTTTTAGTCCATAATTTTTCCAATAGAGAAAGGATTACCATTGGACTCCTTAAGGTTGTCACCCATTTCAAGGATTTGTGGGAGGCTTACTATGAGAAAAAGAACACTGAGGAATATGAAATATCTTCGGTTACACCCAAATGTGATTATTTTAGGGATGATATTAAGGAAAAATACTACCCTATTGGAAGCTACGATTACGACTATACGAAATAGACCACACTATGACAGGAAAGGGACCAGAAAATACCAGATTTCACAAATATATTCCATACCTTTTGCACCAAGATATGTATAAAATACTTTGAATGACATCTGGTGCTCAATTACCATGGTTTTATTCATATATACATCCAAACAAAAATGGAGTTTCTAAACATATCATAATTGGGCGTGGATTATCAATATACTGTCAAAATCAAGAAAAAAATTAAGCAGAAGAAGTGGTAGTTTTGATTCTTTAAATTCATCATAGAAGAAGAAGGGAAAAGGAAGCCCCAACCCACATAAAAAAGTACAAATAAAGGATGGACCCCTGAGGAAAACTAGTCTGATCCACAAAAAAAGTAGGGTAATGAGAAGACGAAGAAAGACACTAGGAAGTGGTGTCAATTCCATAAAATCCCCTCCCATAACACTGATGAATGTTGCTTGAAGTAGTCATTGGTGGACTAGCTAAAAGCCTCAGATTCAGAGGTAGGTTCCGAATTTGAATCAGATCCAGAAAAGGGGAAGCATATCATTGATGCAGAACCCAGTGTTGATGTCGTTACCACCAAGGTCCAACCAAGTGAACTAGATGAACTGGAGGAAGGTGAGCAACATTTTCACTCGTATATGTGGGTAAAGGGTACTTCGCTTCATTTCATTGTCGATAGAGGAAGAAAAAAAAAATGATCTTAGAAAAGTTCATCAAATGGTTGAACCTGCTAAAGAAACCAAACCTGCATCCCTACACCATTGGGTGGATGATCCGTATTTAGGAGTGGAACAAATTGATTAACAAACTGAATAAAATAAACATGGAGATATGAAGAATAACACAGATATCCTATGAACAATATATTCTATTAAATAATTAAATAGGATGAAACTGTAAAACTTCAAAACTGATCTATCTCTGAGACGAGATGTGGTTTCTACGTGCATTTGTCTGAGAAGAATCAATTAAAATGAGGCTCTAGAGGAATTTTTTATATTACTCATGAATGCCAAAACCCTAGACATCCAAAAACCTAACCCTAGGAGGTGAAATGTCATAATTCAAGTGGGCCCCTATGGGTAAGTTGGTACCTCAACTTCTCTAGGTAGTAAAGTTTGCATACGATCTCCATTTTAGGCGTGTGATAGACTGTTGGAAAGGTCTTTCAGAGAACTACACATTTCATCGTCAAAATTTGACTTTGTATACAATTCGACCATGGCGAGCCAAAAAAACATTGTTTAGGCCTCAAAACGGACCTGGAAGTACAATAATATGTGTTGACATGAAAACATACAGAATAAGCCAGTTGGATTAGGTGAGAGGCCACCAATATCCACCTAGAAGATGTGTAGGGCTTCATATATCCCCAAAAGTGTATAAACCACAATTACAAAGAAGTACAGAAGAATGTGTTGAACTAAAAATAGACAAGAGGAGCGAGTTAGAATAGGTGGCTGGACACCAATAGCCAACTAGATCAATCCTCCCCCCTTAGGAAGCAATGGTCTCCATTGCATTGATTTCCCCCATCAGGTGAGGAAACTTCTATTGGATTTGGCCCCGGGTGAGCCACTTTCCTTGGTGTAGGATTTTCCCTGCCTTGACAACCCAATAAAGTTGGATCCTCTGCTAGCAAGTTCCCTTGACATTTGTGTCCATTATCTGATCAATGAATTCTTGTTTCATGAATTCAAGTTTGGGCTCTGTGGGATTTAGTTGCTTTGTGATCTCTAAGGTGTCCAATAATTGTGGAAAATATGGTCAAAGGAGGTCCACATTGAACAATGGGTGCAGACCAAGGAAGGGTGGAGTGTTGAGCTCAAAAGAATTGCTACCCATGACCTTGGTGATAGTGTAAGGCTCACATTGACGTGGGCGGAGCTTCTGATTGGGCCCTGTGAGATGCTCCTTCTGCAAATGCAACTAGACTTTATCACCAACCCAAAACTGGTGTGGTACACTGTGTTGATCATGGAGTTGTTTGTACTTTGAATTGGATTTCTAAAAAATATCCTCGACCTATTGGTAAATGTGCTAAATCCGTTGAATGAATATGGTGGCTTTGTCGATCATAGACTGATCATGGGAATATTTTTTATGTGTGGTGGCAAGAGGAAGTGCAACATTAATGGGTCCCAAGGGTTGGAATCCCATCCGCACCTGAAATGGGCTATGGCTGGTGGAGCTATTGAGAGCCATTTTGTAGCTCTGTTGAACATAGGGGAGTTTCTCATCCCATGTACGTGGATACTTAGAGTTTTACATGCGCAATATGTTCACAATCATCTGATTGACGACCTTGGTTTGGCCGTCTGTTTGGGGGTGGAAAGCAGCCAATTTTGTGAGCTTGGTTTCCAACAGTGACTAGAGACTCGACCAAAATGTGTTGAGGAACTTTTTGTCCCAGTTAGAGATGATGGTCCATCACATTCCAAAGTAGACCCACACTCGTTCAAAAAATATCTTGGCAGTATCTTCCACTGTGATATTATTTTTGTAGGCTGTGAAGATGGCCATCGTCAAAAACTGATCAATGGCCACAAATACGCCATCATTTTCTTGCTTGGTGAATGGAAGGAAAGACATGTAATCCATTGAGATGGATTCCCAAGGCTTCTCGGGAGTAGGAAGAGGGGTGTATAAGCCTTGATTCTTGATGGTTGGCTTTGCAATGGCACATGCAGTGTAAGATATGATATATTTGTTGACATCCTGTCAAAGTTTTGGCCAATATTTTTTTTTTTGAAGAATGACCATAGTTTTCTCCACACCAAAATGCCATGCCATATTACTATAGTGGGCTTCCAAAATACGATTTGAATACTTACTTGTAGGAACACAGAGATGGCCCAGGTGGCATAATAGTTCATCCTGAATGTGAAAATCAGTGGAAGTCGCGCTTGTACTGAAGAGTTTATAAGTGGTGGCAATGTCCGGATCTTGCTGATAAATTTGGGGCCACTCAGATGCTTCATGTCCACTGGAATGGAGCACAGTGGTGAGTGCAGCCATAGGAGGTCGACTAAGGCATTCAACGACACAATTTTAGACACTTTTCTTATACTTCATGTTGATATGGAACTGCTGTAGGTAGTTGGAACACTTCTTATGCCAGTCATTCTACAATTTCCCCTATGTTTCTATGAACTACAGAGGCTTGTGATCAGTGTGTATGATTGTCTCCTTCCCCAGAATGTAATGTTTCCATTGACAAAAGGCTTGTATAATGAAATACATTTCCTTGTCAAAGGTAGGTCATTTCCGGACAGTATCTGAGAGTGTCTCACTATGGTATGCCACCGAATGAGCATGTTGAGTGAGAACGTCAGCCACAACATAGTCAAATGAATCAATCTCAATATTGAATGGTTGTTGCATATCGTGAAAGGAGAGTATTGGAGATGAGCACAAGCGATGATCCAGATCATCGAATGCTCATTGTTTTTCATTTCCCCACATGAACTTGTCCTTGCCACCTCCCTTGGTTACCTAGCTAGGGGCCCATGCATTATGAGAGAATCCCATCACAAACCGTCGGTATAAGTTGTCTAGTCCTAAGAAGCTTCGAAGCTTGGTAAGTGTGGTTGGATTTGGCTAGTCATAAATGACTTGGATCTTAGCTATATAAACGTGTACCCCATGCTCATTAACAATGTAGCCCATGTATTGAACCATGTTCTTGACAAAAGAAAATTTTTCCAAGTTGGTGTATAGCTTGTGCTGCCGCAGAGTGCTGAAAACCCATTGAATATGCTCCATGTGCTCCTCCCACATTCTGCTGAAGATGAGGATTTCATCCAAACATACCACTACAAATGAGTTGGTGAAGGGTCTCAATACATCATCCATCAACCTCATGAAAGTGGTTGGTGCATTTGTTAAGCCAAAGGGAATGACTAACCATTCAAAGAGACCTTATTTAGATTTGAAGGTTGTCTTCCATACATCATTTGGTTCAATGGAAAACTAGTGGTAGCCAGACTTTAGGTCAATCTTGTTGAACAAATTTGTCTCCTTTAGTTTTTCAAGAAGGTCATCAGTTCTAGGAATGGTGTATTGATTCCTGACTGTGATTTTGTTTAAGGCTCTATAATCAATGCAAAGTCGCCAAGTCTCATCCTTCTTCTGCACCATTACAATTGGGCTTTCACAAGGGGAGGAGTTGGGTCTGATCTGCTCCTTTTGAAGAGGCTCTTGGATCTGACGCCTTATTTTTTCATTTTCTATAAGAAAGCGACAATAGACTGGTCCATTAGGTAGAGGTGCATTGGGGGTCATATCAATTGGATGTTTGACTTGGAAGTATGTCGGTACCCCTGTAGGTGTGGAGAAGATGTCTCTGTATTATTCCACGATCTCGTCCATTTTCTTCTGCAGCAAAGAGAGGCTATGCGTAGAGGCCACTGATGTGGTAGTGAGCTTCTTCTTACTATGAGCATGGATCAAAAAAAAGACAAACTTCCTGGTCTGTGAAATGACCTTATGGCATTGCTTAGTAGATATTAAAGAAATAACAGTAGGTGGCGCTACCTCTGGTATCTTGTACAATTGTTTACCCAAAGTAATAATAACACTGCGGGGTCTAGACTCATACACAACATAATGCTTCCACAAATATGGTTGTCTTAAAAGAACATCAAAAAATTCAAGGGGAGAAATATCACACAGTACCTCATCTTTGAAAATCTTGATGTCATAGAGAAGACGACACTGTTGGCTGACACAAAGATCTATTCCTTGGAGAAGCTAGCCAATGGTTTAGGTATGTGGGTACGGTGTTGTTGGCAGGTCCATCTACTTGACAACGTCTGTTGAAATCACGTTCTTCTAACTACCTATATCGAAAATGAAATGAAGCGAAGGCCACTTTACCCAAATCTGTGAGTGAAAGAGACATTCCCCTTCCTCTGGTTCTTCTGGTTCGCTTGGTCGGAATTTGGTGGTGGTGACAGTGGAACTAGGTTCAACATCGATAATCTGCTTCCCTCCTTCAGGATTTGATTCAGAATCAGAATCAGCCTCTGACTCAGAAGCCTTCATTCCGTCCATGAGTGACTCCTTGGAGCGACATTCTTCAATGTTGTACCAAGGGATTTTATGGTACTCACACCATTTTCCTGTGTCCTTCTTCATATTCTCATTTCCCTTCTTGTGTTGTGGCTTGGACTAGTTGTCCTGATGGCGACCATCTCAACTTGGTCCCTTGTTTTGTGGGTTGAGGTCGCCTTTGCCCTGCTTCGGTTGTGATGGATTTTCATATCAAAACTCTCACCTTTTCTGCTTAAATTTCTGCTCGATCTTGACAACGTATCTATAAGTCATGCAAAATGAGGAGATTTCCATAACCCCCATTTATGTTTGAATATCTATGCAAATAGTCGTGGTATTTGAGCACCAACTGACGCTCAGATTCATTGATACCCAATTTGGTGCGTAGGGTATGGAAAGTATTGGTGAAATATGGTACTGTCTGGTCGCTTTCTTGATGTAGGGTGGTTCATGTACTGTACTGGTCCTCGTAGCTTCCAACGTGGTAGTATTGTTCTTTAATGGTGTCCCAGAAGGAATCCCATGTAGGGGCCACCACAAACATTGCAGATTCCTCTACGGCCCTTTTCTCAGAGTAAGTATCCCACCAGTCTTTAACATGGGGAACGACCTTGAGGAGTGAAAAAGTGATATTTTCACTATCGGAAAAATTGTGGACCGAAAAATACTCTTCGAACATTTTCAACCACTTATATACAAAATACGCCTCTAATAGTCCTTCAAATAATGGAATATCAAAATTTACCTCTACCTTGAATGGGGTTGCATGGTTGCTTGATGAAGATGCTTCTCCTCTGGGCAGTTGTCGAAGGATCTACATGAAGTTTTCCATCATTTCTTTCCTTTTTCATGTGAGGGATTCCTAGAGAAACATTTTAATAGGATCTCCTACTCCATCTTTATTTTTGTCCCCCATGGGTTGTTGTCGGCCTTGGCATGACCGATCTTGCAATGGTGCGAGTGGTTTGATTCCCAACTTCTTGTACCCAGATTTTGTTGGGGACATGCACGAAGAAAAATAAATGAAGAGAAGACCGTTCAGATACCACTGATCCAGATTTAGGAGCAGAATGAATTGATTAACATAATGAATACAATAAACATGGAGATATGAATAATAAAACATATCTCCATTGAACAATATCTTCTATTGAATAATGAAATAGGATGTAACTGTACAACTGCATAAATGAAACACTTGCTTGAATGGTGGTAGTTATCTATGAGAAGAGATGTGGCTACTATGCGCATTCGTGTGAGAAGAATGAATTACAATGAGGCTCTAGAGGAATTTTTTATATTACAAATGAATTCCAAAACCCTAGACATCCAAAAACTTAACCCTAGGACGTGAAACATCAAAATTCATGTGGGCCCTTATGTGTAAGTTGGTAACTCAACTTCCCAGGGTCGTAACTTTTGCATATGACCTCCACTTTAGGCATGAGATAAATCGATGGAAAGGTCTTTCTGAGAACTACACATTCCGCCATCAAACATTGACTCCGTCTATAGTTTGACTATGACGAGCCAAAAAAACATTGTTTAGGACTCCAAAACGGCCCTGTAATTATAGAAAGATGTGCTGACATCAAAACATACAAAATAAGCCATCTGGATTAGGTGAGAGGCCACCAATATGCACCTAGAAGATGTTTATGGGTTTAGGCAACCCCAAAAGTGTAGAACCTACAATTACAAAGAAGTACAGAAAAACATGTTGAACTAGAAACGGACAAGAGGAGATTGTTGGAATAGGTGGGTGGCCACCAATAGCCAAATGGATCAGTGGCTCCTTCAAGGAAGAGATATTCGCATCATCCAACAATGTCGCATTCCCTATGACATCAATCCCTTCAAGAATGAGGTATTGTGTGATATTTCCCCCCTTGAAGTTTGTTATGTTCTTTTAGGCCAACCATGCTTGTGGAAACAACATGTTTTATATGATTATATACTTCACAGTGTTATTATTACTTGGGGTAGATAATTGTATAGGATACCAAAGATAGATTCACCTACCACCATTTCATTGATCTTTTCAAAGCAATGCAGGAAGGTCATTTCCTAGATAAGGAAATTTTACTTCTTCATGATTCTCTCTCAAAATGAACAGAAGGTCACAACCACATCCATGGCTTCTGCACAGGGCCTATCCACACAGTAGAAATAGGTGGAAACAATAATGTAAGAATACAAATACATCTTCTCGTCACCCACCAGGGTACTTCTACACTGTCAGGTCAAGAATTCAATCGATCTAACCCCTAGAACACATCTACCCAATGGGAGAGTCTATCGTCACTCTCTAATGGAAAATGAGGAAACCAGGCGACATATCCAAGAGCTACTTAAAAAGGGGCACATTTGACCCATCTCCTCACCCTGCGGGAACCCAATTGTACTCGTGCATAAGAAACATGGGACTTGGTCACTCTGCATTGATTATAGGGCCCTAAACAAAATTCGAGTCAAGAATCGATACCCAATTATCTGAATTGATGACCTTCTTGACCAACTCAAGGTAGCCAATATTTTCAATAAGATTGACCTGAATTCTGGTTATCACTAGGTCTGAATAGAATAAATTTGATGTATGAAAGACTGATTTTAATTCCAAATAAGGTCTTTTCGAATGGCTAGTCATGACCTTTGGTTTGAGAAATGCTCCAAAAAATTTCATGAGATTGATGGACAATATATTGGGGCCTTTCACGAATTCTTTTGTGGTGGTATATCTAAAGGACATCCTCATCTTCAACAAAAATTGGGCATAACACTTGCAGCATATTCAGCAGGTCCTTCACCCTCTGTGACAACACAAGTTATAAGATAACTTGGAAAAAATCTCCTTAGACATGAACATGGTCCAACACCTGGGATACATTGTTGATGTGCATGGTGTGCATGTGGACACGACCAATATCCAAGTCATTTTTTACTAGCCAGCCCTGACCACACTAACCAAGCTTCAAATTTTCTTAGGAATTGCCAACTTATATCGCATGTTCGTGTTGGGATTCTCTCATATTGCATGGGCCCTCAACAAGGTGACCATGGGTGGTGGAAAGGAAATGTTCATGTGAGGGAAGTCACAATAATAAGCGTCCGATGATATAAAAAATCATTATTGATCAGATCCAGTACTCTACTTACCCGATCTGCAACAACCTTTTGAGATTGAGAAAAATGACTCAGACTATGCCATGGGCATAGTTCTCACTCAACATGGTCATCCAATGGCATATCATAGTGAGACACTATCAAATGTTTTTTGTAAGTACCTTACCTATGACAACTAAATTTATTCCATTGTATAAGTCTCCCGACCATAAAAACACTAAATTCTGGGGAAGGAGACACTCATCCACACTAATCAAAATCCTCTGCAGTTCATGCAGACACAAGGAAAATTGCAAAACCAACGCCATCAAAGGTGGTCCACATATTTGCAACAGTTCCATATCAACATTAAATATAAGACAAGGAGCACCAATCATGTAACTAACTTCCTTAGACAACCTCTAGTTGCATCCTTAACCACGGTGCTCCACTCCAGTGGCCATGAGGCATCTGAGTGGCCCCAACTCTACAAGAGAGATCCTAAATTTTCTACCACTTACTAGACGCTAGGAACATGCATGAATTTCACTAACTTTCATCTTGAGGATGGACTGTTGTGCCATCTGGGCCATCTTTGTGTTCCTTCAAGCGAACCTGTGAAGATAATTTACGAAGCTCACTACAGTCAGATGAAAATTCATTTTTTCATGGAAAATATTGTTGAAGTACTACATAATTGTTTCTATTGGCTGAAACTATGCTAATACATCAGCAGGTATATCAGTTCTTTCACTTCCTAAACCATTTCTAAACCAACCACTATGAAGCAAGGCCTATACACCCTACTTACTACTCCTGATAGGCCATGGGAATCCATATTGATGGACTACATGTCAAGCCTTCCTTCAACCAAGAAGGGAAATGACTATGTTTTTGTTGTGGTTGATTGGTTTTCTCAGATGGTCATCCTAACAACTGGCAAGAAGAATATCAGAGTGGAGGCCACTACTAAGATCTTATTTGAACAAGCGTGGGTACTTTTTGGGATACCACAGACCATCATACCATATCGGGACAACATGTTCCTAAGAAAATTCTAGTCGAGCCTCTTGTCACTGTTGGAAACCAAGCTCACCAAATGCACCGCCTTCCACCACCAAACCGATGGCTAGACATAGGTCTCCAATAGAGTGATCGTGCATATATTTCACATATACAAATCCAAACATCCACGCATATAGGATGACAGTCTTCTCTATGTTCAACACAACTAAAACAGAGCCCTTAATAGCTCAACCGACCATAATCCATTTGAGTTGGGGTTGGAATTTCAACCATTGGTTCCCATTGATGTCAAAGTTCCCCTTGCATCCACACAGGCATAATCATCCCATGCTCAATCTGAGGCCGACAAAGCCACCATGTTTATTGAACGGATTCAACACATGTGACATTAGGTCCATGATATGTTACAGAAAGCTAATGCTATGTACAAACAGTTCCATGATCAACACTACGTGTTGCACAATTTTTACGTGGGAGACAAGGTATGGTTGCATTGTAGAAAGAACACCTTACAGGACCCTATAGAAAGCTTCATCCACTTCCCTATGGACCTTACACCATCACCAAGGTTGTGGGTGACAATGATTTTGAGCTAAGTATTCCCCGCTTCTTTGGCCAACACCCAATGTTCAATGTGGACCTTCTTCAACCATACTTCCCACCATTATTGGATACATCAGATATCACAGAGAAGTTGACACCGAGTGGGATCAACCCTGAATGCATTGAAAAAGAAGTTATTTATTAGATCAGAGACACTCATATTAACGACAATCACCAGCATAGTATCCAACTTTATGAGGTTGTCAAAGTAGGGCAACTCCTACACCATTGAAAGTGGCTCACTCAGGGCCAAGTTCAACAGAAGTTTCCCCATCTGATGGGGTCCTCAATGTAATGGATACAATTGCTTCTTAAGGGGGGGGGAATGATCTAGGTGGATCGGTGGCCACCCTCCTATTCCACAGACTCAAAGATAAATTTCCATTTTTACATTTTTTTTACATTTTTTCGAGTCCCAAACTTCCAGGGGAATTTTTAGGCGTTAAACGATGTTTTTTGGCTTGGCATCACCTAGCATCTTGCTAGAGGGATATACAAGGCCGAATAGAATATCTACTCGTTTGATATACCTTTCCAATAGTGTATCGAGGACCCCAAATGGATATCTTGTGCAAAATTTACACCATCTTGAAGTTTAAGTATCAACTACCCCCATAGAGGCCCACAAACCTTTTGGCATTTCTCTCTCTAGGCTAGGGTTTTGGATGTGTAGGATTTTCTCATTTATTCTTTATGTTAAAAAGGTCTTTGGAGCCTCATTGCACTCATCTTCTTGCAAATGAGTGTAGAAGTCACATCTCTTGTGAGACATAAGATGTCACCATTCGAGCAAGTTTGTTTAGTCTACATTTTTAAAGTTTCAGCAAGTTCTCTTTATTAATAGAAGTCAAGTTTTTATTAATAGATGTCAAGTTTTATTGTATCTCTCTCTGTTTCTTTTCTATACATCTTTATTTCATTTCGTTCTATTTATAAATTCGGATTATAAATTATGAAAGCTTTGTGAAGAACTTGAGAGATTTAACATAATCCAAATATTTTTCTACTTTGTAGATCTTTGTATGTAATAATATGACAAATTATTTTATTTTTCAATGGGTTTAAGGAAATAACAACTGTAGAAAAACCCAAAGTCATATTTATTGTATAAATTTATGACATATGCGCATTGGATAATTGAGAAAATAGTATAACAAGGAGCTATACATTCTCAAAACGCCATTAAAACACTTAAGTACAAATGAGGATATCTCGATATACACTAGGAAGCACAAAGATACAAAAAATTCCATGATAGATCATTCCATAAGACCATCTACATATAGTACAAAAGTGTAACTAACTCCATTGAAGGAAGGAGGACATGGTCCATTTTGATTGGATAAGTTATCCAATGAACTACTTGAATTTCTCCTTGACCTACAGACCACTTGATTTCCATGCTCCACTCAACAAACAATTTGAATTCTTAGAGAATTGTTCAATAGACTATGTTAGTCAATTCTCAACTATTGATTAAGTGTCTCTCGAAGATCTATAAGTTGGGTGATATTTATTATCTTGTTGTTCCAACACACCCCCATCAACAAAACCCTATGGAGATTCAAGAGGAGAAATTATATTCAATGTACACCCACCAATAATTGCATCTTCCTAAAGTCCAAGCATAGTATGTTGAAGTTTCACAAACATAGCTCAAAAACTCCCCTTAATTTTTACAAAAATAAAAGGGGGCCATAGGAATTTTGAAAAAAAAAAACACTACTTTGAATTTCTTTTGATTTTGTCTTGATTTGAGAGGATGATTTGATGGTTTCCTTTCTTAAATGTTTGATGTTCAATGCTTCTTATTTCCTATTTTTTGACTTATCTTTCATGAGATGAAGATTTGGTCATTTGCCTTATCACTTTAAGTATTTGGCTCCCTAGTTGTTTAACAACAATTTTTCTAGTTGATTCCATCTCCATTTGAAAAAATTGGATTAGCATCATGTTTTGATGTTCTAGTCAAGTTTTGATTTCCATAAGTAAATGAGTTAGTTGTACATTTTTGTGGATTGAAATAATTTAACTAAGCACTAAGTTTTAAAGAGTTTCATGTGCGCCTTAAAAGAACATGTTATACAATTATAAATTTAAATGATACATCACGTTTTAAAAACATTAAACTTTCATTAAAAATACTACTATGTTTGGAATGTTTTATTCTTTGATATGTTTTAAATAATTTTATCTTCTTAAACTTTTTGCTTAAAACTATGCATTATGCATTTTCTGCAATTTTTCACCCTTTGACCAAAAGGTTTTCTCATATACATGGTTTTCTTTTCGTTAAAAGAAATATTATTAAGGTTGTCATATACATGGATTCTTCTCCTTAAAAGAAATATTATTAAGGAAAAAAATAGGCTGACGTGGATTCTTTGCTTTAAAAGAAACATTATTAAGGAACAAAAACAAGCGGACATATTTGGTTTGAGAGAAAACTTCAAAGCAAAGGTTGTTTGGTTTGATTGTGTAATAAAGATTGGATTACATGCTTTGATTTGTCATGTGATCATATGGTAAAGTTATCTGATTAATATTACCCTTGTCTATGTTTAATACTGTAATGATTTTGGTGCTCCCTATGCCACCCAACAAAGTCTTGCTACCAACCATCTTACATCCTATCGTTTCCACCTTTACCTTTACTTTGAGCTTTGCAAGACTGATATGATGGTTGAAAAGTTTGCTTAGCTTCTAAATGACTTTCTTTGCAGGTGTTGACATTAGCAGTTGGGTGATCAACCTTGTCAAATATGGAGAGCAAATCTGGTGGTCTTAGAATTGACTGGGAACTTGAGTTGTATCTTGAACCAGAAAAAATCATCACAAGAAAGAAGCATACAGGTGCATTTTGTGACAAAGAAGACCCCACGAGCTGTGTCGGGTGAAGAAAAAGATTTAGTGGAACCAATTCCAACAATGCTGCAAGATGTCATTAATCGCTTCTTACAATGGTAAAATACAAGGCCAAATTCTTGCATCAGTCTTTTATTAGAATGGTAAAATAAAAGGCCAAATTCTTGTATCATCAATTTCGTTAATGAGGGTGATCATTCACAGCCTCATATCAGTCCAATTCAGTTTGCACGGCCCTTCTGGACAATATCATTACTCTCAGAATGCACTATGTTTTTTTGGGGCGGGCGATAACAATAAATAATCGTGAGGACCAGTATTACTTTTGTTAAGGTGCAACCAAAGAAGGTGTCTACTTTTTCAACCATATCCACAGGCATGTCACACCTTTGATACCTGTCAAATTCACATTGGCCACAACCAACGCTTCAGTCCCAGTTCCCAGAGGAGTGCGCCAGATGGTTGCTAAGCACTATAATATGGTTCCCACATCTGGAGTAGTATATGTTCCTCCAATCCGTACATCGCAAGTGAATCAACGTCTTCCTATTCCAAAAGTTCATCCTTTGTTTGCAGTAACACCACGACCCGCAAACACCACGACCCCAGGGGCTTGTCCAGTACCTATGGTTGTTATTCCTCGAGTGAATGCCTGGTTCTGGTGCACGGGTTTTTCTTCCAATTAGTGGCTGAGGTAATGGCTCAGGAAAGTTTGTATCTTTGCTCCAAATCGAATGGCTACAAAATTGTAAGCAAATTAGGGTTTAAACTAAATTACAGAGGTGAAACTGATTGTAAAATAACACAACCAGATTGCAGAGGCAAGGTTGTTGGAGAGTCGGTCTTTGCTCAGAACATGTCGACACAGAAAGGATTGGTTGGTAAATAGCAAGTTTTCGCAGGAATTTTGCTCAGAACATGTCGACACAGAAAGGATTGGTTGGTAAATAGCAAGTTTTGGCAGGAATTAAGATCGAGCCAAAAGAAAGAGGTTCACTAAATCACAACAAAACGAGAGGCAGTTGCGCCAAATCGTGATAATAGAGAACCCAGAAAACCATTGTCATGGAGGTCAATATGTAAAAAAAAATAAAAAAACATAACTTGGAAAAAACATAACTTGGAAATACGTCAGTTGAAAGAGATTAAGTAGAGTTTAGTTATTTATGATTTGATGTAATCGATTGAGTAAAGTTATTATCAGTCTTCATTAAATAATATAGAAGTGAGCGTAGATTCACATATGTGTCTTGTTTTCTCATATTTTAATTTGATATCAGAACCACAGAAGTGAAGTGCAACCCTCCTCTTGAAAGGTGCGACATAAAAGTCCGTAGATTCCTCCTCTTGAAGGGTGCGGCGCTCGCCCTTTAACCACAGCTGAAAAACTAAAATTTGGCTTTCAAGATTTCCGCACCCGAGTAACACGTGAGGTGCGGACTCCACCCACTCTAAGGTAGCGTGAGGTGCGGAAACCCCAAATCGTGAGTTTTTTCATGAAGCTAAGTTTTTCATATTTTTACCGCTAATACTTGTTGCATGCATGAGCAAATCATGAAGAGGTCTCGTGGTAAGGTTTTCGTGTTAGATAAATCGAGTTTGCATGCATGAGCAAATCGTGGAGTAAATGAGCTAATGAGTGACTTAGTTTGGTGCGTGAGCAAGTTTGCATGCTTGGAGTTTATAAGTTGCATGAGTGGAGTATGCTTGCAACTTTATAAGTTGCATGAGTGGAGTTTGAATGAAGGCAAATCGTCAATTATTTTAAAAAGGGGTTATTCTTATGTATATGTATATGCATATGAGGAAAGATCATTATCCGTGAGGTGGAGTTATTATTTAAAACTCGATTTTTTTTTAAGTTATTAAAAGTGGATTTTTAATTCAAAGTGAGTTTTATTTTGAAGTTTATTAAAAGTGAATTTTTATTTAAGTTGATATTTTTTACTTATAAATTTTAAATGTGGATATTAAAGTTTATTGAAGAGAATATTATTTGTGAGATTTTGTGTGTGAACATTTGTTTCATAGAAACAAAAGTTTAGTGATTTGGACATTCATAAATCTAGCATAGGAACCTAGAGAGGAAGGGTGTGCTGAGGTTATTTGCATATTCTTTTTTTTTAAAAGAAAGATGAGAGCCGAGATTGAGACAGATCAGTGGTATCCGAAGGCATAATGACAGAAAGTTGCATATCCTTGGTGATTCACTTGCAGAGACTAAATTGCAGCGATGGTGAATCCGCTGGAAGAGACCTACCTCAACAAAGCCAACAAGTTAGATGGTTCGAACTTCATTAACTGGAAATTCAATATGCAGGTGCTCATGGAGGGCTATGGTGTTTGGAACATTGCAAAAGGAACTAAAGTGAAACGTGATGCGGCTACAGGTGCGACAGCAGCACAAATCCAAGATTGGGAGAAGCACGAAAACAAGGCAAATGTATTGTTACACATGTCAGTCAAAGATAGCAGAATTTCACATACCCCAAGGCCTAATCAAGGTATGCAATCTAACAGTAATAAGTGAAAGAGTTGTTTTTATTGTGGTTGACCTCGACATATTGTTAAAAACTATCATAAGAAGAAAAGTGATGAGGCTAGGATCAAACCTAGAACACATTCAGGTCATTATGCAGGAAAATCGTCAAATCACAATCTCAGATTATTTATTGATAGTGATGATATTGATGAACCCCCAAATTTTAATTCACGTGATCTTAGGTTGTTTTTGTCTAGTGCTTCTTTATGTGCTGAAACGGATGATTCTGATGCCTGGTTTGTGGATTTTGGAGCATCAATACATATGACATGCAATAAGATGTAGTATATTAATTTTAAAAAAACACAGAATGGAGCCAGCATATATCTTGGTGATGATGATCCCCGTCAGATCAAGGGATATGGAGACATTCATGTGACATTGTCGAATGTTAGAGTTCGTCACATTCATAATGTTGTTTATGTGCCAGAAATAAAGAAAAATTTGATCTCTGTGTCCACCATTACAGATCAAGACTTGAAGGTTGAGTTCTTCAAAAGTTATTGCATAGTGAATGATCTCTTGGACCATTTCAAAACTGTTGCAATGGGAGTCAGAGAAATAGGCATATGCAAACTTGATGTTACCAGTGAAACACATGACATAGTGACTTCTGCAACTATGCCAACATAGATTCTTTGGCAACAAAGGTATGGACACATCAATCATCTTGATTTATTTTTATTACAAAAAAAGAATATGGTTGAAACACTTCCCATGTTAAAGAATGAGAATGTTGTTTGTGATGTATGTACATTAGGAAAGATGCACAGAGATGAATTCCCCTCTAATCCTGATAAGAAAAAGAGAGATGTGTTAGATCTTGTGCATACTGATGNTCATGGGTTTACTTCCTTAAAAAAAGAATTGATGTTTTTGAGTACTTTAAGGAATTCAGAACCATGGTGGAAAAATAGACAGGAAAATCCATCAAAATCCTTCGTTCAAATGAAGGGGGAGAGTATAAATTAGGGGACTTCAACAAATATTACAAAGATCATGGAATAATACAACAATTTATAGTACCTCACTCTCCACAGCAAAACATAATTGCTGAAAGGAAAACAAAACTATGGTACAGTGTGCATGTAGTATGATGAAAGGTAAGAACCTCTCGAATGCATTTTGGGTTGAAGCCATAAATAATGTAGTTTATTTAAAGAATAGAAGTCTAACAAGGTATATTGATAATCTTACTCATTTCGAAGCTTTGTATGGTTCCAAACCTGCAATTCATAATTTGGAAGTATTTGGGTGTAAGGTTTTTCCTCATATTCCAAAGGAGAATAGGAATAAATTGGATGTTAAACCCATTAAATGTATTTTCATTGGGTATTGTTATGAATTAAAAGCATACAAATTGTTTGATCCTACTACCCACAAAGTATTCGCAAGTAGAGATGTATTTTTCCATGAATAGTAAGTAGGAAATCAAGATGACAACAATCATGAGGAATGGCATAGACTTCTTGATGAAAGAGTTAAAGAACAACATTAGCAGCAGTAGCAACAACAACAACAACAACCACCACAACAACAGCCACAACCGCAACGACAACAACAACAGCAACAAGAAGGATTCAGTGATATGGACAATTGAAGCAGTCACAATTCACCTCGAGGCAAAGACAAATCTTCACAAAGTGGGGAGGAATATAATCAGTTTAAAAGATCTTCACGATAGGTTCAACTCCTTGAGAGGTATCAAGACTATGCCCTAATGAATAGCATTTCAAATGTCATAGAACCGATGAGTTTTGATGAATCCAATGAACATGATGAATGGAGAAATGCAATGGAAGAAGAATATGAATTATAATGAAAAATAATACTTGGGAATTGACTGAATTTCCTAAACATAAAAATCTCATTGGATGCAAATGGATATACAAACCCAAATTTAAATCAGATGGTAGTATAGACAAATATAAGGCTAGACTGGTTGCAAAGGGGTATTCACCAACAAAATGTATTGATTATGCTTAAACATTTGCATCGGTAGCTAAATTGAATACTATGAGAATGTTAATTACTTTAGCTACAAAGTATCATTGGTGATGACCACTTTAGCTACAAAAAATGTTAATTGCTTTAGTTACACCAGTTAGATGTTAAATATGCATTTTTTAATGGTGAGTTAAAGGAGGAGGTTTACCTTACTCAACCTGAAGGGTTTGTGGAAAAAGGGCAAGAACACTTAGTGTGTAAATTAAAGAAAGCATTGTATGGACTAAAACAGGTACCTAGGTCATGGTATGAGAAGATAGATTCTTTCTTTCTTCAACAGGGTTTTATGAGGAGCAAAAGTGATCCAAATCTCTATACCAAATTTGATGAGCCGGGGTATATAGTATTGATTTTTTTATATGTTGATGATTTGATAATTAGAAGAAATGCAGAGAAATTAATTGATGAAATCAAGGAGCAGTTGTCACAGGTATTTGAAATGAAAGATCTTGGTGAGTTACATTACTACCTAGGTCTTGAAGTTTGGAGAAATGCAGCCCAAACTTTTGTTTGTCAGAGTAAGTATGTCAGAAAAGTACTTAAGAGATTTAAAATGGATTAGTGTAAATCCTCTATTGTTCTCATGCAACAAAATGTGAAACTTTCTTGTATCGATGGTTCAAAGGATGTGAATGGCACTATGTATAGACAGATGGTGGGTAGTTTGAACTCTCTCACCACAACCATACCTAATATTACATATTATGTGAGTGTGTTAAGTCAGTTTATGACGAAACCTCATGAAAGCTATTGGAATGCAGCAAAGGCGGTACTCAGGTATCTAAAACGAACACTTGATTATGCTATTAAATATACTGATGCATCTGATGCCGAGTTGACAAGTTACTGAGATTTTGATTTGGATGGTAATCCGGGTGATCGAAAATCAACCACTCAATATGCGTTTGGCATTGGATCCGGGATTGTTTCTTGAAGCATTAAAAAGTAGTCTACTATATATTTGTCTTCTACTGAAGCAGAATATAAATCCTTGTGTGCAACAACTTGTGAAGTTTTTTGGCTAAGAAGACTTCTTTAAGATGTTGGAAAAGAACGAAATGAACCTACGATGATCAAATGTGATAAGCAAAGTTCAATCAATATTGCGAAGAATCTGATTTTTCATGCAAGGACAAAGCATGTTGAAGCTCGGTTTCATTTTGTTAGAGAAAAGTTGCAGTCAAATGAAATAGCTCTTATGTATTGTAATACTAGTGAAAATGTTGCTGATATTTTCACTAAGCCTCTTGGAAAGATTAAGTTTGAGTTGTTTAGGGAGATGTTAGGTATAGAAATCAATCCATTCTCCATTAAAGGGGAGACTTTGAAATAATGAAGTAAGAGTCAATTATAAGTGTCATTTGAAGTTTCCTATATAATAATGTAATCAATGTTTATTGAATAATATAGAAGTGAGCGTAACCTCACATGTGTGTGTTGTTTTCTCATATTTTAACTAAATAGAAGTCCATGCTCAAGGGTTGAGAAACCGCTTGGAGATCAATGTGTCAGCGTTAAGAATGGTTGAGAAACCAAATCGCAGCCCTTATATGAACGAAGAACCGGCATCCAAAATGCAGAATAAATCACCAAAGATCACTAGCATGTGAATCATCTTTGCTGGGCGAAGATGACCTTGGTGGCATGTTAATCTTCTTTGCTGGGAGAAATATTTTTGTTGGGCGCCAACGCAACAATAGAAACAATTTGTCAAAGGTTCAAGACTAGGGTTTTAGTAGCTCGAAATTTCTCTCCGTAGAAACAAAACTAGCACAGTCACTCAAAACCGTGGCTGATGAACGCCTAAAGGCGATGTCAAAGCTTTTTTCCACATTTGGAATGATGAAATGTGTGGACAACTGGAATTTTATTGTATGGTGTAAATATGATATCAAATCAGGCAATATCATGATGGAAATTATGTGCTTTGAGATGAGTTTCTGGAACTAATGCCATTTATATTCTAGAGTAAGCATTGGAATTTGTATTTTCTGAATGGTGATGCCAATTATATTCTCGACTAAGCAATTGAAATTTTTCTAGCTCTCCTTCCATGTTGTCAATCCGTGAATATAGTGTCGCTGCCATCTGAGATTTCCTTTGGGATTGTTAGAAAAAATTGAATCGTTGCCAGGTGATATTCATTCCTAGATATAAGTCATTCTTGATCAGTGATTAGCAGGTTAGAATTTTCAGTTACATTATAATTACCAAATGAAATTTTAGTCCGTCATAATTTCTTGTGCAATGATAGGACCTTATGGAAGGGATTTCGTATGGTCTAGGCGTTTAGGTTTAAATTCTTGTGTAATGATTGGACATTATGGAAGGGATTTCGTATGGTCTGGGCGTTTAGGTTTAAAAAAAAATTAAACTTTATTCATTCGCTGCAGGCTTAAATCTACCTTTGATTCACAATTCATCGTAGTCTGGCGCATTATCTTCATGCAACTACCTAACTCAATCCATGTGGACCCTTTCCTACTCTTCTCTTTCATAAAATCACGTTTCGTTGCTCACTGAAAATGTTGAAAGCTCCAAAATTATTATTTCCATACCTGCTTATTAATACACTGAAAGGAGTCGTGGGATGATTGGCGTTTCTGGGTGAAATCGATAGCCTGGGAATCCGATTGTTGAATAAAAACCTGGGCAATGGAGGTGCATGGAAACCATGGGATTCGATGACGTTTCCTGCGTATGTTACAGATCTGAATCTAGTTGTCTTCGAGATTGAAATGGAAAATGAAACGTCCCCATAGTGAGAAAATGAAAATGAAACATGCGGATAGTTGAGAAAAGTTAGAAATGAAACACTCAGAAAATGAAACGCGTCTACAGCTGAGCAAATCCAAACGTGGTAATCCCAAAAGTTAATCATTTAAACGTGGCAATCATATAGTGCTACAGTAATTTCTTAATATGATTAGGTAAATGTTAAAAAGTAAACATGTTAACTGATGCATTCAAAAATAAAAGGAAGTTAAGAAGAGTAAATCACATTCATTAATTTGGGAGGACGACTAAGAATATGCCAACATCTTCAATTGTTAGCCAACAGATTAAAATTTTAGATTAAAAGGTAATTAATTGTGCCCATTATCAATAGGTTCGGACGTAACCAGATTGCAGAAAAGAGTAGGACACGTATCAAGATTTTGCTAGGCTTTTTGCACCCGGAGAAATCACTGATCATATGAGATCATTTAGATCGTAGGACAGCAAGGAAGGTAATGATTCAGCAAAGGAAAAGGGGACGATATGACAACAGAAAAATCCCATTTAGACAGGTCACCAGTTCGTTGGTTTTAAACCAAATCCGCAAAAATGAAAGTACGCAATGACAAAGTAACCTAAGTGCAGTCAAATCACAATTATGCAGAGCTAGCTATAATTAAGATCAATGGCATGTGAAAGAAAATTGGAATTAAGATTTACGTCATTAAATTGTTTGCCAAGATAAAGGAAAGGCCACCTGGCTGACGTCATTTTTCTATTGGATCCTTACGTTAGCAAACCACCACACTATAATCCATAAGTGCACAGTTTAATCCAGGGGGAAGGTGAACCAAATCACAGATTTGGTGGCATTTTGTAGAATACAACGAGACAATTTCTCTTCCAGCTAAGAAGTGCTCAGTATATGGCTGAAACAATGGAAATACTTTATTTTAATTACTTTAGTTTATGTTTTTAGCTTTAAGTTTTAATATTAGCTTTAAGTTTTTATATTACATTAAACTAGTTTTATGTTATATTTTTATTTTTAATGTTATTATATTTACTTTTATAAATCATCAATAAAATAAATAAATTCCCATTATTATAAAAGAAGCATGAGTACAAACTGAAGTAAGAGGATGGACGACCTTTAAAAAAGAGCTCAAGAGGCTAGCTCAACTTTGGACATGAGGTAGGAAGAGTCCTCCTTCAAATCATTTGAATTTTGAGTTAGAAATAACAATCAAGGATTGTGCACTATTGTTAAGTTTAGAAGAGCTTGTGGAATATTTTGTTCCGATTTGATACTATTATCTTGTTTGGATATAACCTCTTTCAAATTATTTGAATTTTGAGTTAGAAATAACAATTTAAGATTGTGCACTATTATTAAGTTTATAAGAGTTATTGGAATATTTTGAGGTCCAGTAATTGTATTCTAATTTGATATTATTATCTTATTTGGGTATAATGAAGGATGCTTCATTTTATTGGCAAAATCTATTCCAGATATCTATGAGTTTGCATATTGCACTACTGTTATTCATGCAAATTTATATTTGTTTAAACCTCATGATAAGATATCTTTCATAGATGATATGAATTTGTTAATTAGCCATTGAATATGAGTATGCATGTTTGTGATTTCTTTCTAAATTACTTATATGTATTTGTTTTAATTGTTGTATGGCTATGTGAACTATTTTCTTAGTTTGAGAACTTATTTTTATCTCATATTCAATTTCTATTAATCCTCCATCTTGAGCTTGAGTATGCATATATGTCTTTTTCGACATGTATTTGCTTTAATTTTTATTAGGTTGTATAAACTATTTCTACAGCTTGATAACTTATCTTTATCTCATCTTCAATATATGTTATTCTTCTTGCTCCTAACTGGGATATCATGAACTAATTCGATATCCAAGTTATCATAGTGTAGCTTTCGAATAGAGTTATATTAGATATTTCTATTTTCTGCATAGTAGCTTAGAAGAGCTTCAAGGAAATCTCAATTCAAGGAGAAAATCCCATTTAATGGAAACCAAGCCCACATATTGGTGAGGATTTCCATCCCAAACGAGTATAGGCCTAGTTGGGGCCTTGATCTAGCAATTTCTCCATGTTGATTTCCAAGATTTTTTCTAGACATCAACAACTTCATCAATAAATCAACAACCTAATAATATATCCCATAATGGAAAAGAGACAAAAATAAATCATATACCAACTACCTGAAATAATGAGCATGAAGAACCACATCCTTCATGTTACTGTAAGCAACTAGATTATCAACCACCTATATGGCATGTTGATTATCACAATAGAGTATAGTCAACTCTACATGACTAAAAATTCAATCTAATCTAAAAGATTATAAATCCACTTTACCTGTGTGGCGACATCAAGTTCACCATGATATTATGCTTATATGGCCAAAATAGAGACCAACTTATTCCTTTTATAAGATAATAATGTGGGTTGAGGGCCAATATGAAACACATAGCCTAATGTAGACTTCCTATCATCTCGATCTCTACTCTAATTCAAGTTGGTGTAGCTAATTAACTACTTCTTGGTACTTTATCCTGGGATAATAAGTGTTCTCATTATAATGAAGAATCCTCTTCATGGTTGTAAGTTACTACCTCATGGATGTTGCATGATTTGATAGACTACACTAATAGCAAAGGAAATCCCAGGGTAAGTATGAGTAAAATAAATAAGGCCGTAAACAAGTTACATATAGAGAGTAACATCAAATTTTAGAGAATTACACTAATTAGTTAGCTTCAATCCCCGTTGTTAAGGTGTAAGTCATGATTTATAGTCCCCATTTTAAACTTTTATATTAAATTCAATACATATTTGTGTTGAGAAATAAAGATACTAGCATATATTTGTAAAATTTACATGTCCATATATTGGTGACTATATCATCAACACACAAGGAAACAATTAATGTTTCAACATTTTCATGTAAAATATAGATAACATGATCAAACTCACAATGTTTGAAACTAGAATTGAGAAAAAGGAATCAATCTTCCTAGACCATGCCTTGGGGGATTGTTTCAAGCCAAAAGATGATTTCTTCAATAGATAAATATTAAAGACAAATGTCATCCCTATCAAAGTTAGGGGTTTCTCCATAAAAATATATTTAGTGATATCACCATGTAACAAATCACTTTCAACATCCATCTAATGTACCTCCCATCCAAAATGAGTAGCAAGGGAAATGATCAATTGAACATAATTCATCTTGCAATAGGGGAAACATTTGCAGTATAGTCGAGGCCTTCTAGATGGGAAAAAACTTTGATATCAAATGATCTTGATGCATTTCAATAATAACTTTTAGATGTGAAGCTCGTCTTGTAGATCCGTCGATATTTTACCACATTATGTCCTTGTATCTGAGGAATTGAGTCTCATGTTTACTTTTTTGTCAAGGAGTGATACTCATTAGTCATAGTATTCTCCCATTCACCACAGTGTTTCCCTATGATCGAGGAACTAAGTCCCATGTTTGATTCTTCATCAATGATTGATACTCATTAGTCATAGAATTCTCCCATTCTAGTTGATGATGTGCATCTGCATATGTATCATGATTAAATGCCTCTACCACATATGTCATTAACACAACACTACCACATTTTTTTTGAAATTTTATTTTCCTTGAGTGATTTATTTTTTCTGCATCAAGACTAATAGCTTCAATTCTATTAGTTTCATATATAGGAAGACAAATATACATAGTTGGAGTTCCTATATAAATATTATTATTGGTGGATTGAACAAGGGTTCCAAAACTGGTGGTCAACTTTGCTATGGAAGGTTGACTTTCCAATCATTGGTTTGATATAATAGTAAATAAAATGAGAGACATGCAAAACCTCCAATGGATAACTATTAAACAAGATAGAATGAAAATTCAATAGAGTAATTCTTGAAGTCTTCTCATCAAAGACAATGTATACCCTACAAATAGTCTCTTATTTTATTAAATCAAACAATCTATAGGCCTTCGAATCATTAGAGTAATCCATCATAATACATGCATGATGCCTTCAATCAATCTTATTTCTCTTATAATCTAGAATATGAGGCCACACTATGCATTGACACATCTAAGGTGTCCATATGATGGATTTCCCACCCTCAATTTCTTAATGTGATTCATGTCCCATAATTCTTTGGTCAAAATCAATTTCAAAATGTGGTTTAAACAATGAACAAATTCTACCCAAAATCTAGTTGGCTTTAACGTGAACCAACACCATGTTATTTCAATCAAGGTTTGATTATTCCTTCCAAAAACAACATTCTATTAAGGAATTAAAGTTATCGATGTATGCCAAGAAATGCCATGCCATGAAAATAAAATTTCAAAGGATTTCCCACATAATTTCCTCCATTGTATGAGCTTAAATATTTAATAGGTCAACAACATTGAATTTATCCAATTCCCTAAATTCCTTGAATTTATGAGATGAATTATGCATATTATTCAATAAATATATCTAGGTATTCCTATAAAAATCATCAATGAAGGGAAATACATAGATTGCACATACTAGTGGTGGTTATTTCATGGAACATAAGTCACTATGGATAAGTTCCATTTGAGCCTTTTTTCTCTAAGTTTTCCTTGTTTCAAATGTAACTTTGCGATTCTTTCCTAGAACACATACTTTACATACACCATAAAGGGAAACAACCTTACGTAATCTAACAACCATGCCATTTTTTACCATAATATTCATATTCCAAATCATTAAATCTATAAGGGTTTGTGCAAAAGGTTGGTGGACAAAAAAGTGACAAGGGGGTCAGCAGGAGCATGTGTGCGTTCCTAAGAATGCACACACGTTCCTGATGTTAAAGGTTTGGGAAAACATGAAACTACACTTAGCGTGCCACACATGAATGCTGAAAGGAATGTGTGTGTGTTCTTAGGAACATGTGCGCACTCTTAAGAATGCACATGTGTTCCTATTGTTCCCTTTTTAAGAAATCAAGGGCATGATTTGTGCCCATTTGGACAAACCGCACCTTGTGTTTTCATTTCATTAAGATAGAGACTAGCAGAGCATAAAGAAAAGACTCAATATCCATTTCCACCGTGTCCGACTCAAGCCAGGTATGCTTGAATTTTCCTCCCACTCGAGTTGTTTTTTAGTTTTTTTCAATTAATTTAATATTTTCTAAAAGAATCTTAACTATAAAAACTTATAATCTTCTAGACAAATCTCATCTAGAAAATTCATAGAGTCAACTCTTTAATTTCCTAGCATTTTCCCTCTTTCGTTGACTAACATTTCCCCTCTAAAAATAACTATAGAGAATTTACATGAAAAAAAGAATTGGAGGGGGACATTTTGCATCTATTCCTCCCTTAATATCAATCTCCAACTTGCCCAACATACTTGGTAGCTTAAGAAACTACTACTGGTAATTTTTATGTCACATTTCAATTAAATTTTGTCTTATAAACCGATTTGAAACCTATAACATTTATACATTTAGGATACAACACAAGTTCCCATGTTTGGTTCTTCATCATTGCATCATATTAAAAATGCATGGGTTGTTTCTAGTCTTTCTTTCCTCTAGTTACCTCAGATGAAATTGTTGTTTGTCATACCTTTTTCATAAGTGCACTTCGATATATTCTATTTTATTGTTAAAACATTTCACTAATAATCTTCATTTTTTTTCGAGTAGGAGAGAATCATTTTGTTGTATGTATCGTTCAATTTTTTTTATTTCTTAAAATACGTATTTGCATGTTTATTGTGATTTTTTGTTTTAATAAAAAAATTGACCTAATTTATATGTCATGCCTTATTAAATTGCAACACATATTATTAAGATGGAACCCAAAAACAATGAAAATGATACACAAGAAGACTAAGGCCCAAAAAACTCCAACCCACCAAAACCACCAAACATAAATAGAAATATTGATAAAGGATTCGCCACGTTGAGGTCTCTTGTCCATGAATTAAGGGGCACACAAGAACCTACCAAATTTTTCTTGGCCACTTGACTGGACGCTATTGTATCATACATTGCAAGTTCCCAAGGGAAATTAACTACTAATTGTAAGTATAGGTGTAGAATAATCGAGTTTTATAGGACTCGACCGGATAGAAACTAAATTAGAGATTTGGGTATTTCAAAAAAGGAGTTGATGTCTCGTTTATTGATCCTTAATCTGGAAAACAACCCCCTTTCACCAAGAAATGAATTTCAATTTAATAGTTCATCCACCCACAAAATATTCAAAACTGTAGTATTGCAGATATAAAATAGTATGCAGAACATAAATATTTTAGCTAGAAATGACGAAGAAGCAATGATATAATCAAAACAATACCATAATAATACCAGGATAACACTAGAAAGAGAAGTTTGATTATTGATAGCAATGTTCAATTTCCTCTTCGAGGGGGAAACCTTCAACAGAGGAGAGATGTATTTCAATAATATCCATGACAATATTTCTCATACCCTCTACTTCTATTTTAAACCTCCTAAACCTTCGAGACCCCTGGCATATGGGAGAGAACTAATGGGGGATTTCGTCCATAGACTGCTTCAAAAGGAGTCATGCGAGTAGTTGTATGGTAATATATTTTGTACCACCATTTAGCTAGGGGTAACCGTTGAGACCATCGATTTTATCACTCAGAGGAAAAACACCTCAATTATGTTTCCAAACACATGTTGACAAATTCATTCTGGCCATCTGTCTGGGGGCGATAGGCAGTGATGAGATGCAATTGGGTTCCCTGGACCTTGAACAATATTTCCAAAAATTGTTGTTGAAAGTGGGGTCTCGGTAAGAGACAATAGAATTAGGTATGAAATGAAGCTTGAAGATATTATCCATGAAGATTTGAGCCACCGTGGCGACTGTGAATGGGTGTTGAAGAGCACAAAAAATAGTATATTTGGAGAGACAATATACTACCACCATGATGACTAACTTATTGTCTGATTTAGGTAATCCCACAATGAAATCAAAATAAATATCTCACCAAATAACAGGGGGAATCGGGAGTGTTTGGAGTGTGCTTGGGGCTTTGACAGTTTCTCCCTTGTTGCATTGGAATACCTCACATTCAACCACAAAGGTCTGGACATCATTTTTCATACCCTCCAAGAAAAAACAATGTTTGAACCATTCATAGGTTTTGGTAAACCTTGAATGCCCCGCTGTGGGTGAGGCATGAAGTTCAGAAAGAATTGTGGATTTAAGAAGGGATTGCTTGCATAAATACAAATGACCGTTTTTAGTGAATCTCTTTATTATGCCAAGAGTACCTTGGAGAAACTGAAAAATTGTGTTGCAATTGGTGGAGTAGGATAGAAATTTTGGGGCCTTTCCACCATTCGTAACGAACATCTTGGAGCCAATCTGGTACAATGAAGGAGAGGGAGAAAAGGGACCCATATTCTTCATATTTCTGGGAAAGAGCAACGACTACTACATTTTCCTTCCCCTTCTTGTAAATGATCTTATAATCATATCCAAATATCTTGGTCACCCATTTTTCCTACGCCGGGGATGAAATTTTTTGTTCCAGGAAATACTTGAGACTCTGATGGTCAATTTTGATTTGGAATCGTTGACCCAATAAATAAGGATGCTAGAGATCCACAACATGTAGAATAGATAACATTTCCTTTTCATAAATGGATTGGCCCAAATGTCACTTTGAAGTGTTCTTGCTAGTGAAGGCCAAGGGCCTGCCATTTTGCATGAGGACAACTTCAGTTCCTTTCTCGGAAACATCACATTCCAATACAAATGTCTTTGTGAAGTATGGGAGAGATAGGATAGGGGTGGAACACATATCATCTTTTAAGGCTTGTAAGGCATGATCCATAGCTGAAGTCCAAGTGAAATCATTATTTTTAAGGAGGGAAGTGAGAGGAGCTGCAATATTTCCATAATTTCGAACAAACTTCCTATAATAGCTCTTTAAACCTAGAAAACTAGGCAAGCTCTTAAAATTTTTAGGGCGAGGCCAATATTGCATCAGTTCAATTTTCTTAGGATCCACTTAAACACCATCCTTGCAACAATATGACCTAGGTATTCCACTTCTGAGGAACCAAAGGCACATTTAGATTGTTTGAGGAAAAGTTGATGTTTAGAGAGTAAATGGAGGACTTGATTCACATGGGTGATATGGGATGGCCAAGTTTTACTATAGATGAGAATATCATCAAATAAAACTAAGAAAAAATGAAGGAGAAAAGGATGGAAGACATGATTCCTAAGACTTTGGAAAGTTGAAGGATCATTACACAATCCAAAGAGCATTACCAAGAATTCATAATCACCCTCATGAGTGTGAAATGCAGTATTGGGAATGTATTCTCTTTTCATATGGATTTGGTGGTATCCGGAATGTAGATCCAATTTGGTGAAGTACTAATCACCATTCAATTCATTCAAGAGGTCATCAATGAGAGGAATGGGGAATTTTTCTTTGATTGTGAGTTTTTTGAGGGCACAAAAATCAAGGCATATGCACCAAGTAACTTCTTTCTTGAGTACGACCACAGGGGAAGAATAGGGGCTAGTACTGGGATGGATAACATTGGCTTCTAGTAATTCATGAATTTTTTTCTCAATTTCATTCTTTTGGGAAAAGGGATGATGATAAGGCCAAAATTTAGGGGGAAGATTGCCTAGGATGATAGGGATGGAATGATCATTGACTCCATGGGAAGGGGGAAGGTCTTGGGGGGTGGTAAAAAAAAATGGTGGTGGGAGAGGATAGATTGGAGGTCAGGATGCACATAAGGTTTCTCAACAACATGAATGGAGTGGATTTGGGTTATAATTCCCAAATGACCTTTTTTGAGGATCTTTTCCATGCGATGGGAACTGAAGATATCAGGGGAGCCTTTGGTGATTCCTTGGAACTTATATTTTTTTCCCTCTTGTTGGAATTGCATGGATACCAGAATAATACCACAATAACACCAAAAAGAGCACTTTGATTACTAATATCAATGTTCACTTTCCTCTTCGAGGGTGAAACCTCCAGCAGAGCAGAGCTCTATAACAATAATATCCAAGAAAATATTCCTCATACCCTCTAATTTTATTTATACTCTATCTATCCAAAAGAACAATATAGAGGAATATCCTTCTCGAAGAAGAAACTTCTATTAGGCCTTCTTACATTTGACTTATTCTTCCTTATTTTTAGGCCTTATTGATATTGGACTTTATTACATGGAATTATATTATTATATCTATGTGAGGGGTTAGGGAGGTTAGGTCCCTAACAAAAACTATATGGATAGGTGGTTCATAGTGTTTTATAAAACGCCCTCCAATAATAGGGAGGTGCCTTTATATGTTTTAAGAAAATTATGGGTGGAATTTTTTTTGGGTCCCCGTGTCAACTACTTTGACATTGTTGGTTTTGAGGCGGTGGTTCTAGGGTCTACATAGAACTAAGAGCATGCTAGGTATCATCGCATGTAATTTCCTTCCCCCCCCCAAGCGAAGGCATAAACCCTCTTCCTAGAATTCTCCCGTTGTAGAGGGATTGCAACAGGAAGAAGGAGCTCTATCAATATTGAGTCGGATTTTAGTGCAACATGGTAGTTTTGTTGTACTATCTTGAGAGGAGGTGATGGTACCAGGAATGGCAGTAATGATTTACTATACCCTAGGTTTCCTACTTTACCTTTTAACCCGAGGTTCATACAAACCTAATAGGTGTTACGCATTGTATGTGCAATATGCAATTGTCAGTAGCAAATCTTTGAGACTGATCAAAGGCTAAAAAATGTGCAAGAAAATTAATTGGCAAAAAACAACCATGAACTAATTACTTGAAGGAAACACATCAAGTTGAAAATATAGCTATTTTAGATTGCACAAAAAGGACTTCTTCTGATTTAATTAAAGAGTATTGAATCAAGAAAGTCAAAATAAAGAAAAAATATGAATACAATATAAACTATGACAAAAAATTGTAATAGAACTAAAGCTATAAACTATGACATAAAACGATAATGGAAGTAAATTTACACTAATGGAAGTAAATGTTTTTTGTACCAGGGTGTCTTGAGAAGGGAAAGATGCAAGGTATTGGGAGAATGAGGTTCCCTGATTTGGAAATCATGGGGAAAAGAGTGTCACTTTCTGTGGTAGGCCTTTTTTACTTCCTTAATATCCACCTTCTCATGCATATATCTTCTTACCTTACTTAATTGTTGTTGAAGTTTCTAGTTCTCTACTTTCAGTTTTTGGTTGTATTCTACTTTCTGCATAGTCATAATTTGGAACTTTTCTTGCATAACTTGGATTTCTTTCTCTAAATCTTGAGTAGGATCCTCTTTCAACTTTCCTTTATTATATTTTTCCACCCTTTTCCACTTGATGGCATCAATCTTGGATTTCTCTAGTTCCAACAAGGTTGCATAAAGAAGTTTTTCCATAGGGGAATTTGTTTTAGTGGTCCATTACATTTGTATTTCCTATTTCATTACAGTCTCCTCTTCAGGCTCTTTCCCTTTTGTTTATTTTTTTTTTCTGGACTAAGACAGTCCTTCACCTTTTCCACTTGGGATTTGATGGTGAGTGGAGTGGTTGACACTAGGATTTTTGTCTTTTGATTCCTGTTTCTATTGGACCTCCTTATTTTGGGTTATACCCATTATTAATTGGTGATATTCAATGGGATGATAGTGGGGGTTCCTAAATTATTCAAGGAATCAACCACTTCCTTATCATTTTCATCCAAATTCTATTTTTTCTTTTTATTTCCATGTCTTGAATTTCTAGTCATTATGACTCTCTTTGGTTCTTCTCCCTTTTTCTTTTCTTCCTCACTCATTATTTTTTGCACTTCTTCAAATGATTTTTGTCCATATTTATGAAATATTCCCATATAATTGTGTGCCTCAAACTCCTAATAGCATTTGAAACTATCAACTTGATGATTCCATGATGTGATAAGAATTGTCGTTTTCCTCTTTTTACTTTTAGGCTCATATATTTTAGTGATTGAAGAAGGAATTAAGGGATACTTAGGTTCTGATGGGGTTCTTGATTTGGAACGTGACTCCTCTGATGCAACATTCTTAAATGGTAATAATAAACTACACTTATCCTTCTCTCACATGTGATATGTTTGATGATATAATAATTTGTCTCTAGCCATGGGTGAGGAAGGATTTACCTTTTTATGCCATTTTTATCTTCATCATGTTTTTCATTAGGGAGGAAGAATTCCTTCTTAGCATTGATGGATTCTTTCCTCTCTTCTTTATCCCAACGTATTACTAAGGGTAGATTAAAAATTTTGTTGATGTAATCTTCTTTGATCCTAATTTTTATCCCCCTTATTATGGTCACATACTCATTTGATTTTATATTATGAAAATTATGAGCAAACACCATGGACACCACATCATAAAACCCTCAGAGACTTTCAAATTAGACCAACCAATCATATTTCAGAAAAATTTCTACTATCTCAGGGTTGTCATAAACCCTAGAAGGCTTTATCGGTTCTCTCCTTTTGAATCCAACTTCGATGGTTATTTTCAAGGAAAATGCATTGAGTTTATGAGAAGAGAGAAAGGCTGGAGACCGGTTACTAGTTTCTTGCACAATGTTCAATTTTCATTTTACCTTAGAGAATATGACAAATTGAGTTGGTTTTTAGGAAAATATGGTGATAAAAATTCAACAAGGACAAAGGAAAAATAAGGATTTTCTCTTGACAATTTTCAGGTTTGTACATTTTTCTATAGATGTTCCTGTAGAAACAGAGTGTAGAAATGACCTTCTATAGGAACTGTGTAAATCTAAATTTTACAAGATACATTTTCAAAGACTTGCAAGAAAAAAAAATTGGTGTGGAAAGGATTAGACTAAAGGTACATTGAATGGTGGTGTTATTTCTAGTGTACTAGTTGCACATGGGGTTACGAGTTCCATACTTACACTAACATGGATGGGAGTTCTACCTTCTAATCCTACCCTTGGACCTCTTGTATTCCTTTCATATGTTGCACATAGAATTTCCTCAATCTTCTCCATAGAACAAAGATCATATACCTCTTCCTCATCACTTTCCATGCTCTCTCTATCAATTGTGTATATCTTCTTATTATTCATCTTATATTGGTAGGGTATTCCACTGCGCATATTTCTAGCTATTGCCATTATATTCTTTATCTTATCTTCATCCATCATGATTGGGTCCATGGCCTCCTTCTTCTTCCCCTTATCCATATCTTCCTCCATTTTTCGACCTCTTTTCAGTGCATCCCCACTTCCCCCATCCATGCAGAGAAGTTTATTTGTCTGATTCCATAGCCATCACATTGTTGTTATATAATAACATCTTCATTGAAGTATACATAGATCTAATATACCTATCTCTAGGTCCTTTTATAAAATCTTGCTCCGCTGCACTATAAGACTTCACGGTATCTACTGCAAATTCTATGATAAACCCTACAACAATACTCTCTAACAAGAAATCTACTGTGTGCATGAATTTGTTGTTAACTTGTTGTAATTATGTGATATCCACTAGAATCCACTCGAGCTATCTAATTTTATTTGTAGGGTGGTTGTATTTTAACCTTAATATCCACTCCTGCAACACATGTGGGAAATCACAGAAATATACCTCATGCAGGTCGCTAAACATGTACTTGTCTAGATATTTGTGCAGTGTTATCTTACGGTTTTTGTTATCTTTCTACGCAAACTAAATCTCATTTTTTTTCAACCATATTTTGATCTTCGCCTTCATTGTATTCCACAGTCTGAACATTCTTGTTTTATACCTTCATTCTCCACATTCTTCTTCTATAGATCCCATTCACTCAATCCCGTACAATTCCACTCGACAACAAAACCATCTGTTGGTTATTAATCTCTCTTATCTACTTCTTAGGCTGACCCAGGTTCAGATCTGAACAGATTTCCAACAAAACCCTCTAAAACCATCGGCCCTCCTGGTAAACCAGAAGGAAACACAACACACAGAATGTATTGCACAGTCTCACCCAAGATATTTCTATGGGTGATTGCAATGCTCAGGTGCTTGTAGTCTAGGAAAGAGTGGGGATCTGGGATTGCAACTAATCTTTCTCAAGATTTAAACTAATTACTCAATCTATTATTATTAATATACATTCATTTTCTAAACTCTTTCATCCAATCAAATAGATATAGCTAACCACGTATGTGTAAATGAATCATTAACATCCATTACATATTATCAGCCATTAACAAAAAGTAAACAGACAATCCATCACCACACATGACACTAGTTTTATCATGTTTGACCCCCTCCTGGGATGCATCCACAAAGATATGGTTTCTTATGCTCCTTATTATGTTTGCTACAAATATTGGATTTGCACGCACTATAGTGTTGATCATACAATCATGAGAAAAGGTTCCACAACCTTTGGGAGGTGGACTATATCACACCAGGCTCCTCAACTTGTGTTCTAACCCTAAAAATATGTCATACTTGGCCCTTCTACAACTCAACAACTGACTAAATTGTCTCACAATAGTTCACAACCCGAATTACTAATAGCAAGAAACAACCCTCTGACCAAAAAGAACAACAACAATGACCTAGACCTCCTAGGTGCTTATTTATATTATTTTACAGTCTTATTAGTTGTTACATTCCAAAACCCTGACCCTAACATGGTAAGGTATTACTTCCTTTGTGCCTTGCATGCTTTCCTATGCATGCGGGTTTTCCTTACATGTGTTACTTTTCCTTCCAACTATCTTTTTCCAAATTGATCTTTACTTTCCAAAAATTGACTTTTCCTCAACATCGGCTTGCGTCTAACACATGGCATGGAAAGTGAAGGCATGGCATGGAAAGGAAATGAATGGCATGGAATGGCATGGAATGGCATGGAATGATATGGCATGGAATGGAAAGGCATGGATTGGTAAGGCATGGCTTGGAAAGGCATGTATTGGAAAGGAAAGGTGTGGCAGGGAACAACAAAGCAAGGTGTGGCAATGCATCACATAGCAAGGCAAGGCATGTCAATGCAAGAAAATAAATTCCATGGCATGGCATGAAAAGACATGGCATGGGAAGGAAAGTCATGGCATGGCTTGGCAAGGAAAGGCATGCCCTAGTATGGAAACACAATGTAAGGAATGACATGGAAAGGAAAATAATGGAAGGGCAAGGCATGGCATGGAATGGCAGGGAAAGGCATGGAATGGAATGGCAGGGAAAGGCATGGAATGGAATGGCATGGCATTGCAAGGAAAGGTGTGGCATATAAAGGAAAGGAATGGCATGGCATGGCATGGCATGGAAAGGCAAGGCATGAAATGGAAAGGTAAGGCAAGGAATGACATGGAAAGGTAAGGCAAGGCATGACATAGAAAGGAAAGGAAATGCAAGGAAATCCATGGCATGGCAAGGAATGGTATGACATGGTATGGCATGGCATGGCATGTCAAGGAAAGGTATGGCATGACAAGGAAAGGAAAGGTAACTAAAGGGAAGGCATGACATGGCAAGGAAATACGTGATATGAGAAGTCAAGTCAATGCAAGGAATGGAATGGAAATGAAAGGTATGGCATGGAAAGGCATGGAATTTCAAGAAAATGCATGGAAAGGCATGAAAATGAGAGGCATGTCATGGAATGGGAAGCCAAGGAATTAAATGACATGTAAAGGCATGACATGAGAAGTCAATTCAATGTAAGGAATGGAATATAAATGAAAGGTATGGCATGGAAAGGCATGCCATTGCAAGGAAAGGCTTGGAAAAGCATGGCAATGAGAGGCATGACATGGGATGGGAATCCAAGGCATTGAATGACATGGAAAGGTAAGGCATGGAATGACAAGTTAAGGAATGGCATGGAAAGGCATGGCATGGAAATCCAAGGCATTGAATGGCATGGAAATTCAAGGCATGGCATGGCATGGAAAGTCGAGGCATTGAATGGAATGACATGGCATGGCATGCTATGGAAATTCAAGGCATGACATTGCATGGAAATGAAAGGAAAGTCATGGAATGACAAGGAAAGGCATGGCATGGAAATGAAAGGAGAGGTAACTCATGGCATGGAATGTCGATTCAATTCAAGGAAATTAGTGGCATGGAAAGGAAAGGCATGGAATGGCATCGCATGGAATGGAAAGGAAAGAAAAGGCATGGAAAGACATTTCAGGGAAAGGCATGGCATGACATGGAAAGGAATGAAAAGCCAAGCTAAGCCAAGGCATGGAATGGCAAGGAAAGTCATGGCATGAAACATCAAGGCATGGAATGGAATGACAAGGAAATGTAATGCAAGGAAAGGTGTGGCATGACAAAGCAAGGCATTACATGGCATGGCCTGGGATGGAAAGGCAAGGCATGACATGGAAGGAAATTTAAGGCATGGCATGTCAAGGCAAGGCATGGCATGGAAAGGAAAGGAATGGCATGGCATGGAAAGGAAAGGAAATGCAAGGCATGGAATGACAAGGAAAGGCATGGCATGGCAATGAAAGGAAATGAAAGGAAAGGAATCAAAATTTAAGGCATGGAAAGGCATGGCATGGAAAGGAAAGGCATGGCATATAAATTCAAGGAATGGAATAGCAAGGAAGGGAATGATATGGAAAGGAAAGGAAAAGCATGGCATGGGATTGCATTGAAACGCAAGGTATGCCACGGAAAGGAAAGGGATGACATGACAATGAAAGGCATGACATGGAATGGAAAGAAGGGGCATGGCATGGAAAATAAACGCAAGGCATGGCATGATCAAGAAAGGAAATGTGAGGAAAGGCAAGGCATGGCATGGAAAGGAAAGGAAATTCAAGGCATGACATGACAAGGAGAGGCATGGCATGGCAAGTCAAGTTAAGATAAGGCATGGGATGACAAGGAAAGGAATGGCATGGCATGGAAAGGCAATGAAATGTAAGGACATGCATGGCATGGCAAGGAAAGGCATGGTATGGTATGGCATGGAAAGGCATGTAGCATCCCTAGCTCAAATATTGGTTATGCCACACCAAAATATCAAATCATATACCAAATTAATATACTTAAAATATCTGCAAATGAACAAAATTATGTAGAATAACAACAAATATATATACATGTAGCATATACAGGAAAAAATAGAAAATAGATAAGCAATAACACATCATTAAAATAAAACATAAAATACACTTATGTTTGTAAAAAGTAACGAAGTTCCTACAAACCTCATACTTACCTCCTAGCCATAGAATTTGTTTCTCATAACTCTCAGTAGCAGGTCACCCCCGATATGGGGAAAACACTCCACCCAAGAAAAGGAAATCATAATCCTAGCTAAGGATTGTAAACACGAAAAATACTCAGAATAAGGTGCCAACTCTAGCATAAAACCTATTATCCCTCATTCCCCACATGCATATCCCACCCCAGGAATTGTTTGCCTTATTTTCTTAATAGTCCTTTGGCTTCCCCACTTCCCTTCGGGGGCTTCAACAACATGAGGGACAAGAAGTCTCAGAGCCATGTAGTTGCAACTTGGCACCTTGGGAAAAAAATTCCCATCCATTCTCTCATTTGGAGAGGATGCTCATGGGCCTGGCAAGCCACTTCTTCAATAGCTCACAGGCCTAAGAACCTGCATCTTCAACTTAATTTAACCAAAAACTTCTCCAAATCTTTCGCCAATTGCAAGTATGTCTGATTGTTGTATAGTATGTATGGTGGATATGAGAGATTGATGGAATAATGAGTAAATATCCTAAAAATGTATTGAATTTCCCATTTATATGTGCATGTTCCCAACTTGACACTTCTCATGTTTGGAACTACATGCCCCCCCCCACATGGTGATATGTTCCCACTTAGGAACTTATGATAAATGAACATCCCATACTTTATACTTTAGAATTTTAGGAATAATAATACAATATTACTTTTGGATTAACTCCCCTTAGCTTATCCCCTTTCCTAGACTTTTATCACCCCTTTCCCTTTCTAGTGGAGTTTATCCCCCCATATTATTTTTATCTGTTTGGTGTGGAACAATGATGTGTTTTTATTAATATCCAAGTGTGAATACATTTTACATAGATAAGCTCACTAACCTTTTATCTTTTGTCTCTCTAGACTAATAACTACACAAGATCTATGGCCTCAAAATATCCAGGGTCACTATCCTATATTTAAATTTACATTTACATTTACAATGAGGGTTCAACCTAGGGGTATTTCATTCCCCTCCCCCTTATTTATGCATTGTGCTTAGTGCACTATATACACATGTACAATCGAAATACTCAAAATTATTCAAAAAGATGCAGTTACACTTCTTTCATAACATCTTCATGCTCCCAAGTTGCATCCTTAAGACCGTTCTAGGTCCATTGGACCTTTACTAGCTCTATGTCTCAATTTTGGAGTTGTTTGATATTCTGGTCCAATATGCAAACTAGATTCACTTGAAATTTTCCTTCTTACTCAACCTAAATCACATTCCAATCAATGAAATAATTAGCATCAGGTACATACTTTTTAAGAAAAGATACATGGACTACATTATTAGTACACATGGATGCATGTAGTGCAATCATGTATGCAACATGGCCAATTGTCTCTAGGATTTAAAAAGGTCCACAATATATCCCTGCAAGATTTGAATAGTTCTTCAACTTCAAGAAACTTTGTTTGGAATTTACTTTGAAAAAAACAAGATCACCCACTTTAAACTCTCCATGATTTTTTATTTTATCATCAAAATTTTTCTTCATGTCTTCGGAAACCTTTAAATTTTATTTTATTATCACCATATGTTCCTCCATTTTCCTAAGTAATTATTGACCCACACTTTCTCTGTTTGTTGGGTTTTCCCAACTCACCAATGTGTTTCACTTTCTAACATAAAGTGCCTCAAATGGGCTCATCTTTAAAGATGCTTGATATCCATTGTTATAAGAAAATTCAACCAAATGAAAATAATCTTCCCATTTTGATGGTTTTTCCATTACATATATCCTTATCATATCTTCAATTACTTGATTGAATGTCTCTATTTTCCCATCTCACTCTAGATGATAGGTTGTGATAAATTCATATTTTTCCCAAATCCTTTCCAAACATCTGATGTAAATTTGGGATCTATGTTAGATACAATTGTCTTAGGCATGCCATGTATAATGGAGATTTCTCTCATATAAATATCTGCAATATTGTCTACCTTGTGAGTTAGCTTCACTAGAATAAAATGGGTAGCCTTAGTGAGCTTATCCATCAACACCATTATGGAATCATGTTGCTTGGTTTTTTTGGGCAACTTAGTGATGAAATCCATTTTTAAAGCTTCCTATTTCAACTCAGCCATGGGTAATGGTTGTAGAAAACTAGATGGGTTCATGTTCTCATCCTTGAAATTTTGACATTCCAAACATATGGCAATAAAATCAGCCACATCTTTCTTCATACTAAGATAATAATATTGGCTCTTGACACCTGAAATATTTTTCTGGTAAAATGGGTTCCCATCATAAGGAACATTATGCATCTCTCTTAACACCATTTTTTTCATATCCTAAATATTTAACACATAACTGTTTCCCCTATACATGAGGATTCTGTCCCCTGTCAAATTATAATCTTCAATTTTCTACTGCAAAATATCTTGCTCTAAACTTTCCTTTATTTTCATGTATTGTTGATATGATTTTGCATCCTCTAAAATTCTATCTTTCAAATATTATTTGTACATGCTAATGTTTGTCTAATTCATATCATTCACCCTCCTACTGAGTGATTCAATGACCTTATTCTCTTTGCCTTTGATATGCCTTATATCAAAGTCATATTCGTTGAGGAATTCCAACCATCTACTTCTCCTAGCATTCAAATATGGTTGTCCAAACAAATATTTCAGAACGCTATGATATATCCTCAACTCAAATAATCTTGCCATGAGGTAGTGCATCCACATCTTCAATTAATGAAATATGGGTGCCAATTCTAGATCATGAGTGGCAAGTTTCTCGCATGATCTTTTAGTTTCCTTGGAGCGTAACATACCACATACCACAAGCATATGTGCATACAATGAATTTTTCATTTGGATCAACAATCCTTAATATTGGTTCACTTGTCAATAAATATTTCAAGTGTTGAAAACTTCTTTCACACTGAGGTGTCCACTGAAATCTCTCACCCTTCTTTTGTAAAGTGGTGATTATGTGTGCAATCTTTGAGAATCCTTAAATAAATATTTTATAGTAACCTACAAGTCCCATGAAGGATATCACCAATGAGACATTATTTGGTACTATCCATCCCTCAATGTCTCTTGTCTTTTCTGGATCCACTGTTGTCCCTTCCTATGATATGATATGGCCCAAGTAATGTATATGTATTTGAAAAAATGAGCACTTTCTCATCTTTGCATACAATAGATGCTCCCTGAACATTTGTAGCACCATCCTCAAATGCTACTCATGCTCTTCTTCAGAATTATAGTAAATAAGTATGTCATCCAAAAATACAATGGAAAAATTATCTAAGTAATCTATGAAAATATCATTTATTAAAAACATGAAGATAGTTCGTGCAATTTAACAATCCAAATGGAACCACCATGAACTCATAATGTTCATACCTCATTTTGAAGGTTGTTTTGTTGATGTTTGCTTCTTCAATTCACACCTGATGATAGATTGATCTAAGGCCAATCTTGGAGAATATATTTTCATCCTTTAGCTGATAAAAAATAGCGTCTATCCTTGGAAAAGGACACTTGTTCTTCACCATCACCTTATTTATCTCCTTGAAGTCAATTCAAAGTATCAATGTTCCATCCTTATTTTTCACAAATAATATTGGGGAACCCCAAGGTGACACACTTGGGCATATATACCCTTTTTTCAAATGTTCCTCAAGATGCATTTGTGATTTCTTCAGTTTTGGTGTACTCATCCTGAAGGAGTCTTGGATACTGGGGTTGCTCCTGGCATCATATTTATTGATAAATAAGTATCTCTCTTGAGCGGAAACCTAGATATTTCTCTAAATACATCTTCAAACACTTTTAAGACTACATAGTCTTCAATATTTGGAACTTTATCCTTAGGTGTCCCTTCCATATGTGCTGCAAATAATTGGCATCCTTTCCTGAATATTTTCTTCAACTGTAAGGATGAAACTTATTTGATGGCTACTTCCTTGGGAATACCTTGAATTATTTTCAAGTTCCCTTCCTCATCCAAGCAAGGAATTTAGTATTATAATAGTCTAGGAAAACATGATGCTTTTCCAACTAATCCATATCGATTAAGAAATCATAAGATACCAAAGGCACTATGTTCAAATATGGCCTTATGTTGAGTCCATGCATTTCCATTGGACATCCTTTAACCATTTCATTAATTTTTCTTTTAGCTCTTGTATCTGGATGCACCAACCAAGGTTTCCCAAGCTTGCTTCTTGGAAATTGAAATATTTCCACCATCTTAGGATCTAGATAACTATGACTAGCTTGTGAATCAATTAAAATAGCAATAGGTTGCTTGTTTATCTAACCATCCACTTCAATCATGTGGGATTGAAACTAATCTTTCTTGTTATCCAATGTTTCATATATCCTTGGTACATTTCTTTTGATGTCTTCAAATGTATCACCCTTTTGTACATTATGAACAATCCTCACTTTTTCATCTCTATGAGGACAATCCCAGTACATGTGATCTCCCTCACAACCCCAACATTTCATAGGTTGTTTCCTTGTTGTTTGTCCCATTTTCTCTGTCATTATGGGATGCTTAGCACATGGTTTTCCCTGGAAATTATTTCTAAATAATGGTGTCTTGGTCCCCCTCTTCCTTTGTTCCATCTTTCCTTTCTTATTTTCTTCTCAATCCATTTGGAAAAATGGTATTCCTCTATGTTTATCATAGAGGAATTTATATCTCCTTATGGTTTACTCCAATGTCTTGGGATGATCATATTGTTTCTTATCACTGAAAATTGATGGAATACCACTCAGGTACCTCTGAATCTTAACATGTTCGTCCTTGATGAAAGAAATATATTTCAACGTATCTAAGAATCTCCTCTCATAATCATCTATGGCCATAATACCAAGCTTGATTTAAAAGAACTCCTTCATTTTCTTAGCATAGTAATGTTTGGTTAAGTATTTCTTTTGAAAATTTCTTTTGAATTCCTTCCAAGTAACATGTGTCTTATCAATGTATTGTACTTGCACAAATTGGTCCCACGACGTTGATAGTTTTCCTTGGAGTTGGTAGATGGAAATTCTCCCTTCTACCTGTGAAGATTAATTATATAACCGACAATACTTCCTCATGCCCAACAGTCAGGTCTCTGCATCCTCATCTTTTTTTCTCTCACCATCAAAGGTAGGAGGATTAATCTTATTCATTTCTCCTTATAGATCATCTACCTCAAACCTCCTCTTATGATTTATTACAGGAGATGGAATTGAACTATTGTGATATCTCATAAATGAATTCCTTGGTGATTGGTGATTATGCCTATTAACACTCCTTACTTCTCTTCTTTCATCATGAGATATGTGACTCCTTCACTTTCTTGAATCTATCTTCTTATACATTCTCTTCTCTATTCTATCCAAGATTTGTATCAACTTGTTGTTGAAGCCATATTGCTTCTCCTTAGCCTTTTTAAGCCTCTCATTATAATATTTATATTCTTGGAAAAAAAAATTTATACTCTTTATGGTCTCTACCAAGTTCGTTCTCTCCTTGCCTTATCTATGCCCATTGGATTTTGTCCCCACATTACACATGTTGACATACAACCTTTTGAACTAATATTCATGGTTGTAGGTTCTCTCTGCATATTCCATGCTTCTTATCTCTAGTTTGATCCTATTATGATCTATTTTTTGTTAAATCTACAAAATTTCAAGGAAATAGGATTTGTTAGACTAAATAAATTTAACAAAGCATTTAGTTTATGCATCATTCTGCCCTTTAAATACTCAGAATTAGTATTTATGATATCTTGTGAATTATGCAGCTCAATTCACACTTATAGGTGAACCATTTGACTCTTTTGTCCAAGAACTTTCCAACTAGTTCTTCCTTTCTCAATTCTGAGTCTTGAGCTGAAAATTTTTGTCATTTTAATATTAAACATGTACTCCTTCAACACATTCATCAACCATGTGCAATTTTAACTGTGCTTATGCCTCCTTACACATGCTGCCTTGAGAGTTTGACAATATCTCAACTGGGTTTCTTCATGATCATATTTTGGTTAATATGTCCAAGTTTCACCTTTATCTGAGCTTCAAGTTGCTTGATATAGCCTGTTGAAGTTTTAGGCCAATTTATATTTTTAGCCCGGAATGCTACAGGTGCCTCCTAAGTCCTCATGTGTATTTTTATGTGCCCAAATTTATGTTTTGAATCCATGGTTGTATTTTGTTTCTCAAGATATTTCCTTATACTATTCTTGTGCCCCAATCTGATTCTCCATCAGGAAGTTATGGCCTTCAAATGTTAATTGAGCCTCATAATTTACCTTGCACTGTTTGTCCTGTAACTTCTTCATACTAGATTCGTTTGACGAACAACTTAAAACATTAGGAAGCTCTCTCTTAGCCCTATAATTTTAGATGAAAAAATATATATTATAAATGGAAATACAATTTCCTACAAATTTGATTTTCGAAAAATGTTGTTTAGGGCTCCAAAAATGGCATACAAAAACATGACTTGAAAATCACCGTAATTTTCCAATTATTTTTGTTAATTTATGGAAACTTTATTTTAATCCAATTGATTGGGATGTTGACGTGGGATACTAGTCCACTTGCTACCCCTAGAAGGATGCCATTTCAGCTACTAGCCACCCTCGCTTGGTGTCGTCGACCCTTTTCTCCTACTTCCTTCACTTTCCCCTTCATTGGTGCACACACTTTATTTTTTGGGCCCCTAGGTTCCTGGTTTCCATGTGGTGCCTTGTCATTGAGTTTCGTGGATCGAAAGGCCCCATCCTACACCCATTTTATTCTATGATGAATTATCAAATCGATCAAATTGTAAGTAGTAGGTTTGGGTGATGATCAACGATCACAATCTTGATCGATGACCATCATTTCATCGCAACCCCCATAGCCTTACCGAACTTTAATACAGGGGGTGAGGTGTTGCAATGGAAACTGTCATTTTTTTTAGTTAATGAGTTGTCATCTCCTAGTTAATTCCATGCCCCCACCCCCCCTGGGGGTTTCTAAAACCACCAGGGGCCCTTTCGTGACATAGTTTCGTGGGTCTAGCTCGTGGTTCCACCCAATAGGTGATCGCCCCCTATGGCTCCACCTCACTTGCAACCTTCACCATTTTTTCCACCATGTACCATCTACCATGGCAGTACACGTCACCCCTATACAACTTCATCTAATGTGTGGGCCCCACGTCATGCTAACATCAATGTACAGAAAAATTCCCAAATTTTGCCAATTTTGCCAAAATTTGAAATTTCCCAAATATACCGAATTTCATAATTTCTTTCGATCCACCATTAGATATCTATAATTAAGCTCCATATGGCTCATTTTTTCCCTATAAACATCAATTAGAGAAAATTTCCTGTAATTTGATCCTCCCACGTCGAATTTCTCCATAGTTTTATTACAAAAATTTGGGATGTTTCCCAATTCCATCCATTTTCCTCATGGGCACTCTGCAATTATGAAATTCAGTCAATTTCATGACCAAATTTTCCCAATTAAATATTAAAAAGCATTTTTTCTCATTCCTTGGTTCGAATATTTCAAATTCCCTATGAAATTATCCTAATTTCACAAGAATGCTTTTAGCATACATGTTGTAGACATCCTCTGCAACTAAATTTCTAAAATCTATTTCTTCAATGCTCTGTTAACTTAGCCCATGCAAGCTCAATGTCAAAAATGGAGCTTTGATACGACATTCTAGCATCCCCAACTCCAAGTTCGTCTATGTCACACCAAAATATCAACTATGATACCAATTTGATATACTAAAATGCTATGCAAATGCACAACATTATGTGGCATAACAACATATATATATATATATATATATATATAT
>JASDQU010103286.1:110023-125358 GCA_032191745.1 Picea mariana | reverse complement strand
AACTTGCCCCACTGTTAAAACTTTATCCATTCAGTTAAAGCGAGGTAACATGAACCACAATTCAGAGGGTATTAGGGAGCCACATTGGACATTGGATCCATGACGAGGTAACTATGACGAGTTCTCATTCTGGGAGGACGAAGATGATATAGCATCAAACTCCCCAAACATCGAAGTAATGTGGTGATGAGAGTCATGGATCTGGGGAGTCTGTTAGGAACCCCTCTTAAGCATCTGATCAAATAGTGGAGGGAAACTCGTATGATATTTTGACAGAGTCATGTTTCGAGAGAGCAGAGCAATCATGATGTTGAAACTCCTGAAGACCAGATCTACAGAGTAACGAGGACCATATATTTAGGGACCATTTGATATCTCCCCTAACCATTATATCTATAGCATGGTCATCCCAATGCTGACCACTTCGGTAGTAAGGAGGAAGTCACACCACGAATTCTGTGAATGCTAAAGTTACAAAGTAACAGAGGTCGTTGATCCAGGGGTCACGTGGACACACATTGATCATGTGATTGAAGGGATTGGAAGGCTATCCATCCGGAATGATGTGGCACAGTGATGTCATCCAGGGTAACATGGACCCATAACTCACGTTCCACATGTCACCTGGAATCGTACGTCTCATAGACCCTTCGCACCCATAAACAAGTGACATATGTGACGCACTGAATGGGACACATGCCAACATTCCCTTGCTGGGTATTACACCTGACACTTATCGCTTGGTCCATTTGGTGGGTGGAATATATGGGACCCACCTATAGTTTCCTTCACATCTAGTACATCACCACGTGCGAGAGTGGTCCTTTCAGGAGTCTGGGACTTCGAGACTCCGCAGGTTTGGGATGTAGTGTCATGGGTAATTTAAATCCCCAAAGGTTGAAGCCATGTGGAGGGATTCCAGGATCCTTCAAGAGTTTTGGAATTTGGGACTCTGGAGGGCATGCATGCATAAAATAAAAGGGATGTCAAATGCTAAAGCGTCGATCATTGAATTATCCTCTAGCTTGTGTGTTAGATCAGGATTAAGTCTTGTCATTGGTTTGGATGATGGATGGACCTTCCCTATGGGAGGTAGGAACCTGGAGATGGTACAAATGAGATGAACCCACATGGGCACCATGTGGCCCTCAACTAATGAAAGCTTAAAGGACTTATGGAATCCATAACCTGTACAAGAGAGGTTGGATTAGAGCATGGTAATAGTCATTAGAAACATACTTGAGAGTAGAAGAGGATGAATAATCTCAGAGATATGACTCGATATGATTTGAGTAAGAAAAAAAATGATTCCCCATCCATAGAAAGGGTACCTGGGGGTCAAGTGAGTTACAAATTGGTATCAAAACATGGTTACAACAATTGGCATGCCTGGGCTCATGAATGAGTTGCTTAAAAATATTATTTAGAGAAATTTTAGGGGTGAAATCCTATCTTACCCATTCTTAAGATGCTTAACTAAATCTCTACTGAAGGAAGGACTAAAACTTTCTGTTGTTGTATATGTTTTGAAAAATTTGAACTGTGTGTTGTTCATAAAACTAGTAGATCATTAACTAACAAATAATGATTTATCTGCACTTAAACAGTGAGTGGACCATAGGAAAAATACAACATAAAGGATGGTGACACACCATTAATGGGGGAGAACTCCCACAATAGAGAGGAAAAATATGATGAAAGGAGGACAGTGGAAACCCCTCAAGACTTGGCTGAAATAGTAAGAAGCCTCATGGAAAAATTACAGAGTTGTAAGGATGAAAATCGAAGGCTAATAAAAGAATAGGAAAAACAAATTGAAATCAATGCAATTCTACTGCAAATCTTATCAGATATAAAAAGGAAACGACAACATGGACCAACAACCAGTCATGTGGATAGGCATCATACGAAGAAAACCTAGAGTCCACTTGAGATATGAAAGAATGGCCCTGAAAGTGGCCACACAAGGAGGAGAACCTCAAATAAGGCCCAACATGGAGCCAATATACACTCATCGGAAGAATCTTCTAGTGAGGAAGTTGACAAATCCAAGAAATATTCTAGTAGAAAAACTAGTTCGCATTCCCAAAAGAGAGGAAGGAAGCGGAAACATTCCAAGAGTCGTTTCTCTGAAGAGTTCAAGAAAGAAAAACCACCCACTTTCGATGGAGAAATTAAGAAGGGGGAATAGGTAGAAGTTTGGATGCTTGGCTTGAAGAAATACTTCAGATTCCATGACTACTCTGAAAATTTAAAAGTTCGAATAACCATTTTTAACCTGAATGGAAATGCCTCCATTTGGTGGGAAGACCTTAGGAATGTGAAAGGAATCCATGAGAAGGAATTTTCATGGAAATATTTTGAGAAATAGTTCAATAAGAAGTACATATGATAGAAATACTTTGATGAGAAGACCAAGGATTTCTATGAACTCAAGTTGGGACAACTCACCATATAGGACTATATCAATAAATTTCTTGAGATGATAAGGTATGTGCCCTACAACAAAGATTAAAAGGTAAAGATGCAAATACTTATTAGTGAATTGCCTCAGTCCTTCTAGGACATAATTGAATTTTATGATCCAAATACCTTAGAAGACACTATGTGGAAGGTGATGTATTTCTATGAGCAGTTCAAGAATAAGACAAAATCTCACAAGGACTAGAAGAAGAAAATAACTTCAAGATTCAAGAAGAAGGGGTTTAAACCATCAATATTCAAGAGCTATGGGAAATGTTGTAAGATGATCCTTCCTACTAAAATTGTATACCAGGGAAATTTTCTCTCACATAGTGGAAGTAAACCCTTTGGAGAAGCCCTGGGTAAGACTGATAACACAAAGAGAGAACCCTTAAAATGGTGGGGTTGTGGAGAAGAATTTTTTTTGAGGGAATTTCCATATAGGAAACATGACAATAGGAGGGTCTACAACATCCAAGAGGCTACCATGGTCAATGATGTGGCTAGGAGAATACCACATATTTATGCAGCCTTGGATAATATACAAGCCAACCACCAAGCTTCAGTGGTGGAGATGGAAGGTATGATTGCCAACCATCTAGTTTCCATTTTAATTGACCTTGGTTCTAATTTGAGTTATGTTGCCCCTCAAACTATTGAGAAATGTAAATTGAAACAAGTTAAACATGTTAAATCATGGATGGTACAAATAGCCACTAGAACCAAGAGAAAAGTAACATAGGTCATACTAGCATGCCAATTCATTATGAGTGGATTACCCACCCAAGCAACCCTAAACACACTCGCTTTAGGATATTATGACCTGCTGATTGGCATGGACTAGTTGACTTCCCATAAAACCAAGTTGGACTATTACAACAAAACTTTGGAGTGTGAAAATGAAGAAGGGAGAAAGGTAACCCTACAAGGGATTCAAAATCCTATCTCAATGAGACAAATAGCATCCCTTCAAGTGAAGAAGAATTGTAGAAAATGGTGTCCTTTGTATGCAATACAAGTGTTGGACTCTATTGAGGACAACAAACCAAGCCTAGAGGGTCACACCATATTAATAGAGTATAAATATGTATTCCCAGAAGAGGTACCAGGTCTACCTCCAAGAAGAGATATTGACTTTTCAATAGAACTTGCACCAGGAGTGGTACCAATGTCTAGAACACCCTATCGAATGAGTACACCAGAGATGGTTGAGCTCAAGCTACAGTTAAAGGAAATGATGGACAAAGGCTACATTAGTCTTAATGTGTTTCCATGGGGAGCACCAGCCTTGTTTGTGAAAATAAGGACATCACACTTAGACTATGCATAGACTATAGGAAACTCAATAAGATGACCATAAATAATAAGTATCCCTTGCCAAGGATCGATGACTTGTTTGACCAATTAACAGGTGCTACAATTTTCTCCAAGATTTAATTGAGGTCTATATACCATCAGGTCCGAATTAAGGATGAATACATCCACAAAACAAATTTTAGGACAAGGTATGGCCACTATGAATTTGTGGTAGTGCCATTCAGGTTAAACAATGCACCAACCACTTTTATGTGCTTAATGAATAAAATAGTTAGTAAATTCTTAGACATATTTGTATTGGTTTTCATTCATGATATCCTAATCTATTCTAAGAATAGGGAAGAGAATGAATACATCTCAATTTAGTGCTTCAAGTACTAAGATAACATCAGCTCTATTCTAAGTTTAGTAAGTGTGATTTTTTACAAAAACAAGTCCATTAACTAGGCCATGCTATTTCTAAAGAAGGGGTGCAAGTTGATCCTAACAAGACCAAATCTATTATGGATTTGACTACCCCAAAATATGTATATGATATCAGGTCCTCTATGGGCCTAGAAGGATACTATAGGAGGTTCATAAAATGATTTTCCAAGATTGGTTGCCCAATCACTTCCCTTCAGAAAAAGGGAGTTAAATTCCTTTGGACATCACAATGTGAAGAGATATTTCAAGAAATGAAATTCCTTCTAACCAATGCACATGTGATGAATATTTTAGATCCAAACAAGGACTTACTTTTGTGTACATATGTTTGAAAGGAAGGAATCAGAGGATTCCTTATGCAAGAAGAACATGCAATTTTCTATGAATCCAGAAAATTGAATGAACATGAAATCAATTATGTGACCCATGATCTAGAATTGGTGGCCATAGTGCATGCTTTAAAAATGTGTAGGCATTACCTCATGGGTAGAATATTTGTGTTGATGACATATCATTGTGAGTTGAGGTACCTGTTTGATCAACCAAAACTTGATGCTAGACAAGCTACATGGATGGCTCTCCTTAGTGAATTTGATTTTGAAATCAAACATATCAAAGGAAAATAAAATAGGGTGGTTGATGCCCTTATAATAAGTATGAAAGTGATTCACTTTGAATTTGTAAGAACCTATGAAATGGATGTTAGGGAGAGACTCAAGAGTGCATAAGAAACAGATGCATTTTTCAATACAGTAAAATCATACTTAGAACAAGAGCCCACAAGAATGAAGTACAAAGGACATCGATTGTTAAATGATGGCCTCCTAACTTACAAAGGTAGGTTGTATATTCCAAATTGTGATGACTTGAAGAGGTTCATGATGGATGAAATACATTAAATACCATATAATGGTCATCCTAGTTATCAAAAGATGATCACAACCACTAGGAAACTATTTTATTGGCTCAGACTAAAGAAAGACATAGCTGATTACTTAGCTAAATGTCTAGAGTGTCAGTAGGTTAAAGAAGAACACCGACATCCATCAGGTATGTTGTAGCCCCTACCAATCCTAGAATGGAAATGGGAAACCATTTCCATAGATTTCATCACACAATTACCAAAACCGACCAAATAGAATGATGGCATCATGGTAGTGGTGGAAAAATTGAGCAAGTATACTCACTTCATTCCTGTCAAGTCAACTTGCAAGGAAATAGATGTTTCCAGTATTTTCATGAAGGAAATATTTAGGCTGCATGGAATTCCTAAGGACATCATATATGAAAAATATACAAATTTTACTTCAATCTTTTGGAAATATTTATTTGTTGGTTTTGAAACTAAATTGCTATTTAGCACAACCTATCACCCTCAAACTGATGGAAATATGGAGAGGGTAAACCAAGTGTTGGAGGACATGTTAAGGATGAATGTAATGCATCAGCCTAATAAGTGGCAAGAATACCTACTCTTGGTAGAGTTTTCCTACAACAATGGCTATAAAGAGTCATTGAAGATGAGCCCTTTCGAGGACCTCTATGGTATACAGTGCAAGATTCCAATCAGCTAGTATAATCTAGTAGATATAATTACAATTAGGAAAGACATGTTGAAAGAAATGGAACGACAAGTAATTCAGATAAAACAAAATCTGAAAATAGCTCAGGATAAACATAAAATATATGCATATATAAAGAGGACTCTTAGAGAGTTCAAAACACAGGATCATTTGTATCTTCGAGTTAGACCCAGGAAAAGCTCCTTGAGGATGGGAGATTGTGCCAGGATGGCACCTCGGTATTGTGGACCCTTTGAAATTTTGGATAGAGTGGGACCTGTAGCCTATAGGCTATCACTCCCTCCCATAGTGAAGGCACATGATTTTTTCCATGTTTCATTATTAAATAAATATGCAAATGATTATAATCATATTATTGACTAGTCTATGATTCAAATGGAACCATAGGGATAATTCCTGTGACAAACTCAATGCATAATAGGCAGGAAGGAGACCCCACTCAGGAATAGAACTATTGCACAAGTCAAGGTGCAGTGGAAACACTTTGGACCAGATGAGGCTACATGGGAAATGGAGGATGCCATGAAACATGCATATCCATTTTTGTTTACTTCTATACATATAGAGCACATCGACATATAGAAAATTTAGGATGATGTTCCTTTAAGGGAGAGGGGATTACAATACCTATGTTTCCCCCAGTTTGTAAATATTAATATAGCTGGAAAAGAGACTATGGAAGACTAGATATGTGTGAATGTTTGATTTGATGAGATTTTGTATAAAGGGTCAATGTATGTATTTTCTATTATTAATAGAAAATGGATAATTTTTTCATAACTATAGAGAGGGGGGTTTGCCAATATAGACCATGGATTCTATGAGAGAGATGGTGAGGGGAACCATAAATGGTTGAGATGACCCTGCCCCGCCCCCCCACCAAAACAGTACCTTACTGGAATTAATGGCTCAGACCCAAAACAGTTCTCTGACCCATAAATGAATTACCATTCAAAGTGGTAGTTGGAAGAGTCCTCCTGAAGAGTTAATGAGGAGATGGGGAAGAGTATCCATCTACAAGACTTTCATACCTAACCATGAGATAGGGATTTTGGCCCATGTAACCTTGATGAGAAAGGAAGGAAAGAGGTAATTCTTGGGTAGAGGAAGGAGACAAAGCAAGTATATTTTCAAACAGAGTAGACTCGAAAGAGAAATCTCGAGAAGAGAAAAATAGCGGTTACAACTCTTAGGTTCGAGGAAGAACTGGGTAATAAGTTCATTCTGGGTGCAAGAATATGTGGGTAGGGTTTTTGTTACAATATAGTAAATGAGGTTGAAGAGTGACTGTGGAAGTACTTGTGCATACCTCCTTGCTTGGTATAGAGAAAACTAGTTGCCAAGATCTTGTGGGAAGACAAGAGTAACCTCTGTCCTTGACTGTCATTGAGTAAGAAGAAAGAGTCTCTCTTAGAGAATCATGGTCTAGCTCGGGGGTGGCCAACGGTAAATTTTTTAGGAGTGGTTGTGCCTATGGTTGGGTGGAAATATGAACCCCTCTCAGCAATCTCTTTATGGTTCTCAGTGTCTGATAAGTATCTTCTTACTCTGTCTATTGAAATGAAAATGATGATTCAATATATATATTTATCTGTATATGAATGAGTTATGTATTGAATGATTAAGGTAGATATATGTATTATCTTTCTGTGAACTCATGACTTTGAATGGTCATATTCTTACCTCATTTTAACAGTTAAAGAGTCGTGGGACATAATCCTACAAGAGGGTCGAGGTAGGAATTAATTGAATGTTTAAGTCCTGCCAATATCTAGAATCTACCCTCACAGGAATTTCATTTTCAAACCATGTGGAAGAAGGGTGCCTCCTTCAGAATATTCACTATATGACCGAGAGCTCATGCACATGTCCTTACCCATTTACGACTAAAGGAATTATCACGTAGCCCATAAGAGTTTTCAAAGGACCCATGTGACCAAGGTCTAGGAACATTATGCTAGGCCCCAAAGGAGCTATTCTTTTTTGGCTTCGAAACTTCGGAGTGTTTCGACCCTACCATTTATAAACCAACCGAAGGAAACTAATGGTTATGGTTATCCACAAGGTTGACTCACACTTGGTGGTTTACTTATCCGAGGCAGATAGACCTGCCCCATCGTTAAACCTTGATCCATTCAGTTATTGCGAGGTAACTTGAACCACATATCTAAGGGTATTCAGGAGCCCCCTTGGTCTTTGGATCCACGATGAGGTAAATGTGACGAAGTCCCATTCTGGGAGGATGAAAATGATATAGCATCAAACATCTCGAATGTCAAAATCATGAGGTGATGAGATTTGTGGATCTGAGGATTCCCTTAGAAACCCCTCTTAACTGCCTAATGAAATAGTAGAGGGACCCACGCATGATACTTTTGCGAAGTATTGATTCAGGAGAGCGGAGCGACCATGATGCAGAAAATCCCAAAGGACAGAGCTGTGAAGTAATAAGGATTGTAGATTTAAGGACCTTTTAGGATCTCCCATCATCGTTAGATATAGACCATGGTCAGCCTGGTGCTGACCACTTTGAGAGTAAGGAGGAAGTTACACCACCAATTCCCCGAATTTCAAAGTTACGAAGTAACGAAGGTCATCGATCCAGGGGTTACATGGACACACTTTGACCATGAGATTGAAGGGATTGGAAGGATATTAATTCAGAGTGATGTGGCATATTGACGTCATATAGGGTGACATGGACCCATGACTGACATGCCACATGTCACTTGGAATCATATGTCTTGTAGACCTTACATCCCCATTAACACATGACACATGTCACCCAATGAAGGGCCATGTTTCATATTTTCCTTGCCACATATCACACTTGGTACTTACCACTTGGTCCATTTGGTGAGAGGAATATACAAGACTCACCTGTATTTTCCTTCACATCTAGTACGTCACCATGTGCGAGGGTGAAACCTTCGGGAGTTTGGGACTTCGAGACTCTAATGTTTTTGGATGCAGTGTCATGGGTAAGTTGAAAGGCCTAAAGTCCAAATCCACATGGAGGGATTCTGAGATCCTTCGGGAGTTCAGGAATTTGGGACTCTGGAGGACATGCTTGAAGAAAAGAAAAGGGACGTTCAATGTCGAACGTCGAATTCTCCTCTAGCCTATGTGTTTTATGAGGATTACGTCTCATCATTGGTTTGGACAATGGATGGAAATTCCATGTAGGAGGTAGGAACCTGGACATGGTACAAACAATATGGACTCATTGGGTGCCACGTGGCCCTCAACCAATGAAGGCCTGAAGGACTTCAAGAAGCCATAACTTGTACACTAGAGGTCAAATTAGAGTTTGGTAACAATCGTTAGAAAAGTATGGGTGAGTAGAATAGGATCAATCATCTCAGAGAGATAATTCGAGATGATTTTTGTAAGAAATTGTTTTATTCCCCATCCCTAGAAAGGGTACTCGGGGGTTGGGTGTGTTACAACATCCCCAACACCTGTCATAACAAGATTGAAACTAAGAAAGGAAGATGAAGGGTCCAAAGTGGACCCCACACTATTTAAAATAATGGTAGGAAAGATTATGTATATGACAACAACAAGACTTGGTATTATGTATGGAGTAAGCATGATTTTAACGTTCATGGAAACTCCAAAATAATCCCATTGGAAGGCAAGTAAAATAATTATGGGATATATGAATGGAACAAAAGACTTTGGAATTATGTATTCTACTTTAGAAGACTTGAGACTTATTGGATACACTGATAGTGGTTGTGGAAGCAACATAGATGACAGGAAAAGCACCTCTAGGTACACATTTATTTTTGGTCTAGGTATAGTGTCATGGGAATCAAGGAAGCATCCCATTGTGACTCTTTATTTAGCTGAAGACGAGTATGTCACAACTATAAGAATAGTTTTTCAAGCAGTTTGGATGAGAATAATTTTAAAGGATTTGTTGTAGGAACAACAAGAACCAACTACAGTGTTTTGTGACAACAATTCTGCCATAATGTTATCCCAGAATCATTTTTTTCACAAGAAGACCAAGCACATTGATATAAGGTATCATTTTAGGAGAGAATTAGTGAATAACAAAGAAATCTGTTTAGAATTTTGCATGTCTAAAGAACAAGTCACAGATATTTTTACAAAATCTTTGGAAGGAGATGCATTTCAAAAACATCGCAGTTGTTTAGGAGTCGGCGCAGTCGAAGATATTTGACAGTACATGTCAATTCAAATTTCTTATGTAATTTTTGTATTTTGTAAACTCACCTACTTATAATTAAGGGGGCGTGTTGGAAACATTAATTACAAGTCATGAGCTTCATGCTTACGTAGAATCTGTCTGTCACAGAAAGTAGAGATGTTAGTCTGTCAAACACGACAAGGAGGAGAGTTTATAGGAACGATATTGAATGAGATTATTTTTATCTTTCTCGAGCTATGTTATGTAGATAAGAGTCAGTTGAAGTTATTTTCATCTTAAATGTTTGAGTCAGTTTACTTTTACATGAATTCTTAGTTTTTCATCTATATATGTCTAAGTCTCTAGGAAGTCGATATGTAGAGAGATATAGTGTTAGTTGATATAGAGAATCAACAAAATTGTGTAAGGATTCTAGTAACTCTGAGATCACAAGCTCTGATTTATAAGTTTTCATAATTTTTTGGAGTCGAAGCTCGACATAGTTTTGTATTATGTAACTGCACACAACACTGAATTTCATAATATATTTAGTTATCTATGTGTTGATGTATTTCTAAGTTTTTTGTTCTGTACATATCTTCTCTCTATTTATGCTCAATATTAAGTTCATAGTTTATGTTTTGAGAGTGGCACAGTATCAAGATATTACTTTGTTAAGTGTTATCATCACAACGCACAATAGTAAGTAGTCTGTGAACTACGCAGTAAGTCCTAAGAGTTCAGCAACAAAAATTTCCATCACGCGGTCTTTGAAACTGTATTGCGTAAAGTTTGTCTACACGCTATTGATCTGAGACACACTTGGCGGGACTATACTTGGGAGTGATTTTGAGTAGAAACATTTTGGCACCATTGTTGAGGATAAATTCCATTCATTGAGTTAGGACCTTTGGATTTATCTTGATGGGTTTCATCCAGACCTATGCAAAAGAGATAATCCACTAATATTTAATATCAAGTCATCGTTCCTTTTATCCAAGAACCTAAGAAATACCTTCACAATCGAATTGTAAGGTCAAGGAAGATCATATTTTTATCAAAACTACCTAGAATCTCCCATTGTTGAGGATATACAATACCTTTTTGAGAGTTCTAGTGTTCAACCCTATGAAGTAATCATGAATGATTTCTTTGATGATATGAATAGGAATTTCAATTTTACCATCATTCAAGATTATCCCCATGATATTCCAGAGAAGGCCATTGAGGAATTTCCAATTTTTGAATGAAGCATGATGCAGGAGCATCGTCATCAAGTACACGTGGTAGGACAACTCAGTGCCTGAGAGCCAATCGAGAGTCTTGAACGCTATCTAGTACTGCAAATATTTTGAAGTGATAGAAAACAAAAGAGGAAAGATCACACATGTGGAGATAAAATGAGCACACGTGACTTGGGAGCTTAACCCTAGTCTCAATGTATCTGCAATTGGATAGCAGTTAGTTTGTTTCTTTTGTATAAAGAGATATTTTGTATGCCCAAAAGAAGGGTTACGAGGATTATGAGCAAGTAGGAATTTGTGAAAAATAGTTGTTGCTTTGGTTTTAGCTGTAACCATTTTCATGATTTTGAATGAAGATAACAGAGGAAAATTGATCCGATGTATGGTGTGAATATTGTTTACAATTTCGTTGTTGTTGTCGTTAATATTTTCAAGAACGAAAGAATATTTCTATGAGTGCATGTAGCTTTGAAATGCTTGTATAAATTTAAAAATCTCTTTTCTTTGTGAGTTGGTGAAAGGTGTGCACACAGTCTGCAAGGAGTGCATTGATAGGGTCTGTTTCGACTCGTAAAGCTCAGGAGAAATAATGTAAGATTTCCTTTGAGGGAGTGCAAAGTGACTGTTGCAAGAAGTGAACATTCGTCACAAGAACTCAAATCTGTCTAAACATTTGTTGCAAAGAGTGCACAGGTATGGAATTCGACAAAGAGTCAAAGAGACTCTGTAAAGAAATCGAAGGAAGAGAGAAGAGGAATGCCACGATGGCGATAAAGAATTATTTTCAAGAATATTTGGATCTGAGTTAGATGAATTTCCTGGAAAAGAAAGAAGTGCTTGGGAGATCGAAATATTTTAGGAGATCAAGCTCAGGAGGAGTAACACTTTCCAAGAAGTGAGAACGCGATCCAAGAAGTGGACTCGTGGGAAGGATAAAGGTTGAAGCCTTTAAATCGTTTGAAAAATATTCTAAGTTAGAATAAATCGTAAGCTCAAGGGAAAAGATCTGGATCGTCCGATAAACATATAGACAATGAGGAGTGAGTATGCAGGAAAATATATTAGTACTCCGATATAATCACAAAGAAAAGATCTTAGTCATTTGATTTGAGAGCCAGATAAAGGATCTTAGCCATCCAATCTGTGTGCAAAAGGATTGTAGCCATCTGATCAAGGTAAAGTTCACTAACCTTAAAGCTTTGAAATTGTACATGAGAATCAGACTTATGAACCTCTAAAATCATTGGATTTATCCATTGTCAAGGATGATACGTGGTGAGAGATCAACATTTTGCTGACTCGCAGAGTGGAAAGGTCAAAGAGAATACTTGTGAGGATTAGTGAAGTGCGAACTCATGAAAATATCACAACCATTGATCATTCTGAAATCATCGAGACCGTCCATTGTCAAGGAGGACACATGGTGAGAGATAAACATTTTTTTGACTCGTGAATTAAAAAAGTCAAAGGCAGGGTTACAAGAACCCAAAAAATGAAAAATCATGATTTGATCACAGCCGTTGATCAAAGGAGGGAGATGAACCATAGATCTGGTCTTGTCGGGAGTTCGTGACTTGAGAAATGAGAGGTAAGAGTTTTGAGAACTCACAAAATGCAAAATCATGACTTGATCTAAGCTGTCACATCGAGGAGATATCTGGACTATTGATTTTCCAGGGAGATGATTTGAAAAGTGTGAAATTGCGAAACATGAAATCACGAAGTGCTCGAAAGATTGTCCCATAGTCATAGCGAAGGGTCACATTGGTGAAGGGGAATAGAAGGGCTAGAATGCACTAGGCTCCTGTTGGGATTTCAAGATTTTGGAGAGTCGGGGTGACTCGCATGTAAAGACCCAATACATGAAGTTGTGACACACCTTTAGATTAGGCGACTGGTCATTGCCTTGGCCACATAAAAGGAGGGGATTAACCAGGAGGGCTAGGGCCTAATTATGTTGAAGCTTAAAGGTGTTAAGGAGAAGGTCATGGGTTCCATACAACCTGTTCTTTAAGGGAAATAGGGCCCTTTAAGTGGAATTAATATTCTTGAGGGGATGAATAGTTAGAAAGACTCAGTTACTTGATTGATCCTAGACTAGGAGGTCATGAAACCCTTAGTATAGAAGGGGGGTCTGCATTAAGTGGTATCGGAGATGATTTTCATCTGTAGATTTTAGGCGAAGGAGATAAAGAAGATAAAGGAGATAAAGGAGACAAAATAACTCAACGTTGTACTCTGTGTTTGAGATAAAGTCATCACCATGGCACCGAGGAGACAAGGGGAGCCACCTTTAGACAATCATGTTGTATAAATAGAGATGCGAGAACTTCGTGCAAGGTTGGAAGTGATGCATGCAGCGTAGAGAAGATCACCTGATGTTGGAGACATTAGCGATGCAGAGAGTGAATATGCAGAAGTTAAAGAAGTTGCAGGGGAACACATTGTCAAAGAACACTTTCTAAGAGAAGTTGTTAGATTGGGAGATAGAGCTAAGATAGAGGTCCCAATGTATGAAGGAAATTTGGATGCTGAAGAACTGTTGAATTGGATAAGGTCCATGGACAAATATTTTTATTATGAAGATGTCGATGGGGAGAAAAGGGTGAGACATGTTGTCACCAGGCTCAAAGGACACGCAACACTCTGGTGGGATGAACTGTAGGCTGAGAGGCGAAGTAGAGGAAAACATAAGATAAATAATTGGGATAGAATTGTATCCAAGTTGAAGGCTAAATTCATGCCCAAAGATTATCAAATCAATCTATCCAGGAAGTTGTAGAACCTAAGACATAAGGTTATGACAGTCAAATAATACACAGAGTATTTCTACAAGATGAACATCAGAGTTGGACAAAGAGAGTGGGACAAAGAAAAAGTTGTGAGGTATATGAATGGCCTGAGGTACGAAATCTAGGATGAGCTCAACATGATGATGGTAATGACAGTGGAGGATTCTTATTATTTTGCACTGAAGACAGAAGATAAGTTGGCCAGAAAAAAAATCCAACGAGGTAGAGGTAAAATATCAGCCCCTAACAAAGGCAAGGGAGTTTCCCATGACAAGGTGCATAATTCCAAAGATGAGGCTGAAAATCCACACAGACACTCAAAAAGAGGAGGAAGTTCCCAAGGAAGATAGGGTGGTGGAAGAAACTCTTCTAGAGGAAGAGGCAGAGGAGGAGTAAGATGTTATGCATGTGGAAAGATAGGGAACATGTCTTGGGAATGCCCCAAGAAAAAGAAAGAAGGAGGAGAAGCTCACATTTCAGAAGCACAAAGAGGGAATGTTGAAGGAGAGGGAGAAGAGGATGGAACATCCCTGATGATGAGAAAGGTTCTCTTAAAACCAGAGACATAAGTTAAAAATCCAATACATAGGAACAATTTATTTAGGACAATTTCCAAGACTAAAGACATAGTATGTAAGGTGATAATTGACAGTGGGAGCACTGATAACTTTGTATCAATGGAGATGGTGGAGAAATTGGAGTTGGAGACAATTGCACACCCAGATCCATATAAAGTCTCATGGTTGCATAAAGGACACCAGGTAATGGTTTCTAAACAATTATTGGTTGAATTTAATATAGGAGGATATAGATATGAAATCCTGTGTGATGTAATTCCCATGGATGTATGCCATATTTTTTTGGGAAGACCATGGTAGTTTGTCAGGATTCTCATTCATCATGGGAGGAAGAATACATACACCTTGGAGAAGAATGGTAGGACAAACATGTTGTTGCCAATAGAGAAGAATAAAGTGAAAGGGGAAGCCATCACAAGGATGCTTCTCATGAGTGGGAAGGAACTCCTGAAAGAAGTTGAGAAAGAACATGAGATGTAGTTTGTTGTGGTGAGGAAACCCAGAGTGATTCTTACTGGTACTTCGATGGATGATTTGCCTGAAGAAGTTCATGAATTATTGGAAAATTTTTGTGACATAGTGGTGGATAAGATGCCTAACTCATTACCACCCATCAGAAGTATCAACCATCATATTGATTTGATACCAGGAGAAAGTCTGCCAAACAAAGTGACATATAGACTGACACCTCGAGAGAATGAGGAGGTAAAGAACCAGGTCCAAGAGTTGTTAGACAAGGGTTTGGTCAGAGAGAGATTGAGTCCATGCACAGT
>JASDQU010103286.1:82469-102225 GCA_032191745.1 Picea mariana | reverse complement strand
AAACTGATGTTCAAAGGTTTGTGGCAGAATGTTTGGTTCGCCAACAAAATAAGGTGGAAAAAATTAAGACCCCAGGTCTTTTACAACCATTATCCATCCCAAGTCAATGTTGGGAGGAGGTTTCCATGGATTTCATCACAGGGTTACCAAATTCTGAAGGAAAGAGTGTCATCATGGTGATTGTTGATAGACCGACCAAGTACACACACTTTTGTGCACTCTCTCATCCCTTCAAAGCTAGTATATTTGCCACCGCATTCATGGAGATAGTTCAAAAGTTACATGGAATCCCAAAGATTATTGTAAGTGATAGAGATCCCATCTTCACTAGACATTTTTGGGAAGAATTATTTTATTTTTTGGGTACTCAATTGGCTCATAGATCATCCTATCATCATCAATCTAATGGACAAACCGAGATAGTGAACAAATGTATGGAAGGCTACCATCATTTCTTTGTCTCTAATAAACAAACACAGTGGTTCAAATGGTTACCCTTGGCAGAATGGTGGTATAACACTTCCTTTCATACAACAACAAAAATGACACGATTTATGGCACTTTATGGATACCACCCTCCTTCCATCACTTCTTCTCTAAAAGAAAAATATAAGGTTCAAGCAGTGGAATATCACATCGAGAATCAACAACAAGTTCTCCAAATCCTAAAGAACAACCTGACCATGGCACAGAATCCCATGAAACAACGAGTAGATCAACATCATAGTGAAAGAAGTTTTGTAGTAGGGGATTAGATGTTTTTAAGAATACAACCATACAAACAGATGTCCCTGAAGCAAGCCAAGAAGGATAATAAATTATCATCAAAGTACTATGGCCCTTATAAGGTGTTGCAAAAGATTGTTACTATGGCATACAAATTGGAGTTGCCTGCATCTTCACAAGTACACCCAGTTTTCCATGTTTCATGCTTAAAGAAGGTTATAGGCGACAAGATCCTAGTTCAAACTATATTTCCAGAACTTGATGAGGAAGGAAAAATCATATTGGAGTCTAAAGCCATCACTAACACAAGAATTTGCCAGCTGAGGAATAGATCCATTTCAGAGTATCTCATTAAATGGAGGAAACTATTGGCTGAAGATTCCACTTGGGAAGATGAGTCTTTTATACAGAAGCATCTAGAGTTACTCAATCATTGCGGACAACACTTGTCTCAAGGGAAGGGGCATGTTAAGCCCTAATATTGTCTCATTATCCCTTAAATTGGGGCATATTATATTCGTAATGTTATTTTATTTATGTCGGCTTTAGGGAATTAGTTGTAATTATAACTCCTAGTCTCCTATATATACCAAGGAGACATTTTCATTTTGAATCATCTTGTACTTGAACATTTAAGTGGGGTAAAAGGAGGTTACCCCTCGAAGAGGCTTATTATATGAAATTATCTCTTTTTCAAGGCATTGAGTACTTTTTCTGAAGTTTTTCTATGCTATATTGATATTTGATTCTTCACAATGTATGCCATATTTTGTTGGGAAGATCATGGCAATTTGACAGGAATTTCATTCATGATGGCAGGAAGAATACATACACCTTGGATAAGAATGCTAGGACACACATGTTGATACCAATAGAGGAGAAGAAAGTGAAAGGGGAAGCCAACACAAGCATACTTCTCATGAGTGGGAAGGAACTCCTTAAAGAAGTCAAGAAAGAATAGGAGATGCAGTTTGTTGTGGTTAGGAAACCTAGAGTTATCCTTACTATTACTTCAATAGATGATTTTCCTAAAGAAGTTCAGGAAATGTTAGATAATTTTGTTAACATAGTGGTGGATGACCTGCCTAACTTGTTGCCACCCATCAGAAGTATCAGCCATTATATCGATTTGATACTAGGAGAAAGTCTACTAAACAAAGAAGCGTATAGATTGACACCTCAAGAGAATGAGGAGGTAAAGAACCAAGTCTAGGAATTGTTATACAAGGTTTTTGTCAGAGAGAGCTTGAGTCCATACACAGTGCCAACTATGTTGAGTCCAAAGAAATATGAAGAATGGAGAATGTGTACATACTTGAGAGCCATCAAAAAGATCACTATCAGGTATAGATTCCCTTTGCCAAGAATAGATGATTTGATGGACTGTTTAAGTGGAGCAAATTTATTTTCTAAGATAGATTTGAAAAGTGGATATCACCAGATCAGAATAAGGGAATGTGATGAGTGGAAGACATCCTTTAATACAAATGAAGGTTTGTATGAGTGTATTGTTATGCCATTGGCATAACTAATGCCCCAAGTAGTTTTATGAGGTTGATGAATGAAATACTAAAATATTTAATTGCCAAGTTCATGGTTGTGTATCTAGATGATATATTGATCTTTAGCAAGACTAAGGAGGAGAATTTGAGGCACCCGACACTAGTGATGAGGAGGCTACAACAGGAGAAGTTTTTGATAAACCTGAAGAAGTCCTCTTTTATGAAGACATAACTCATGTACTTGGGTTTTGTGATCTCTTCAAATGAACTGAAGATGGATCTAGAGAAGGTGAAATCAATCAAAGAATTTCCATCACCCAGGAGCATGTTTGAGGTAAGAAGATTCCATGCATTTCTGAATTTCTATAGGAATTTCATCAGATATTTCAATGGAATTTGTGCCCCAATGATGGATACAGTGAAGAAAAGACATAAGTATTTTAAATGGAAAGAGGAGGCTAAGAAGAGATTCAATATACTGAAGGAGAAAATAATAGAGCGACCAATTTTGGTCTTGCCAAATTTTGAGAAGACATTTAAGGTGAGATGTGATGCAAGTGGCACTGCAATTGGAGTAGTTTTGAGCCACGACAATAGACATGTTTATTAATTCAGTGATAAGCTGAATGAGACTAAGAGAAAATAATCCACCTATGACAAGTAGTTTTATGCCATAATCCAAGCCCTGAAGAAATGGAGACATTACCTTGTCCCAAAAGAATTTGTCTTGTATAGCGATAACCAAGCTTTACAATTCATAACTAGACATGAAAATTGAATCAGAGGCATGTAAAGTGAATTGAGTTTATGAAGAATTTTACTTTTGTCATAAAACATATTGTTAGGAATGCTAACAAAATTGTTGATGCATTGAGCAGGAGATGTTTGATTCTGTAGGAATTTCAGGTAAAGACCTTAGGGTTTGAACACCTTGAGGAAATGTACAGTGATGATCCAGATTTCAAGGAAGCATATGAAGCATGTGGAAATCATGTGCTGATAGATAGAAGCCAGTGGAAAGAGTATATGATTCAAGAGGGATTGTTGTTCAAGGGAAATCAATTGTGCATACCAAAATGCTCAATGAGGGATAACTTTTTGAAGGAAAAACATAGTGGAGGATTGGCTGAACATTTCGGCCATGAGAAGACATTTGCACAGTTGAGAAGTTCATACTATTGGCCATGTATGAGAAGAGATGTGATAAAATTAGTGAACATATGTAGAATCTATGAACATGCAAAAGGTAAAAGACAGAACACTGGATTGTATCAACCATTGCACATACTAGAGAGGCCTTGGGATGCAATAAGCATGAATTTTCTGTTGGGACTGTCAAGAACGCAAAGGGGATGAGATTCCATATTTGTGATTGTGGATATATTTGCAAAGATGGCACACTTTATCCCATTCCAGAGGACCAATGATGCAACACATGTTGTGAATATGTTCTTTAGCGAAGTTGTGAGACTTCATGGCCTACCTAGAAGCATTGTCTCGGACATAGACACAAAATTTGTTGGTCATTTTTGGAGAACACTCTGGAATAATTTAGGGAAAAAATTTTCCTTCAGCTCAGCTTATAACCCTCATAAATATGGACAGACAGAGGTGCTAAACAAAACTTTGGTAAACTTATTGAGGAGTCTGGTCATCGAGCACCATAATCAATGGGATCAGATTCTACCACAAGAAGAGTTTGCATACAACGACTCACCAAACATGAGCACTAGGAATATCCCATTCCAAATATTGTATGGAATGCAACCCAGGGATGTATATGAGTTGAGAGACTTGGAACAGAGTGAGCTCAGGAGCACTGGAGAAAAATATTTTGTTGCAGAAATGCAGAAGCTCCATAGCCAGATCAGAGACAAATTCCAGAATTCTAGCCAAGAGTACAAACACAGAGATGATCAACATCACAGAGAACTTCAATTTGAAATAAGATATCAGAATCTAGCACATCTCAGAAAGGAGAGGTTCCCTAGGGGGACATATAACAAGTTAAAGATGAAGAAGATAGGGCCATGTAATATCTTGAGGAAGTTTGATGCAAACGCCTATGAGATTGAGTTGCTAGATGATGTGGGCATATCACCCATATTCAACGTATCAGACCTGTATACTTATAGGAAGGATGAAACAAAGGGATCAACAGATAAAGAGAAGATTCAATGGGAGAAACAAATTCCTATAGAAGAAAAACCACAGATGGAAAAGATCGTTGATCAGAGGATTGGTAAGAATACCTGAAGGAAGACCTATTTTGAGTATTTCGTCAAGTGGAAGGGACATCCAATAGAATATAGAATTTGGGAGAGTGAAGCCGATATCCAAAAGCATGGGAAGTCGGTGTAGGAGCTCATGGACAAGAGTCCAAGAATTTTTTCCCAGGGGAGTATGATGCAGGAGCATCGTCAGCAAGTACACGTGGCAGGACAACTTAGTGCCTGAAGACCAATCTGAAGTCTCGAATAATAGTCAACACATGAAATCTTTTGAATTTGATAGAAAACAATAAAAAGAAAGATCACATGCGTAGACAGAATGAGCGCGTGTGACCTGGGAATTTAACCTTGGTCTCTATGTAACCACAATTAGGTAGCAATTAGTTTGTTTATTTTGTATAAACAGAGGTTTTGTACACCGTAAATAAGGGTTACAATAGTTGAGAGAATGTAGGAATATTAGAGCAGTGATTGTTGTTTGAATTTTACTGTAACCATTTTCTAGATTTTGAATGAAGATAACACAGGAAAATTGATCCAATTTGTGAAGTTGTTGTTGTTTGTAATTACCTTGTTATTGTGTTTGTTCAAGAATACATGAATCTTGTTACAGGTGTGTATATCTTTGAAATGCTTGCATAAAATTTAAATCACTTTTCCTCATGAGCCACTGCAAGGTGTGCACATAGTCCACAAGGAGTGCGTTGACCGAGTCTGTCTCGACTTGTAAGCTCAGGAGGAACAACATAAGGTTTCTTTGCAGGAAGTGTAAAGCAACTGTAGCAAGGTGTTCACAGTTGTCGCAAGAACTCAAATATTGTGTAAAGATCTTTTGCAAATAGTGAACGGGTATGGAATTCGACAAAGAGTCAAAGTGACTCTGTAAAGAAGTCAAAGGACAAGAATAGAGGAATGTTAGGAAGGTGAGAAAGACTTCTTTTCAAGAATCTTTTGATCTAAGTTTGACGAATTTCCTAGAAAAGTAGGAAGTTCTTGGGAGATCGAAATCTTTGAGGATATCAAACTCAGGAGGGACAACACTTTCCAAGAAGTGTGGATGAGATCCAAGAAATGGACTCGCAGAAAGGATAAAGGTAGAAACATTTACATCTTTTGAAAATCTTCTAAGTTAGCATAAAGCGTAAGCTCAAGGAAAAAATTTTGGACCATCCAATCAATGAGGAGTGAGTGCAAAGGAAAAGATCTCAACTGTTTGATCTAAGTGCCAGAGAAAAGATCTCAGTTGTTTGATCAAACAATAAATAAAGGATCTCAGTGTATGATCTACAGGCCTAAGGATCGTAGTCATCTGATCAAGGTAAATTGCACTAACATTAAGGCTTTGAAAGTGTACACGAGTATTGGACTTACGAATTTCTGAAATCATCGAAACTATCCATAGTCAAGGGGGACACATGGCGAGAGATCATCATTTCAATGACTTGTGACTCAGAGAAGTCAAAAGATAGAGTTATAAGAACTCATGAATCACGAAATCGTGATTTGATCACAGTCGTTGATTGAAAGAGAAATCTAGACCGTTCATTGTCCCGGGAGATATAAGGAGTTTAGATATCAGGAGAAGGGAGGTGAGAAGTCTTCAAACTTTTTGAAACGTGAAGTCCCAATTTGTGAAGAGTTGACCTAAGCCGTCATATCACGGGGAGTTGTAAGTCGTTTATCTAGTGCACATGAATTTTGGGATATCGGGGATCGGAGGAGAAAAGTGATCAACCTTCCAACTTCACGAAACGGAAAGTCCCAATACGTGAAAAGGAGATCTGGACCATTGGATCATGGGGATTGTGGATTGTTGATCTGACAAGCGAAACTCGCAAGTTCATGGGTTGGAAGGATGAGCAAGTGAAATTTGTGAGACGCGAAGTCGTGAAACGCAAAATCACGAAGCACCTTTTGTTTAGGCAATTGTTCACATCCTTGGTCACGTAAAGGGAGGGGATTAACTAGGAGATCTAGTGCATAAATACGTTGAATCTTTAAAAGCGTTAAGGAGAATCCCACGGGCTCCATAGAACCTACGTATTAACAAGAAGGGGGGCCTATTCAGTTTATTGAAAGTCATTGAGGGACTAGAGAGTCAATCAGAATCGGTTTCTTGATCGATCCTAGACTGGGAGGTCTCACATCCCTTAGGAGTGAAGGGGGGCTTGCACCATAAGTCAATTTAAGGCATGGCATGAAAAGTAAAGGCATGGCATGGCATGGCATGGTAAGGAAAGGAAAGACATAGAAAATAATGGAAAGGAAATGAATGAAATGGTATGGAAATGAAATGCATGGAATGGAAAGTCAAGGCATCGAATAGGATGGAAAGCGAGGGAAATGCAATGCAATGCAAGGCATGGCATTGCATGGAATGGTAAGGAAATGTATGGAATGACATGGCATGGAAAGGCATGAAAATGCAAGGAATAACATTGCAAGTCAAGAATAGGAAAGGAATAACATGGAAAGGAAAGGCATGGCATGGTGTGTAAATGAAAGGAAATTAAAGGAATGACATGACAAAGAAAGGAATGACATGGAAAGGAAAGGAATGAAAGAAAAGAAATGGCAAGTCAAGGAAAGGCAAGGCATTTCATGGCGTGGCATATCAAGGAAAGGAATGTCATGGCAAGGCAAGGCATGGGATGGAAAGGCAATGCATGGGATGGAAAGGCATGGCAAGGCATGGAATGGACATGGCAAGGGAAGGAATTCCATGACAAGGAAAGGCATGGCATGGAAACGAAATACAAATCAATGCAAGGAAAGGAAAGGCAATGCAATTGATGGGCTCTTAAATTTGATTATTTCTTCCACCTTATTTCACTATTATGTCATCACATTTCACCATAAACCATCACATTTAATTTAAAATGTTGGTCTTTTATTTAAATCCTTTGATCAAAAGAAATAAAAGTAAATGGTGTGAATTAGTGTTTATTTTATTATTCTTAGGCTATTTTATGTGGTTTTATTAATGCTAAACTAATTCTTGATATTGTGGAAGATAGGTGTTTCAATACATTGGATCGAGATCAAATGGCTTGAGATTCCAATACTCATTCCGACACTCGTTCCCATATTTTTGCACAAGAGATCTAGCTCAAAATTACATATCAGTTGAATCCATCCCTTCATCTGGTAGCCCAAATTTATATCAGATAGATATGGACCTCCATCCGACCCTTATTACGGAACTCACAGCACAACAGATTCAGTCACTATCATACTTGCGGGCGTTTTTGGGAAAAACTCGAACATGGGTTTTTTACCCATTATCTCCCTCTTGCTATGGATCATATTTTATTTTGATTTAAACAATTAAATCTAGCTCCTATATTCGAGATACAACTTTAAGAACTATTTCCTATTAATAGAATAGTTAAAGGATTTTCTGGTTTTGAGAGAGAGTCGACCCTTTCAGTGGTTGACCTCTCAGGGTATATATATACTTGAACTGGCTAGCATGATAAGATAGACCTGTACAAACAATTTAAGAACTATGTGTAAAACTTGGCTCTCTTATTCATTTTAATGCAAATTTCTAAATTAAGCTGAGTTTGTGATCAATTAGTGAGCTGGTGTACCAGAACTGCTTGGGGGGGGCACCAATAGTCTGTGTCTCTCATTTCTTTGTTTATTCATATTTCTAACCTCTCTTTTGCAGGAGTTGTTCTAATTTCTCTTTATATTCATTCTCTTATAAATTCTCTGTATAATCCATTTCCTTATAACTGTTCTAATTTCCCTTTAATGTTCTAATCTATTTTTGCACTCATTTTCTTATAATCTCCTTTGTATATTTTCAATTGTAGTAATCACTCTTTTTAATTGTAACTTCATTGTATGTATTCACTTGACTTATTCACACCATGTTGTAAATATAAATCTTCTTTGTAATTGGAGCACTAGGAATTGATCATGTTTATTAAGTAGTTGTTCATGAATGGTCAAAGTAGATTAAACTAACCCCTACAGTACTATGTAATCACTATACCTCTGTGAATATATTTCTATTTCAACTCTAACAACATAATTTATGATTTTAAATCCTTTTTGGTAATTATTTCATCAGCCTTACTGGCTATAAGAACATGTGTTTAGTATATTGATATTCCTTGAATGGAAAAATTTTCAGTATATTGTTTTGTTTCTGCTTTACATTTTCTATAGAAATCAATGTTCTAATCTGAATTAAGTAAATGAATCACAGAGTTATATTTCCAAGTAAAAAGAGTAATTAGAATAGTAATTTTTTATGCCTAGCATCATCTTTTGAATAATAGATTCTTGCAGAAGTTTGTTATTTCGGTACCCATTTTCAATTTTTCCCTTGTACTGATTTATGCATCTTAGTCTTCCCACATTTTAAATCTACCAATAGCTTTAAATCACCAACAGATAGATTAATGACCTAATTCATGAGATATGGTCACTCCATATCGGGTTTCTTCCCTAGGTGACAAATTGTTCTAGTATCTTTACTATTTGAGTGTGTTTCCAACATTGGATTAGACTTCTAGATTAGAGCTCTAGACCTGCACATATAGTGCTAGCACCTAGAAGATTATGAGCCCCAGGTTGACAATTTAATGTCGAAATAGATATCATATATTTCACTCGACATTTTTGTCATCGTTGTCGAGGAGGTTCTAAAGGGATTAGAGCTTAGGTAGGTAGATTTCATTTAATTGCACAACAAGGGGGGGGGAGAAACTTTAAGACAAGAGGTAAGAACCTGTGAATCCAATTTAATAGGTTTCTCCAAAGCCTTGTTGTTCCCTTTCCACAAGAGTGTTTACTTCAGTAAGTTTGTTTATTTTTCTTAGTGTGTTTACTTTCTTGAAAATTACTTTCCTGCACGTGTGTTTATTTTCCTGCAAAAGTGTGTTTTATCTTTCTTGCAAGGTGTGTTTACTTTCCCGCAATTTATTTTTCTTGCCAGTGGGATTATTTTATTGCAAGTGTGCTTTCTTGTATTTCTTTTATGCAAGTTTTATTTATTTCATGCAAGTGTGCTTCCCTTTCGCAAAGTGTGTTTACTTTCATACATGTGTGAGTTTGATTTCGTTCCTGCAATCATGTTTTATTTTATGATTTGATTTCTTTCCTGCACGTGTGATTTATTTTATGCAACTGTGGTGTGTTTGGTTTGCACAAATCTTCTTTAAGTATGTATTTCCTTTTTTTAGGTAGTTTTGATTAAAATCTTAAAAACTATAATAATAATAATAATTTGGTGTTGTAAGAACCCTAGACACTAGTCCATGTGTGAGGAAAGACCCATCAACCAGTAGAATTGATTCAAAGATGACCATTACTTTGGGAGAACTCTCTCAAATCCTAGCATAAGCTGGGATTTCTTCTTTTCAAGAAGAACACATATTGACAACAGTCATGAACTTATCTACCCCTTCAGAAATAAAAAAAGAACCAAAGTCCCATGAGCTACAAAAAGATTCGCCTTGCCAAACTATGGAGGAAAATAAAAAATTGGAGACTACATCAAATGGAGAGCGACAATTAAGACTTGAAATTGAGGAGTTCTCAACATATCCTTTATATACTTCAAAAACCAATCATCTAGAAGAAGAGGATTTGCATGGCATGATGAAGGACGAAATATATATTATTATTGATGAACATAAATATTACAACGAATTTTGGTTTCAAGAGGTCACCAGGTTGCAATACCATTCTCTCTTTCAATACCTTATGATGCCAAAACAAGTAGGTCGGTTGGTTCTTCATATCCATGTAATCTCTGCAGTAAGTTTTTCATATTTGGATATGGGTATGTTTCTTATTCTTCTTCGTACATGGTTACATTGGAAAAGTTCTTACACTTGAATAAACAATTCTCTTTCTTTTTAGGTAGAATAGGATAATAAATAAAAGTTGCATCATGTTAGTATCAAGTTAATGCAACATCTCTTTGTGTTTTCTTTTTCAATAAAGGAACTAAGATTAAGATAGCATTGATAGTTTAATACTAGAAAACAAAACAATTATGGATCCTTATATTCCATACCATTAATAATAAAAATAGCGTGAATGCCAACCTTTAAAGAACTATGGGGATTTAATAAAAATTTAAGGTCTTCATAATAATACCCCTAGGTAACTTGTACATCCCAAGATTCATATCAAAGCTAGTTATTCAAGCATATTTACCAAATAGTAGCAGGAGAGTGAATGAAACTTCTACTTACGAGGGAACAATACTATAATATTATATGAAGAAGATAGACTTAGGGACTAGAGACAACTTTAATTCATTGTCTTACGACTTCATCCACTACACATTAAGTAAGTTTGACTATGATATGTCTTTGGACTAATATAAATGCATAAGTATATTATAGGAAATTTATAGAGTTTCCTCCAACCCATATACCATCCCATTCTGTAAAAAGGTTTTCAGAGTTGCGTCCCCATCTCATTGCGAAAGAAATAAATACATACAAATATTAAGGGTGGTGGTAAAGGATATAAAATGGGTGTAAGAGGCTAACCCACTGAGATATTGAACAGGTCTTTTGGCAATGGGTATCGTCCTGTGGTATGACTAGGAAAACCCATCGGGGTACTAAATAGGGTCACTGGCAATGGGGAATCCTGCCTGGAAGAGGATATTTCTGAGATATGAAAGTTACCCCATCGGGGTACTGAATAGGCTTGTTGGAAATGAGTTCTGACTTTGTTGTCTTTTACTATGCCTAGTCTATATTTGTTTGTATGAATGATATACTTGTGTAAATCCTTAAGAATAAGCATGCACGATTGAACAAAAGGGATAAATAAATATCATCTAATTGCCATTTAATAATTTACGCAAGATTATATTAACACCCTGTCATTTAATTCATACTATATCTAGGATGTCACTATCCTAGAAGTAGGACCCATAAGTGTAGCAATTTGATGAACTCAAATGAAAACTTTATCAATATTACTTGAATGACAGTGAGCCTTTAAAAATGAGACAGGGATGACTAGTTTTATATGGGTTTTTCTCATGAATTAAAGACCATTTATACCCTCATGTTTTCTTGTTTAAGGAAAAAATCCCCTATCATAACTTATATGGTCCTCGTAAGCATACATTGTTACTAGTTGATAAAATTGTATGTATGGACTATTTCAATTCCAAAATTTATAAGTGTTTTGGTATTCTCATTCCATAGTATTAATACTTATTTTTCTAAGTTCTAGTTATTTTTTTAGTATAATAATGTTCGATTCCTTATGTTGAATATTGCCTAGAGTTGTTGTTGAAAATACAATGTTTTTGAAATGAATAAAAGGTCAGTTCCAATTTATTCATGGCACGAGGATGTGTCATATCTTCGGTCTAGGGGAATAATGGGATCTTAAATTTGATTCTTTATTCCACCTTATTTCACTATTATGTCATCACATTTAACCATAAGCCATCACATTTACTTTAAAATGTTGATATTTTATTTAAATCCTTTGATTAAAAGCAATAAAAGTAAATGGTGTGAATTTGTGCTTAATTTATTATTCTTAGTGTATTTTATATGGTTTTATTAATGATAAACTATTATTCTTAGTGTCTTTCTGATATTGTGGGAGATAGGTGTTTCCATACATTGCATCAGGATCAAATGGCTTGGGATTCCAACACTCATTCTAACACTCGTTCCCATATGTTTTCACAAGAGAGCCAACTCAAAATTAAATATCAGGGGAACCCAACCCTTCATTTGGTAGCTCGAATTTGTATCAGCCAAATCCGGACCTCCATTCAACCCTTATTACGAAACTCAGAGCGCAACAGACTTGGTTGTTAGCATACTTGCATACGTTTTCGGGAAAAACTAGAACATGGGTTTTTTACCCATTATCATCCTCTTTCTATGGCTCCTATTGTATTTCGATTTAGACGGCTAATTATAGATCCTATATTTGAGGTACAATTTTAAGACTCATTTCCTATTAATAAAATAGTTGAACGATTTAAGAGTTTTGAGAGAGAGTGTCGACCCTTTCAGTGGTCGACCTCTCATACTCTATATATACTTGAACTCACTAGAATGATAACATATACCCAGAGAAATAGTTTAAGAACTCTATGTAAAACTTGGCTATGTTATTCATTTTAATGCAAATTTGTAAATTAAGCTTAGTTTGTGATCAATTCGTGAGTTGGAGTACCACAACTGCTCGGGGGGCCCACCAGTAGTCTGTGTGTCTCATTTATTTGTTTATTCATATTTCTAACCTGTCTTTTGCAAGATTTATTCTAATTTCTTTTTACATTCATTCTCTTATAATTTCTCTATATAATCCATTTCCTCATAACTGTTCTAATTTCCCTTTATTGTTCTAATCTCTTTTTGCAGACATTTTCTTATAATCTCCTTTGTGTATTTTCAACTGTAGTAATCAATCTTTTTAATTGTAATTTCACTATATGTATTCACTTGACTTATTCACACCATGTTGTAAATATAAATATTCTTTGTAATTGGAGCACTAGGAACTGAGCATGTTTATTAGGAAGTTGTTCATGACCAATCAAAGTAGATTAAATTAACCCCTGTAGTATTGTGTAATCACTATACCTCTATGAATATATTTCTAGTTCAAGTATGACAATATAATTTCTTATTTTCAATTCTTTTAGGTAACTATTTCATCAGTCTAACTAGTTATAAGAACATGTGTTTAATGTATTGATGTTCCTTGAATAGAAAAAATTTCAGTAGATTGTGTTGTTTCTACTTTACATTTTTCTGTAGAAATCAATGTTCTAATTTGAATTGAGTAAATGAATCACAGAGTTAGATTTCCAAGTAAAAAGAGTAATTAGAATAGTAATCTTTTATTCCAGGGCTCATCTTTTGCATAATAGATTGTTGCACTAGTTTGTTATTACGGTATCGGTTTTCAATTTTTCCCTTGTACTGATTTTTTCTTCTTAGTCTTATGACATTTTAAATATGCCAACAACTTTGTATCACCAACAAATAGATTAATGACCTAATTCATGAGATATGGTCAGTCCATATCGAGTTTCTTCCCTAGGTGATGAATTTTTCTAGTCTCTTTAATATTTGAGTGTGTTTTTGACATTAGATTAGACTGCTAGATTAGAGATCTAGATCTCCACATATAGTGATAGCAACTCTAAGTTTACGAGCTCTGAGTTGACAATTTAATGTCGAAATAGATAGTGTATATTTCGCTCGACAAAAATGGCAAGAAAGGAAAGGATACGCAAGCAAGGAAATGAAAAGAAAGGAAAGGAAAGGGTAAACATAGTTTCCTAATAACAAAAAATAACCACAAAATATAATAATACCATAACAACCATAAAGTGAAGCCAAAATTTGAATCATTCATAAATCTGAAATATTTGTTCAATTATTCCTTTAACATACCTATGGTTATTCAATTAGACCATCGTGATCATTTTTAATAATGATGATTTCCATTAACTTCTTGTGCTCAAAGTAAAGAAATAAGTATTGTACCTTTGATGATTTCTTACATGGCATTGTTTGTAGTTGGAGGTTTGTACAAGCAACTAAGTTTGTAAAATGGTATACAACTTCACCTAGTCTATAATGTTAAAATACATAACCACCTTTCTTCTTTGTTATTTCATCTTGTGTGAGATATTATCCTTTAATAACCATCGACCAAATCGTAAATTCAATGAATTTAGAGTCTATTACGGATCGCAAAAGGGTCTTCTTTCCATATAAGAAACATGACAACTAATAATCAGTTCCCCATTCATTATCTCTTGGGAAAACCACTACGTATGTGTTCCTTGAAAAAAATGGAGTGCCAACATGTGAGTCCACTAAATGAACAAATCATAAAAAATTGATCATATTTATTCAAAATTTAATAGAAGGTTTCACCGAACCTGGAAATACGAGATCTGAGACGTGATGATAATCTATTGAAATATTTGATTGATTCTCATCTAACTGGAATAATTCCATACTTATGATTTGATCGATAGGGAGTGATAAATGATCCCATATATCAACCCAATCTATGGATTCACAATCATCCCATTCATTACTACTACATGGACAATAGAAGTAAGAGAGTTTCCTCGTCTATATTTCAACTATTGCATTGTATGATGTTCGAACTGAATGGAATCCACAAGTTCCCTATATTGTTTTTCATTCATACCACAGTGATTGATCTACGCGAAAGACCTCCCAAACATATCTATGTACATGTCCTTTCGTGGGTGATTGGTATTTACTAGTTTTTTTCCCTCTCCCATTACTGAAGAACACAATTAAACAATGGATTTTTCATCTCAAATGAGGGAAGTATATGTGAAATTCATTTATTTTCTATCTAATGATATTTTGATGCATTCTCCTACTCCATCATGCTCCCCTTTCCCATTCCCAGACTCAAAATTGTTCCAAATGTGTGGTACCTTGATTTTTTTGTGCAACATGCACAACTATTAAAATACACGAGCATTTTTGACCTGGCATGCGCAACCATTTGACCAAATCCAATGTTTATCCATTTGTATGTCCTTCTCCTTAATGTAATTTTAATACAACAGAAAGAAACGTTGTACATAGGCTAATTTATGGAACCAATCATCGCTTATGTAGAAGTGATACTCCTTCAATATAGCTATTTTTTCTTCATTACTATTTGGCCCATGCCTATATGTGATATGGACCATTATGATGACCTTCTATGAGTGATAATATAGGATTTGAATCTCATTTTATGGTTGAATGGTGTAGTTCTCAGCAAAATTAGCTACTTATAAGACAATACCAATGGGAAATGTATCTGAACATATTCTAAAATGCTCACCATGCCATCAAGACAGATGAACATGCTGAACATGTTGCCATTTCTTTTCGATGAAGTCCTTCATGAATTCACATACTCATACCTGGGAAGTCACCAATTGTACCTCTTGTTTTTCCTTCCCTCCATCAATATCATATGAAACATATTTAAATATTTGCAAGGAAATCTTCTTCCTCTCCAATTCATACTCATTGATTACATGGATACACTTGCTTAGTAATTCCATTCCAACACACTTGGGGCATGTCCCACATAAGAAATATTTGTGATAAAATGTACAACCATATGGCCTTGTACACAAGATATTGTGAATAAAGTCTCTAGATGATGACGAAGATAATATAACTAAGAATTCATTCACAATGGTGTTATGCAATACATGAAATATGTGTGTATGTGTGTTTGTTTTTGTGTATGTGTTTGTGTGTGTGTGATAATAATAATCATACTCAATGTGATATCTACAAAAAACATGTGTTACAAATTGTTTTTATTCAAACATTCCAAGGCTTTCATTTATGGAAAGATATTTGGCCCAAGTTAAGTGCACTATGTATTGTCCCAAATCTCTCATTCAATTTTGTTTGTGTAATGTCAATAAAGTGTTTAATATGGGGTTCATGGTCCCTATATCCTATTCTCACTTTTAGTACATATTTTTGGTTGGAAGAAGACATAGTGTTCTCATGTGAGAAATCATGTACTAGTCCCTTAACTGCTCCAATGAACTTCATGTCAGAACAAGGTAGCCTACCAATGAAGGCCCAAAATTTTTTTGGGCCACCTATATCAAGGATATCTCATATATTAGAATACTTTCCAAGGGTTTTGATATTTCATTTCATGATATGAAAGGTTTGTTGGAGAAAAAAATGTTTTCTTGTGATATTGCTAACAATTTATTGTGACAAGACATGTAACGTTGGATTACGGTATTTAGATTGATATTTCTTACCAATTTTTTGAAAAGAATCCATGAGGTTTCTAAAAATATGATGAATTTTTTATAAACTTTTGACTTTTTAAATGCCTAAAATTATCCTAACAATAGTCAAGCTTCTATATTTTAAAAAAGAAAAAAATAATTTAAATTTAGCGTCATGAGATTTTGGTTCAAACTATTTTTAGGTAACTTCCTAAACTGGTTTAACGAATAGTCCATTTAGGTTACTTACGTTCAAATGATGCTATACCAATTTCATCAACTTGAATGCGTTTAGGAGATCTTCATTTCACATTGTTCAATCTAGGTAGGGACGATGACCACATATTTTGGAACTCTTGACCTCCCTACTATGGAGTTAACAATGTTTAAGTTATTTCCCCTTCAATTATTGACGAATAAATTTTGGGAGGAGAGTCAACATTCCCATGACTAGTTTCTAGAATGTTTGACTGTCCAACAAAAGGTTGCACCATAGGAAATTCCTCACCAAAATGTTGTGCATCGATTTCCTCTCTAATTTCATCCATTGTATAATCAACTCCAAGAAAATCCTCCATCATATGGTCATCCACAACAACATGTCTTGATGAGATATTGATTGGAGGTACAATAGAAATCTGAATTATATTGGTCTCTACTAAACTCCTTCACTTTGCTTGTGGTGATGGAGGAAAAACAACAACAACATCTATTCCACTAGAAATTGAATTTACCTCTTCTTGAAATCCTACACTTTGACATACGTACCCTTTCCTTTTCCTTTACGGTTGGATTTCCCTCTTTTGAAAGCCTATTCTTTGACATACATAACATTTCCTCTTATGAAAGCCTGCACTTTGAATTCCAATTGGACAAATTTATCTTGGTATTACACAAGAAGACACAACTAATAATTATAATTCCAATTGGACAAAATTGTCTTAGTATTACACAAGAAGACACGACTAACAATTCCAATTCTGATTGGACAAATTTGTATTCCAATTCTTCCCACAATTTTCCTGCAATAGTACAAAGTTGTATATGAATTAAACAACAAGATAAAAGGAACACATACATGTATCTTCTTTCGATTTTTGCATCCAGATGTTAGGGTTTTTAGAGTTTTTGAAATAGGTGAGGATGATGAGTGTGGTTGGCACATAAAATTTCCTAGCAGGAGCATGTGCATGTTCCTATAACATGTTTATGTTTCTATAATGCGTGCACACTAAAATGAGTGCATCTTCTAGGAATGTGCACATGTTCTTTTTGGGTAGGGATGAGAACCTAACCTCAAGGATTTCAAGTGAAAAGAAAGCATCAGAGCTCTTAATGCAACATATATATCATTTATGGTAGACCAAACATCTTTATGAATAAATATGTATAGGGGTTTGGGGACAACTAGGACCTAAGAGCTTAGCATTGAAAGTGTTTTAAAGCATAAAGAAATGGTTAGCGCACCAAGATGTGGGTGCAAGGTTTGTGGGGCCTTTAACAAGAGGTATAATCATAGTGCACTTATGGATCAGTTGTGAAGTGGATTAAGAGTCGAGTATAGATTCTTACTAGGATTAGATGGAGCTAGGGGGTTCTATGTCATCGTCTAGGTAAATTTGTAGGTCATATTCTAAGTCATGGTCATGTTCATCCTCATGGTATGGGTCTAGATCTAGGTTTATGTCATGGAGTAGGTCATGGTATAGCTCTATCTCTAGGTTTATTTCATGATCTACTACATGGTCATCATATAGGTATAGGTAATGGTCTAAGTCATTATCTAGGTCTTTCCATGTCTAGGTATTGTTGTGTCTAGGTCTAGGTATAGGTATTGACGTGTGTAGGTCAAGGCCATTTATTTCCTTGCAGTGTACAAAACATTCTATAGAGTGTGCGAGTATGAAAGAGAGAGAGAGAGGAATACATAGAAGGGTGGTAGAGAGAGAGTGTATGAGAGTATGAGAGTTAGAGAGAGGAATACATAGAGGAGGTTTGAGAGATATAGGAATAAATATAGAGTGAGATGGGGAGAGAGGATGAAAAAGAGAGTGTGAGAGAGTGAAGGATAGGAAGACAGAGTGGGGGGTAGACAAAGAGTGAGAGGAATAAGAGGGGAGGGAGGGAAGGAGAATTAGATAGAGGAAAAGAGAGAAATGGGGGAAGAGAGGTAGGCGGATATGGTGAGTGAGAGAGTGAGGGATAGATGTAAAAGGTAAAGAGAGAAGTGGGGTAGATAGGGATTGTTTGAGTGTGTGAGAGGGTGGGAGAGGGATACAAAGAGGGAGGGGTAGAGAGGGATTGTTTAAGAGTGTGAGAGGGTGGGAGAGGGATACCAATAGGGGGCAAGATAAGAGAGAGAGAGGAGATATAATGGGAGGGAGGGGGAGAGAGGAAGGGATGAAGGGGGTAGAGAGAGTGTGTGAGAGTGTGAGAGGGGGAGAGATAAAGACAAGGAGGGGAAGTAGAAAGGGAGTGTTTGAGAGTGTCAGAGGGTGGGAGAGGGACAGAAATACAGAGGGTAGAGAGAGAGAGAGAGAAGAAATGGGGAGAGAGGGAAGCGGGGTAGAAAGAGGTAAAGAGAGAATGGGGGTAGAGATGGGTTTCTTGAGAGTGTGAGAGGGAGGGAAAGGGAGACCAACAAGGTATGTAGAGAGAGAGAGAGGGAGGGAGGAGGGGGGAAGAGAGTGGGAAGGGGGATAAAAAGGTAAAGAGAGAAATTGGGGTAGATTGGGGAATAGAGAGTGAGGGGGATACAAAGTGAGGAAGGGAGAGGAGAGATAGTGGCAAGAATGGAGAGAGAGAGAGTCGGGGAGTGTTTGATAGTGTGAGAGGGAGGTGGAGAGAGAGAAGGAGTGTTTTAGAGTGTGAGAGTGAGGGAGACAGAGACCATGAGAGGGGTTATAGAGAGAGATACATATGTCATAGAGAGATGGTATATGTAGGAGAGAGAGAGAGAATATATAGTGGGAGGGAAAGGAGTAGACAGAGAGTGTGTGAGTGTGAGAGGGGGAGAGAGAAAGAAAGAGAGGGGGGTTGGATAGGGAATGTTTGATATTCTTATAGGGAGGGAAAGGGAGACAAAGAGAGTAGGTAGAGAGAGAAAGAGAGAGAGAGAGAGGAAGGGGGGAGAGTGAGGGAACGAGGGTAGATATAGGTAAATATAGAAAGTAGGGGAGAGAGAGGACGAGAGATAAAAGGTGAGGGGGAGGGAGGGGTAGATATATGGGAGAGATGGAGAGAGAAGAGATAGTGGGATGGAGGCAGAGAGAGAGAGGTTGAGAGTGATATGGAGAGAGAGGGAAGAGGGAGAGAAAGGGGAGGAGGGAGAGAGAAAATAAGAGTAGAAGATAGGTTGAGAGTTAGTTTGAGAGATAAAGAGGGAGGTGGAACAAGGGGAAGATAGAAAGAGGGTGGGAGGGAGAGAGAAAGAGGGGCAAAGAGACGAAGGGTGAGAGTGATACTAAAAATGAGGAGAGAGAGAGAGAGAGAGATAGAGAGAGAGAGAGAGGTGGTAGATATATGAG
>JASDQU010103286.1:71967-81995 GCA_032191745.1 Picea mariana | reverse complement strand
GGGGAGAGATAGGAAGGGGGATACAATGTGAGGAGGAGAGAGGGGTATATGTATGATAGAGATATGGGAGATAGTGGGAGGGATTGGGGGAGAGAGAGGGAGGAGGGAGTAGAGAGAGAGTGAGACATAGTGTGAGAGGAAGGCGGGAGAGAGAGGGAACGGGGATAGAGAGATATAAAGAGAGAAGGGGGGGAGTGGAACAGAGAGAAAGATGGGTATAGAGTGAGAGAGAAATAGAGTGGTATGTGGAGTGAGGGGAAGATAGGTGTACATGAAAGAGAGAGTGGGGGGGAGAGGGAGATAAGGGGAGGGAGGGAAATAGCCAAAAAGAGTATATGAGAGATTAAGAGTGAGATGGAGAGATAAAGAGAAGAGGGAAATAGCCAACAAGAGTATAAGAGAGGATGAGAGTGAGATGGAGATAGATAGAGAATAAGGTACAATGGGGGGGGAGTGGAACAGAGAGAAAGATGGGTATAGAGTGAGAGAGAAATAGAGTGGTATGTGGAGTGAGGGGAAGATAGGTGTACATGAAAGAGAGAGTGGGGGGGAGAGGGAGATAAGGGGAGGGAGGGAAATAGCCAAAAAGAGTATATGAGAGATTAAGAGTGAGATGGAGAGATAAAGAGAAGAGGGAAATAGCCAACAAGAGTATAAGAGAGGATGAGAGTGAGATGGAGATAGATAGAGAATAAGGTACAATGAGAAAGAGAAAAAGAGGGGTAGAGAGAGAGAATGACAATGAGACTAACAAATAGGAGAGAGAGAGAGTGAGAGAGAGGTGGAGGGACGAAAAAATGGGAAGAGGGAGGGGGAGAGAGACAAAGAGAGAGAAGGAGGGAAGGAGGGAAAGACATAGAGAGAGACAAGGGGGAGGGAGGGAGAGGGAGACTATATATACTTACCTTCCAAAGTTTATTGTTATAGATTGGTTGATTATATATTTGACATGTCTCCTTCGATATTATTGAATTTAACTTCTAGGTATTTATTCTTATACAATCCTTCTCCATATGCCCCAAACTTCCACAATAATTATAGGTCGTCTTCCCCTTAACTTTCTTAGTTTATGCTTGTTTTTTATGATTCTTATTAATATTTTGGGTCATGTAATCACATTATTTCTCCTTATTTCCTACTCGACTTATCTCTCTCTCTATATATATTTTTACCTTTTCCCTTTAGTAAATGGGGTTTTTCCTTATGTTTCAATTTTCCTTCATCAAATAATTTTTCTTGTTCCCTAATTAGAAAACCACAACAATATTCAAATGAGAAATCCTTACCATGTTGTTTTCTAAATTCTTCACTAGCATGGATTATCAATTATAATACATCATATGGTGTCTTTAGGTTCATCAAGATGATTTCTATGAGACGACCATTCTTATTTGGAAAACTTATTCCGTATTCACCCAATTTTGATTGTAGTTCCTTCATGTTAAAAAATAGTTTTTAATTCTTTGAAAGGGGAGATGATAAAGAGAGATCAATTCTATCTCAATTTGCATCACCTAAATTTCATTAGTCTTATCAAATAATGTATTTAGCTTCCTCCATACTTTATTACAATAATATATCCCACTTATACAAAATAAAATATACTTGGACATGTCGATCATTATAAATTGTACAAGATTTTACTTCTTCCTATCAATTATAAACTTTTGATGTTCATCCTACTAATATAGAACTATAGTCTTCATGAACTATCAATGCATCTTTCTTTAAAATAACATTTCCATATCTTTTTACTATGTATCATAATTATTACCATTCATAAACATAGGTTCTTTATTTGAACTCATGATATTTATTTATATATCTAATCCCTAATGCACTCTTCAAGTCAAAATATTGAGTCAATCTTCCAGATAAATCTAACTCATTAGGACTACATACAACCAATAGTATCCAAAAATATTGTAGATAATACGATAGATCTTAAACCAATGTATTTGAAACAATGTTGGAGAACCATGAAAATAATAGATCAAGAAGCTATACATTCCAATAAGAGATGTTGTCTAAAGACACTATTACAACACATTAAGTAAAAGTTAGCATAACTCAACATAAAATATGAAGCACAAAATACATAAAAAAATCCATGATAGATTGATCCATAATACCATCTATATATAGTACTAAATTTAAACAAACTCACTTCAAGTAATGATGGCATTTTCCACTTTTATTCTTAGGTCACATAACAAACTCCTTGAATTCTCCCTCAACTTACACACCATTACAATTCCATGCATAGCCTAATCGACCAATTGAATGCTTATTCAAATTCTCAAACTATACTAGGTAACTATCAATTATAATCAGCCCACCGATGATGATGATGGACCCCAAGATACCTAGTACAATCTAGTAGGTGCGAATAAATGAGTTGAGGTCGAACACTCGTAGATTCATTTAAAAAGAGACATTGTTGCAAACCCACTACTGAAATGCAAGGGCATCTATCTCTAATGTCTGCAAATCCGAGCGTACTAACTAGTTTCAAGATTTTAATCCTAGATAATGATTTGGAGTCAAAAAGATGAAATTCATCGAAGTAAGGCATTGATTTATCCCCCATCAATCAAAATGAAACATATAAAGGTAGATGTTGTGAAGAGTATAATGGTACAGCACAACTTGTGCAAGGATGGTCATGATGAATTGGCTAATGAAATGAAACTGGTGGACAGGGGCTAACTTCCCTTGAACAAATCAACACAACAAATGACTTCACTTGGAAAGATTGACTCGTTAATGATAAAAACACTCACCATGGAGGACTGGAAAAGTAACCAATCGATGGATTTCGAGAACTCATGGAGATGGTAATGACCGAGAGATAATGGAGAACCCAACTATTGTACATGGATGCAAAATAGGTGCATTGTTCAAGGGAGAATTAATCGATAGATGCCATTTGTGAATATGACTAGATGTAAAACCCCACACTCTTTTTCTTTTTTTCATGTTTGAAACCAGTGCGAAAGAAAATAAAAGTGTGCTCGATGTTATCACTCATCGATTTATTGTTGAGCCTAGGGAGGAGAATAGTTCTCATGTTACCATTTCATATTTAGAAAGTCTGAAAGGAAAAATGAGACTCCTAGGGTATTCATTTTTGTAATTTTAGTCCCTTGAGCCCGAAAAGGTATAAAACAATATAAGGGAGAACTCTTCTAGCCAATGTTGACTAGAGTATATTTTTTTTGTAATTAGTCCATCTGGTCTGAAAAAGGGTTAAACTTACGTCAAATAGATTTCCTTTCGAAATCCATTTAATGAGTGTGAAAGGAAACAAGCTCACTCAAAAATCTTTTCACGTTTAGGGACTCTGAAAAAAGCTTAAAGGTGACTCTAGGGTGTACCTTTGTCATGGTTGGTTGTCAAGTGCGACAAAGGGGTAATAGTAAGCTCAATGCATGGAAGATGACTGAAGCAATGGACTACAACAAGACATGGAAAATAATGACCACTTGTAATAGCAATTCTCAACCAAGGGTCTTGAAAATGGAAGCATGTAGGTGGCTATCGGTTAAGCATGGCTGCGATCAAATAATAAATGGAACAAAATAGTGTAGTACTAATGAGAAGCAAGATGAAAGCGACAATAAAAAGAGACCATTAAGAAAAAAAAAATGGTGGGAACCTAAGGTATAGTGCTAGAAATATGGACGATTAATAATGAAAAGAGGGAAATGAAGGGAAAAACCTTTCCTTATATGCCCATTTAGAGACACGTACATCAATTTCAATTGATGTCCCCATATTAAAAGAATCCCTAGAATCATGTCAACACACTTAAACTAGATTCCAAGGTCAACACCCATTGTGAAATCCTAAAAATATTTTTTATTTTTTATTTTTTGGATATGATGAACACAAAATAAAATTCACTCACACCACACACCTATGCACAAGGAATTATGAATCTTAATTGTTTATACAAAGGAGAGCTCATTGCTACGCTCATGTCAAGGATATTTTTCATAATGAAAGAACTTATGAGCCATTATGGGCATCATGCAATGTGCCATATCGGGGTCGTTCCACGTAGGAAAAAATCTTTATGGCTGAAGATACTCATCATGAGTGGTTTTTTGAGATATGTAAGCCTCTTAATGGGATCCATAAAGAAATGACAAAAGTACAAAAAACAAATCTTCGACAGGAGGGATAGCAGATAATTTAATGGCAAGTTCTGAAAAAGATAACCAAGGTGGAAATGGGTCAAAATTCGGAGGTCAACTCGATGTCCCAGTAAATGTCCCCAGTATTGAATCAAGACTCATCATGTTAATTCTCATCAGCTCCAAATCAGGGAGAAATGTTTGATGATCCCTATCCTCTGCAGGATTATCAATGGAAGCCATGACTTTTGAGATGACCTCTTCTTAAGGAAACTTAGTATGTAGGAAATCATGTGAATTGAGAGAGTCAACAAACCATATGGGAAAATACATTTGATCACACTCCACATAAATATGGAGTTGTTAACCGGTATCAAAAAATGTTGATGGGATGGATGCTCCATGTGAGTCAACATCCTTAGGATGAGGTACCACCCAAGGGTCAAATACCCAAGGGATCCACTGGTAGATGAGAAAACCATGTTGATAAGAGTGTTATGGGTGGTGTCAGGTGCAGGAAGGGGTAATATACCCATAAGAATTGGATATTTAAAAATACCTACATTGACGCTTTCATAACCCCCATAAGACTCACCTATGAAGGGCATGTTGGTGCTAGGACTAGCTCATAAGTCAAGTGTGCAATAATCCAATTAGTCGATAGTGCTTATCCTTCCTTGATGGGGAAAACATATGACATGAAATATAGTGGATGCGACAACCTTCATTCCATAGAACCAAGTGAGACCCAAGAGTAGATTATAGTCAAGTGTGGAGTATACCACTTCAACTTCTACATAGATAGTCTTTCCATTGAGATCGATGGGTAATGAGGTGAGAATTCTATGAGGTTTGAAAGAATTTCCATCAAAATATTTTAGGATGGTTGGGGATGTGGTGAGCTATGGAGAACCAAGGGATTTCCAACATGACAAATACATAATGCAAGTGGTTTCTCCTTCGGCGATCACTGTACAAAATATATTATTGTTCAAACAATGAATTGTGATTTGAAATGCAATTTGGTGTGAGAGACGCGACTCACTTTGTTCTATGTCAAAGTTAATAATATTTGAGTTTGAAGGGTCGATTCCCCCCATGGATGATAGCAAGGCTTTCCCCTGTGAAGGACAATTCTACAATACTTCAAGTGTTGACATGACACATGGTGCTTGGGAGAGATATTTCACTATGCTATAGTGGTGAGCTTCCCGAGCATTGAGATTATGGGTAATCTGTCGAAGTACCCATTTTGGAGGGAAGATTGCAGGTTTGAAAGTTGGTTTATCTAAAGTGAGAGCGACATTGGGTGGTATATTCAATGTAGGATCCTTTGATGAAGGTTCCCCTTCTTGGGAGTCATATTTCTTCGCTCGGGTGGACAATGCCACCGTTAATTTAACCATCATAATATTCATAGATGAGGACTCTACATTTCCCCCCAGTGTGGGTGCATAAACTTGTGTGATCATTTTTTGTTGTTAGGGTGAAATATTGGTTAATACCACTAGTTGGGAATGATATCCCCCTCACTCTAGGTATTGATGAACCTCGGCAAGGAGAGGGAAGACTTTGGTCAAGTGGTCCTCCTTACATACTATGAAAGGATATTCCACATTTTGTTTTCCCCCAACATCGGGATCTTGGGTCTTTTTACTCTCCTTCAATTTAGAATATTTTTTGTATTCACCCTTGTTTTTCTTCTTTCCTCCATATTGCTAAGTAGAATCATATTTAACCACATTCATCTCAAAGGTGTGTGCAGAAGAGGTAGGAGACTTAGTATTGGTATCACTCTACGATTGTGTCGCGGACTGTGATTTTATGCAACCCACTATCCCATCAACATGGGATTTCGGGGATGGTTTTGATGGATCATTCAACGGATGAGGATCATGAGGGATAATATCATATATTGTGCCCAACTGGGAGTAAACTAAGTCTAAATATTGAGCAAAACTAATGGATTTATCCTCAGTTACAACACGTCCCATGGTGACATATCTAGAAATGAGTGGTAGGATTCACTTTGTGAATCAATATGTTAAGAGTTTCTCTAGAATAGTATCTTTAATCAACCGTAATTGTCACCTCCATTCATGAATATGATTAGAAATATGAGTGTAGGTGGATTGTCGAAACGATGTTAAAATCTTGGTACCGATCTCATACTAAATGGACATTTGGAAGTGATTCATAAACTCCATGGTGAGAGTATTAAAATTGAAAAAGGAATTTATCAGCAACTTGATGTGCTATTTTTCCACCAAACCTCTGAGCATTCCCTGGAAAAGTCTCAACCGAATTGAATCATCCATGAAAGAGTTAGAATAACAACAAAAATGGAAGGTCATGACATGGTTGTTAAGATCTTCTCCATCTTTCCCATCGAACTTCAGGATGTCGGATGGTAGTTTAGCAAGGATAGGGGGTTATAAAGGGGCATGTTGTATGGGATAATTTCTCAAATGTGACAAATTTGGAAGATCTAAGGTAGCCAATAAATCTGGTTTTCATTTTGATTATGAATACTGGTAATACATATGCGACATCAGAGTACCAATAGAACCATACACAAGTTCATATGGCATGTTAAATCCTGATGGTAAACCAATATATGGTTGAGGGGATTGGTGAGTGAAAAACATGGGGTTCATCAGTTGAGTGGAAAAATCTCCTTCTGGAGAGATTCCCACCAAATTTGGTTGACCCCATGTAGTACTTGACACTCTCAGATATGGTAAAACATTGGAAAGGCCTGAAGGGTTTGTCATAACATTCTTCCCCAATTTTCAGGCTGGTTTCTAGTTTGGTATTGTCCCCAAACTGGTTGTTGACCTCTGGCTTGTTCCCCCCCAACTGGTTCTTGTCCCCAAACAAGTTGTCTCCCCCTAGCTAGTTCTTCGCTCCAAGTAGGTTTTTTTTTCCAAGGTTGTTGTTGTCTTACAGGTGAAGGTTTATGTTGGCCCTCGACCAAGTTTTGAAGAAACATGGTCATGTTTGACCACTTTTGGGACTTCGATAGGCTGGTCGAAGACGGAGCGCCTAGGTGAAGCAGAGATCGTGGGATCTGACCCCCTTTTTGTGAGCTTTCTGGGTTCAGGGCTTATGTAACGGGTATGGGATGTTGGCCCATGGATTTACCCATGCTTAGACCCCATTTGTAAATGTATAACTAAGTAGTTAGGCATTGTAAGAAGCATAAGAGAAGATCTAAGTTGGCTTTGTGCAAGATATGTAAAGGTTACTAAATGCGATTAGTTGTGAAGGCTCCATTCATACTATGTGTTGAGAACTTACAGAGTTAACTGACTGTGATTGTAAGAAGGCTTTGTGATGTGCCAAACTCGGGGAAGGAGGATTTGGCAAAGTGCACGCAGGTCTCTTGTCCTATGCAGAGTTGGTTTTGAGGCTCTATGCATGTAAGAAGATTGAAATAATATAATAAAGAAGACGAAGAGTTGGTGGACATAGCCCCACGCTAGGGGTGAATATCCTTTGTTGTGATTTCTTTATGTTATTGATGTGATTTATGCTTAGTGTTGAATCTTTATGTATGTTAGATGCATCTCATGTAGTAGATTAGTGCTTAATAACATGAATGAATGCTATATCTATTTGATGATATGTGTTAAATGGTTAGATATGCTTAGATCTTATTGAATACTACATTGTTATATAATTAGGGTTTTTATCTGTGATGTAAATAAAGGTCAAAGAATAATGAATTTTAATTGCTAAGAGATCTATTAAGTATTGTGATCGCAGATCTATGTCCCAGCTAGGTTGTAGACACTTGATTCCTACAACCCCCCTGCCTCTACCTTGGGTGAGAATTTATCTCCTTCGTAGGTGTTGACGAAAATCCCAATAGTTAGTGTTTTGTTGGTGTGTTGTTCAAGTGTTGAACCTCAGGTCAGCCCCTCTGCCAACAAATGGTTTTGTTGTCGGGACCTGAAAATATGATTGTTGGGAACTAAGGAAAAGAGAAACATTTGTGTGTAGATCTGTTTCTCTAGTGCACAGTACTCTACTTGACTTGTGAAGCTCTGTGCTAAGAGGATAAGTTTGATCTTAAGAAAGAGGTAAGATCTTAAAGCTTTATGATCCGATAAAGGTAAGATAAGTGGAAATGTTTTCTTTGAAAGTATAAATCTAGGTATGTTTGATAGATTTTTACCTAGTGTGAAAACTAGGGAATAACTTGAAGAAAGAAGATATGATATGAATAGATCTGATAGAAATAGTGAAAGATATGTTATTACTATGCATAGAAATAATTTTTGGAATAACAAGTGCATGCAGGATCCTAGAAATATTTTTTTACAGGTCTGTCACTGTGATTTCAGAGCGTAGTACAGGAAAGGTTGGGGATCATTTAAGAGAAAGAGAGGATTTACTCTTTGTTATAGTTGCAAAAGACTAAGACATATTTCTAAGGAATGCCCTGGTAGAGGTCCTATTTTCCTTTGTTGTAAAGCTACTAGACATGAAGTTTTAGATTTCCATAGAATGATTTCTAAAGTTGAGAAGATGAACTTGAAACAAGAAAACCATGAGGAAGGTCAGGAGACTAAGAATATACTAGAGAACTAGGAAGAATCAAAGAATATATTATTCTAGATACCTGGTTGTCGAAGTTGAAAGAACACAAGATGTCTTAAAGAACTTTTCCATGCAGAAGAGAAGAGCACCCACTCTAGAAACAGTGAGAGAAGAAGTATTACCCTCGAACCCTGTGAAAGACGCCTAGCAGTGCAAAGTTACTATGCCAAGAAAAGATAAGAACAAGAATGGAAAGAGGAATCTAGAGACACAAATCACAGGAAAGAAAGAAAGAAAGCTCAGTAAGAAGATAGCAAAGATAGAAAAATTGCAGGAGGTCCCAAAGAGGACTTCATAGAAGAAAGCCTTCCAGAACTTGAACCTCGCTGGAATAGCAGAACAACACAAACTAACACTTCTCCATGGCGAAGAAATATGACTGTTGGAGATGTCCTGACTGTTATAACGATGCTCTAGTATGGATAGAAACACAGTTATTTCCAGAAAGATCTCCATTGGACCGTTGGGACCGCGCCATAACGGATGGAATTGTATTGACTGGGGGATTCCTTCCTGTTGGAGGAGCCTGTTACGATCTTGTCTATCTAACCCATCGAATGTTTCACCAATGACACTTTTGCGAATTGTGATTATCTAATCCCATAGAGAACTAATTACTTTTGCATAGTGCTTATTGAGTTCTTTCCACCCATTCTTCTTACCTTGAGCGTTTATCCATCTATTCGAGACATTTGTTCATGAGCGTGCATGTCGAGTGACCTTAGCGCAGTAAAGAAATCCATCGAATAGATTTTTATTGACCTTATGGTTGAGAAGGTCATGTATGCAGGAACACAGACGTCACCGATGAGAGGATTGCAAGCCTCCCCATCGACTACTTATCGATTTGGGCCATCCCAAACTGCGATAGAGAAACAAAAAAAGCATCGCGACGACTTGGTGAATGTGAAGCTCATCCCATCAGTCCTGTCTGACTATATCCTGCCTCTAGCTGGCATGGTTAGTCATGAAAGTGTCCCAAGGGACTTTGATTATACACTGATCACTGAATACCTACCAAAGGGGATACGTTCATTTGAACCGCAGTTCGAACATATTTTGATTCTAAATATTAGTGATTTTAACTTGGGAGACTGCAGGAATTATGGAATGCTCGTACCACATAAGTACTTGACAAATAGAATGGGGAAGAAGTCGAATATAATCCCCCAGCCATGGACCATGGAAATCGCAAGATCAAAAATCCTTAATGTGATGAAGATACCACACTTTGGCAGACATCAGGAGGTTAACCCGTGCCTTAAACTCCTCCTATTGTGCTAC
>JASDQU010103285.1:553244-564762 GCA_032191745.1 Picea mariana | reverse complement strand
ATAGGTAGATCAATATATTCGGATGTAATAAAGGTCAATATTAATAAGGCCTTTCAATAAAATAGAATAAGGCGGATGTAAGAAGACCTAATAGAAGCTTCTTCTTCTAGAAGGATCTTCCTCTAGATGCTTCTCTTGATAGACATATTTAGTATAAATAAGGGTCGAGGGTATGGAAACCCTAGCTTGGAGATTATTGTAATAGAGCATTGTTCAACTCGAGTTTGCCCCCTCAAAGAGGCCCGTGAACATTTCTTTCTGAATCAAAGTGTTATTTATGTTGTTGTTGTTATATCATTTATGTGTTATTGTGGAGATTATGTTGGTTATATTACTGTTATTCTGCCATTTCTAGCATTTTATTTTTGTTCTGCATACTTTTTATATCTGGTATCTTGCAAATGCCCCAATAGTCTTTATGTGTCTGATTAATGGAGTGTTAAGGGAGTACCTGGACAAGTTTGTAATTGTGTTCCTAGATGATATACCCATCTACTCTATGTCAAAAGAGGAACATGAGCAACATTTGAGAATGGTGTTGCAAGTATTAAGACAACATAAATTGTATGCTAAGCTAAGTTGTATCTTTTATTAAAATAAGATTCACTACTTGGGGCATATAATTTCAGTGGAGAGGATAACAATGGATCCTGAGAAGTTAGAGGCCATTAGAAGATGGTCAATGCCAAGAAATATGATAGATTTCATATCATTCATGGGTCTTGTCGGTTATTACCAAAGATTCATAAAAGGATTTTCAGAGATTGCAAGCCAAATCACTTCTTTGCAAAAGAAGGGAGAGAAATTTGAATGGACTTACAAGTGTGAAGAGAGATTTTAGCAGTTGAAGGAAATCTTGACAAGTGCTCTAATATTGAATATTGTATATCCGGATGAATATTTTATTTTTTGCACCGATGCATGCAAGGAAGGGCTTGGTGGAGTCCTTAGTCAAAAATATCATGTGGTATGCTATGAGTCTAGAAAATTAAAGGAGCATGAGATGAATTATGTTACCCATGACTTGTAATTAGTAACAATTTTGCATGCATTGAAAATGTGGAGGAATTACCTCATGGATAAGAAATTAGAGCTAAGAACAAACCACTGTGGTCTGAAGAATTTGTTTGGACAAGCAACATTAAATCCCAGATGAAATAGATGGTTGGAATTTCTAAGTGAATATGACTTTGAAATTAAGCATATAAAGGGAAAGGAAAATCAAGTGGTTGATGCATTTAGCAGGAGAGCACATGAAGTGCATGTTGCAGCCATTATCCTGTACAGGACTGATCTAAAAGATCAAATTATTGTAGYAGCAAATTCATATCAGCAATACKTAAAAATAAAARAAACATTGCATTAAGGAAATTTTCAGTAGAAATTTTATTTTTATGAGCCGAAAGAAGATGAAATTATCATGTATAAAGGAAAATTATATGTTCCAAATTCCAATGAGATGAAAAATGTAGTGTTGAAGGAAATGCACAATGTTCCATATGTTGGGCACCCAGGATATCATAAGACAATTTTAGTTGTGAGAACACAATAGTTTTGGTCATGTTGGCACAGGGGAAAACCCAGGGTTCAATGCTTCAACAGTGCACCAACAAAACCCTAACTACCGGCCCTTTCAGAAACACCTGCGAAGTAGATGAAATCTCACCCAAGGTAGAGACATGGGGGTTGCAGGACTTAAGTGTATACAAACTAGCTAGGACACAGATATGTGATTACAACACTTAACATAGATCTTAGCCAATGATATGAATTAGGTTATGATCCTTATTCACACCGCATATCAAACCCTAAATACATAACAGTGTAGTAGTAATCAAGATTTAAGCACATCGAATCATTTAGCACATAGCATCAGAGAAGATCTATCATTTATTCATATATAACGCACTAAGAATTCATAGATCTATCTATCATACATCAAGGACAATGCACTAAGAAAATAGATACATAAACACCATGAACAATATTGCACAAAGCACATCGACATAGGATATATGTGGTTCACCCCACTGTGGGGCTACGTCCACCAACTCTTCTTCTTCTTTATTAGTCTCCTTCAATCTTCTTACAGGCACAGAGCCACAGAGCTCTCTCCACACTGGACAGGTGATCTGTGCACAACACACTAGATCCACCTTCCTCTAAATCAAGTCACGGCACAAAGCCTTACACAGTCACTTGCACTTAGCTATACAAGTCTTAACATACTCTAGTCATGCACTAAGCCAATGACCTCTTGCACTAAGTCGATTCTAGTAGTTCTTACATATCTTAGCTATATATTTGTACATTTACAAAAGGTCATAAACATGGGTAAAACCCATGGTCCAACATCTCATACCTGTTACATAAACCCTAAAATCCCAAAAATCCTGCAAAATGGGTGAGATCCTGCGATCTCTGCTTCACCTGCGCGCTCTTTCTTCGACCAGCCTGTCGAAGTCCCAAAAATGGTCAAACATGACCAACTTTTCCACAAAACTTGGTCAAGGGCCAACATGCCCCCAACACTTACCTGTGACTCGTCCCGAGTCACTCTGATCTGGGTAATACTGCTTCAAAGGCCTCGAGCTAAGCTCGAGTTACCTCGACTTGTTGCTTCACCAAAGCCTTCTACTCAGTGAGCTCTTGAATGAATTGCTCGGTGATAGGCCCTTCTAGGTGTTATTCCACTGTTGTGACCACTTGTTCCAACTGTGAGGCTTGTCCCTCAATCTCTTCAAAAAGTGTGCAGGCTTTGTCCTACACCGACTGGAGTCTATGTGTCACTTCCATAACTCTGCTCTAGATGGCAGTGACCTATTGTTGAACTACACGCTACTCCTGTGATCTATTCATCTTCTTTACTGTGCTAAGGTTGCCCGACATGCACGCTCATAATCAACTAACTTGGGTAAGCGAATGGACACTCAAGGTAATCGAATAAATGGCAAGGTCTAGACAATAAAATGTAGTATACAATCAATTCTTTGTTAGCTAGAATATCTCAGCTTGAAAAAGTGGTCCCAATGTGGCATTCGACAGATTAAATAAGCAACGTCATAATGGATTGAAATTCCTTAATCAATGTGAATCCATCCATTATGGCACGGTCTCAACGGTCTGATGGTGATATTTCTGGAAATAAATGTGTTTATATCCATTCTGGAGTGTCTTTATAATGGTCGGGATGCCTCCAATGGTCATATAGCTTCCCCATGGAAAAGTGACATTCTGCGTGGTTCTGCGATTCTGGCGAGGTTCAAGTTCTGCAATCATACCTTCTGGGAAATATCCTCTGGAACTTCCTACAATCTTTTTAACTTTGCTTTCTTTTTTCTGAGCTTTGTTTCCTTCTTCCCTATGATTTGAGTCACTGGATTCCTCTTTCCATTCTTGTTCTTATCTTCTCTTAGCATAGTAACTTCGCACTGCCGAGGGTATTTCAAAGGAATCGAGTGCAATACCTCTTCTCTTATTGTTTTCGGGTTGGGTGCTCTTCTCTCCTGCATGGAAAGGTTCATTAAACTTTCTTGTGTTCTTTAAACTTCGACAAATCATTTTTTGTTTCTCAGTTGCTTCAACTTGTCCTCTTGTTCTTCTATTAATCGTGTTATTTTCCTAGCCATGAAGTCCCTTAATTCTTGTTTTTTCTATTCTATAGCATCCTCCTCTTCTTTCCTCTGGATCTGATCTTTCTCAATCCAGGTCGTTTCTAGCAAGAGTGCAAAAGGGGTGTTGTTCTCAACAAACTTAATGACCTCAAATTCTTCTTCAGTCGATGTTCCATGGGAAATCATAGGTGCATTAGTAACTCTTCCACATAGGGTTATCATCTTTCCTTTAAACAATCCTATCCTTCCCAATGAAGAAGCCATAGCAGGCTTTCCCAAAATTTTCCAAGTTCTTTCTGGAATGATATTCACCTGTGTTTCCTCATCTAGAACACGGTCTATGTCGAAGTCTCCTATTCTTGTTTCTATCCACTGCTTCTCTTTGAATATCTCTGGTAAATTGATGTCTATGTGATCATTCAGTGTTTCTTTCAGTTGTAATAACATAGTCTATGATTCTTTCTAGTTCTCTAACATATCCTTAGTTTCTTGACCTTATTCATAGTTTTCTTGTCTCAGGTTCATCTTTTCAACTTTAGCAATCATTCTATAGAAATCCAAAGCCTCATGACCAATAGCTTTACAACAAATACAAATATTACCTATACCAGGGCATTCCTTAGCAATATGTCTTGATCTTCTGCAGTTATAACACAATGACAATCCTCTCTTTCATTTAAACGATCCCCAACCTTTCTTGTACTGTGCATTGGGATCACAGTGATGGACCTGCAATCTTGAAAAATTCGTTCTAGGTTCCTGCACCCACTTGTTAGTCCAAAAATTCTTTCTATGCATAGGAATAACATATATTTTACTATCTCTATCAGATTTATTCATATCAAATCTTCTTTCTTCTAGTTGTGTCCTAGTTTTTAGACTAGGACAAAATCTATCACACATACCTAGATTCATACTTTCGAAGAAAAAAATTTCACTTATCTTACCTTTACCAGAGCACAAATATTTAAGATCCTACCTCTTTTCTTCAGATCGGACTTATTTTTCTTAGCACAAAGCTTCGTAAGTCAAGCAGAATATTGCACACTACAGCAACAGATCTATGCATAGAGCTTTCTCTTTTCTTCAATTCCCAGCAATCACAGTTTTAGGTCCTGGAAACGGAACCATTTTTTGGCACAGGGGAGGACCCAGGGTTCAATGCTTCAATAGTGCACCAACAAAACCCTAACTACAGGCCCTTTCGGAAACACCTACGAAGAAAATGAAGTCTCACCCCAGGTAGAGGCAAGGGGGGTTGCAAGGCTTAAGTGTCTACAACCTAGATGGGACACAGATCTGTGATTAAAAAACTTAACACATCTCTTATCCAACGATATGCATTAGGTTATGATCCTTATTCACACCGCAGATCAAACCCTAAATACAGAACAACGCAGTAGTAATCAATATTTAAGCACATATAATCATTTTTCACATAGCATCAGAGAAGATCTAGCAATTATTCATATATAAATCACTAAGCATTCATATATCTATCTATCATACATCAAGGATAATGCACTAAGAAAATAGATACATAAACACCATGAACAATATTGCACAAAGCACATCGACATAGGATATATGTGGTTCACCCCAGTGTGGGGCTACATCCACCAACTATTCTTCTTCTCTATTAGTCTCCTTCAATATTCTTACAGGCACAGAGCCACAGAGATCACTCCACACTAGACAGGTGATCTGCGCACAGCGCTCTAGATGCACCTTCCTCTAAATTAGGTCATGGCACAAAGCCTTACACAGTCACTTGCACTTAGCTCTGCAAGTCTTAACATACTCTAGTCGTGCACTAAGCCAATGACCTCTTGCACTAAGGCGATTCTATTAGTTCTTACATCGCTTAGCTATTTATTTATACATTTACAAAAGGGCCTAAACATGGGTAAAACCCATGGGATGACATCCCATACACGTTACACAAACCCTAAAAGGCCAAAAATCCCGCAAAATAGGCGATATCCCACGATCTATGCTTCACCTGGGTGCTCCATCTTTGACCAGGCTGTCGAAGTCCCAAAAATGGTCAAACACGACCAATGTTTCCACAAAACTTGGTTGAGGACCAACAGGTCGAGAATGAAGAAAGAGGTGGCTAATTACATATTTATATGTCTAGAGTGCCAAAAGGTGCAAACAAAGCATAGATATCTAGCAGGTTTGTTATATCCATTTCCCATTCCATAATAGAAGTGGAAATTTGTCACAATTGATTTTTTTACTAAGATTCCCAAAACAATGAAGCAACATTATTCCATCATGGTGGTGGTGGATAAATTAACTAAGGAAACACATTTTATTCTGATGAACACAACACACAAGGAAACAACTATTGCAGAGATATATATGAAGGACGTTTTTAGGCTACATGGGGTGCCTAAGGAAATAGTTTCATACAGATATCCAAAGTTTACTTCAAATTTTGGAAAGGTTTGTTCAAGGGATTTGGGACAAATTTAAATATCAGTACAACTTATCATCTAGATTCAGATGGGAAAACAAAGAGGACTAATAGAATAATTGAGGACATGCTTAGGATGTATGTGATGGACCAGCCATCAAAGTGGGAATATTATATTCATTTGGTCGAATTTTCCTACAACAATGGGTGTCAGGCATCATTAAAAATGAGTCCATTTGAAGCATTGTATGGAAAAAGTGTAACACACTAGTAAGTTAGGATAGTCTAGCAAATAGAGCAGTTGTTGGGACATATTTGTTAAAGGAAATGGAAGATAAAATGGAAAGGATTAAGCAGAATTTAAAATATACCCAGAATAGGAAGAAAATCTATGCAGGAAAGAATAGAGTGTTTAGATATTTCAAAGTGGGTGAACGTGTGTTCTTAAAAGTGAAGGCGAAAATAAGTTCTCTAATATTAGTAAGTTTCCCAAAKTTGGCAACAAGATATTGTGGACCTTTTGAAATATTAGAAAAGATAGGGTCAGTTGCATACATGCTAGCCCTGCATCGATGAGAGTGCATAATGTATTTCATGCTTCATTATTAAAGAAATATGTGCATGAACTTAACCACATAATTGATTAGAATGTGATCCGGGTGGAGCACAAAGGGGATTTCTAGGTGGAACCAGTACGCATCCTGGACCAGAAATTCAAAGTTCTCATAAAAAATTCCATATGCATGATAAAGGTTCAATGGAGCTATTATGATCTTGAATATTATACATGTGAGCATGAAGAAAACATGTGGAAATAATACCCACAAATGTTTGACAAATTTGAAGAAAACATAATGCAAGGCTCCATTTTGAGCAACTAGAGTTCTAGAACCACATCTCAGAGTCCTAGTCAACTACATGGGGGACCCCGATAAAATAATGCCTCATTCCTTGGGTTACCCTTGATATATGGATGGTATATCCCTTGGGTTATCCCTGATAAAAAAAAATGGTGCATTCCTTGGGCCGACGAGTTCAGCAGAACAAAAKATTATGGTTAGAACYACTGTTGGAGTTGTGAAAGTGTAGAATTTTATTTTCTAAGTATTGTGATGTAAATTTGTATATATGTATATCATCATAATGTGCATCGAGGATGACACACAATTGTATGGGAGGGGGAATGTAACATCCCCACAATAATCCCATGTTTAATTAATGCTTAATATAGATATAATATGTGGCTATGGCTAAGCGATGTAATATGTGAATTGTAATTCTATGTTTTAATAATAAAATGTGATGTCAGTTGCTAAGGGGACATGGACAGATATGGGGAATGAATTAATCCACAAGAGGGGGGAGAGTATAAAGAATGTCCAAGAGGGTTCCAAGGGGAAATTACCCATGTATATTAATTCAACCCTTTTTAGTAAAATTTCTATTGCATATGAACCTTCTAAATTTTGATTGAGTGTTCCCAAAGCCAATCATTGAATACATATAAGAGGGTGGGTTTGAGTGGTCACATAAAAAAATTATTGGGAACATGGGGGTTGAGTACAATCAACTTGGGGAAGTGTGTGAGTCAAGCAAGCAAGCCAAAGGGAGGAAATTCGTATGGGTTGGGGACAACAGTTTTACACAATCAATTTTTGTGCATGAGGAGCAAGTAGAGAGCAAGAAAGAGAGCTTGGAGTTGGTGTAGACATGGAGGGAGAATTATAAAGCATGTTGAAGCATATTTGGAGTGAAATGGATCTGAATAATGAAGATCCAGGTTGTCAGGCATGAAGAGTGGACTCTTGAGTGAGTTTCACTAAAACAACAAGTGTTTGTTGGTGTTTGTTGGTAGTTTTCCTGGAAGCAAGTTCCCTTGAGTTCCCAGTTGAGATATTCCTAGCTACTTGTTCCAGAGAGACCCTGATAAATGAATGGTATGGCCAAGGGACTGATATCAGTGAAGGGGTACATTCTTTGGGTTGGGCAGGTCAAGAGGAAGAGAGTTGGTGGAAAATTAGGATAGTTGTAGGAGAATACCAGTGGTTTGTGAGTTTTCTAAGTTGTGAGTAGACAGTCAGAGACCACCCTATTTTTTGGATTACTAGCCTTAGATCAGGGGTGACTGGTTGTTTATATTTGGAACAGTCAGTCTATGGTTGGGTGGAATGTCTTTCCCAAGTAGTTGGTTTCACAATAATTTTAAAATATAAGTGTTTGATCTATTTTTAGTCTTGTACTTGTGATTTAAATCGATGAGCATGAACTATGTGTATTTGAGAATAATGTATATGTTGTTGTACTAAATTATTAGACTGCATTCCTGTTGATTTTATCATGTTGTAGATGCATCAAGTGAATGGTATCAGATAGTAGTCAAATTTGCATGTAATATGTAGTTGAAAGCTATAGGAAATTAATTAGATAGCATAAATTTCATTTTTGTAAGTTTTCCACACCGTGATGTCCCTCGGTTGGGCTGGGTAATGTTACAATATCCTTCAGCAAGTAGGAATTGTAACCAATATCTTTTTCAATATGATATGGTCCAATCCATAGAGCTTCAAATTTTGTGTGGAAAGATGGTTTTTCCTTTGCTTTGTTCCATAAAAAAGCCATTTCATCTTTTTGAAAATACTTTGAATTAGTGCTATTATCAAGGTATATTTTAACCACTTGTTGTCTTTTTTTTATTGCCAACATTGTTGGTTCTCTTTGCTCTTCAAGTTGTAGAAGTTCATGATATCGTTTTTACATCAGTGATTTGTTTTCTTCATTTTCAACAATTCCAATAAGAGCGAGGGAATTAAATTTCAAATGTAGCAGTAATATTGCTTATTTTCCATAAACTAAGGTATATTGGGAGTGTATATTACTATCCTTTGGACTAAGACGACTTTCCCAAAGTGCATCTATCAATTTTTATGTCAGTTCTTATGGTTGGCTTCAATTTTCTTCTTGAGGATTTGAATTAATGTTTGTTTATTGACTCAGCCAAACCATTTCTTTGTGGGTAATAGTTGGATGATTTCCCCGTGATGATTCCATATTCTCCACAGAAATTTGTAAATTTTTACTCAATGGAGATCGAGCCATTATCTGTTATGAATTTTCTGGTACACCAAATCTTGACGGGATATTTTCTTTTAGAAAATGAATCAACTACTTTGAATTTTCATTTATTAAAGCTTGAACTTCTTGCCACTTAGTAAAATAATCAGTTGCAATGATAATATAAGAATTCCCTTTACTATACTTATGATTTATTGGACCAATCACATCTAATCCCCATTGTGCAAATGGTTTCTCTATTGTTGTAGATTGTAATGGCATCGCAACTCTCTTCATTTTTTCTGAAAATGCTTGGCATGGAATACATTTTTGAATCACTTCATAAGAATATTTGAATATAGTTGGCAAATAATAACCATATTGAATGATCATATGAGATGTTACAATAGGTGAAAAATGTCCACCACAAACCCCACTATGAAATTCTTGAAGTATTTCTATGAACTTTGAGAAATCTAAACACTTTAATAAAATTTCATCAAAATTCCTTCGGAAAAGAACTACTGAGACCAGTACATATTGATTTGTCTTCATTTTCAAAGTTATCCTTTCTTTGGAAGACATTTCAGGAGGTAATTAACCAGATTTCAGATAGAAGGTTATGTTCTTATACCATTATGAGTTTGCTAAACTTGTTCCCTGTATTACAACATCAAATCCATTGGGAGAAGAAATGTTCATAGCTTCAATTCCAGTCATGAATTTACATAATCCCTACCCCTTTAAAGCTTTCAAAGGTTTAATTGCCAAATCATGTTCTTGAATATTTGCTAACTAATTTTCCCATCTACCTTCTCTAAGTTGTTGATTGAGAAACATCTTTACTAGTGAATGTGGAACATAAGCAATGATGTGAGTTGATAAAATGTAGGTCCTAAAATGGGCTATTTCTTTGACCAGGGAAAGATCTTATTTTCAATTATCAAATTATTTAGTTCATAATCATGTAAGGTTTTACTCATGAAAGCAATTGGGAGTTCTTCAAGTCTTTGTTTTTTCTCAAAAAGGATGGAGGAAATGGTTTCTTCCGAAGCGAATGAGTACAATATGAATTTTTTATCAAAGTCAGGGTTGACTAGAACATGGGTAGTAGTGATGGCATGTTTTATTTCTGTGAGAGATTATTGAATATCTGGTGTCAATTCTATTTTTTTTTATCTTTCTTCAAGATTTTATTTATTGGCTTGACAATTGTAGGATAATCTCGCACAAACATTCAAACAAAGTTTATTTTTCCAAAGAAGGACTATACTCCTTTTTATGATGTTGGAGGGTTTAAGTCATTTATTGCATTGACTCTCTCTGGATCAATATATATTCCTTTTTTTCTCAAAATATAACTTAAGAGTTTTCCTTATGTTATCGAAAACAAACACATTTCGGGATTCAAAGATATTATATACATTATAAACCTTTCAAAAACTTGTCTGAGATGCTTAATATGTCATTCTCTTAATTTTGAATGAACCGTTAAATCATCTTGGTAGTCAACCATAAATTTTCCAATTAGATATTTGAAAGAATGGTCCATTTCTCTTTGGAACATTGCTCCTACATTCTTTAATCCAAATGACATTTGAAAATAAGCATACGTTCCCCATGGTGTTATGAAATTTATTTTTGGTCGATATTCCTCAGTTACAAGAACTTGATTATATCCTGAAATTCCATCCAACATGGACATCAGTGTAGAACCAGTGACATGTTGGAACAATATATCCATATTAGGTAATGGTTAGTTACCTTTAATGCTCATTTGATTGAGCTCTCTGAAATAAACACAAAGGCGAATTTCATCATTTTTATTTATTACCATCACAGGATTTGAGAGCCATTCTGAATGTCTGATAGAAAAAATTATACCAACCTTTTTTAGTTTCTCCAGTTCTATCTTCACTAGAGGTTTTGTGTTGGGGTTGATCATTCTTAATTTTTTCTCAAAAGGTTTTGATCCCTCTTTGAATGGTATGACATGATGGAATATGGACTTATCATATTATTTTAAATCATCATAACTCCAAGCAAAAATGTCCTGAAAATCTTTGAAAATTTAATTATATTGATCAATTTATTTAGTGGTGTAGTGAGTACCAATATTTATGTACTTTGGAGAATCAGGAGTACCAATGTTGATCTTTTGTGTCTCTTGAACTTTCGTGTCTCTTGAACCTTCCTAATAGATGATTCTTCTTTCATATTTAAAATATTTGTTAGTTCATCTCTTGTATAAAAGAGATTCCAAACTGACATAGTTTTTGGGATTGAGTACAAAATTTTGATCATAAATTTCCTTTCATGGATCTTGGCTCTCTTTTGAATCATTCAATAGTATTTAGTAATTAACAGTGAGGAAGTTTGCAACATGTTCATCATTTTCAAAAACTTACAAGTATTCTTGATTATCAGGTAT
>JASDQU010103285.1:529124-540627 GCA_032191745.1 Picea mariana | reverse complement strand
GGCTCTTGGACCCCCAAGATTGACTCTTCTTACAACTTGAAAACTTGAAAGAAATGGTGAAAGAATCCCAAACTAACCCACTCAAAAGATGATGTGGATTGCCCAAATGGAATGGTGCTAGTATGCTCTTGATGAGAAAAGAGGTTTCCCTAAGAGAATAGCAGCATCATAACCTTGCAAATGAATTCCTTGAAGATGTAGTGCACCCATGGCCTTGTTTTATAGCACCACTTTGAGGTATTGTGCAACCAGCTTTTAGTGTGAAAAGGGGTTGTTTAGGGCACCTTTAGGTCTTTGACCAACCACCCAGCCAGATCCAGCCAAGATTTGGATGTCAAATCAACTTGGAAGTTGAACCAGAAGTGGGTGGGAGGCCGACCAACATCATAAATGCACCGTTCTCAAGTGTGTGCGGCTTTTAGCATCCACAGTCGTGCATCATGCACATTTGCGCTTTTCCTACGTTTCTTGATGGTGCATGTGTGCGTGTGCCCTGTATTGTCATAGCACATCCTAATTTTATAACCGGTTGGATAGTTTTGGACCTTTTGGAAATGATTTTTTGGTAATTTTTCTCCATGGGTGAACTAATAGCTATTTGAAGATGTTGGATTCCTGTAACCATTTGCGGATGAAAATTCAGTGATAAAAGATGCCCCCTGATGGATGAGGTTAGGAGCATACGGATAGCTGAAATTCATCATTGTTTCTTCTACTGAGAGCACCGTTGTAAGAAAGAGCGATAGTGAGAGTATCAAGAGTGACCTGTTGGAGGGAGAATGGAACCTGTAGGACCCAACCTTTCGCAAGGTGTGGAAAATAAATTGTGTACAAACGAGGTGGGCATGCCCCATGCTCGTGTCATGTAACTCAAAAAAGGGTGTTGTATAGTAACCAAAACTGTGTGTTGATGTAAACAACTGCAGCGCCTTCGGGGGCGGTTTTGATAAAGGTAGAGGGCAATTCTGATGGGGAACAATACTATGAACAGTAGGAAATGATACCTATAAGAAGTATCACGGATTCTGTGGGTATTGATAGCCCAAAAAAGTTCATAGGTATTCAGCAAATATAAAAAACAACTACAATAGTCACAAAGTAATACCCACCATAACATGAGAAAGTGTTGAAGTCGAATGTTATGGGGGTCAACGACAGCAGAGAGCAATGATGGTTATCCCTGTGTTGTCTGAGACTCCTCATTGTAAAGTTAATGAGAGTCAAGATACCGTCACCCTTCTGGAAACTGTGTTGATGTCGAAAAAAGGGAGACACAACTCCAAGAAGAAAAGGGCTTCGTGAAATCCACTTGGTGAGGTCAAGAACTGAGGAGGTACCTGGACGAAGTCAAGATGCATGGAGACTCAATACTACCCTTGGTTGGGGATATATGCGAAGTATAGGTGGCCGCAACTGTTCAACTAGGTCGAGTGTCAGGGGGACAATGAGACGTGGGATAAGTTGTGCCAGAGGTGGGACAAAGTGAACAAACTCAGAGAAGAGATAGGTGGCTTATGGGATACTCAAAGTTTATGGATGATGTCAACAGGAGTAGGTGCTAAGGAATGCCCCAACCAAGGGAGGCATGGGTTGCGTTTTCCAAGAAGATCGCCAAAGGTGATGACAAAAAGCTATGTAAAATGTTGGAAACAATGGATGAATTACAAAAAGAATTAAAAAAATCAGTGGGGATAATAATGCAGATAAAGAAATGGGTTCCCTAGTGTAAGATGTCTTGGCCTGAGGATGGCACAAGTTGGTTAAAAAACAAGTGGAGGTTTGGGGCCCCATAGGCGGGTTTTTGTAGTAGGGAAATGTATGGAGGGCAATCTGAAGATGGGAAAATCGGCGGTGGATGAAATGGATGGTAAAAGGTGTTGCGGGAGTGTAGTCAAAATAAAACCATGAGGAAGTGCCCTGGGAGTCCATTGGGTAGGCTAGCAAAATGAGGATAAGGAGTATGTGGCTGATTCGTGACATGATTTAAGACTATCAGGACTCCCATCCCTAAAGTTTGAAAATAGCATGAGTGTCAAAGTGCCAAGGGGGGCTATGAAGGGGACAACTCATGTGGGGGAGAGTGCTACCAGGTGACAATACCCAAAATGCAGTGGAGGTGATAGTACTGTAGAGCTGGATATAGGGACCCTAAAGGAAAATTTTAGAGGGTGTGACTGGAGATGTAATTGAGATTTAGAGGGAATGATTACATGCCAGTGTTGATTATATACCTGAAGGGGTCGCGCTAGTGTGTGATGACCAAGTACCTGCACACATGACAACCAAATACCCGACGTGAACAATATCTGAAGATAATCGAACATATAATCGTTTATTTGATAATTTTGAACATGAGCATGTGTACCTGAACATGGTATGGAAAAATGGCTCCCTGGGGGCTAAGAATGAAAAATGGCCCAGAGACTGTCTTGATGAGATGACGAGGTGTTGATCCTGTGGTTGAAGATGGATCAAAAAATGGATGCTCGAAGCTCCCAGAATTGAGTCTGGAATTTTGGCAAAAAGGGCCTATATATAGCTGTAGGGCCCACATTGCCACCTCATTTGTACTTGCTACTATAGTGGTTAGAGAGGAGATTACAGAGCAGATTCAGAGATTCCAAGAGTGTGAGGAAGCCAATCCAATAAGTGTGAGAGTCAGGTTAGTGGTCTCATCCTCCTATACAGTAGTTAGGTGTCAATTTTTGGGTAGGACCGTACGGATGGTTGTACGGTGGGATTTTAGGGTTGTGGCCCCCAAATGCGTGGGCGATCAATGGCGACCCACACACGAATGCATGGTTGTAATGGGCATAGCCACACAAGGGGGGTGCGCTATTTGGGAAAATAGGTGTGCATGGGGTGCGTGCCTGTCTAAAACACAGTCGCGCATATGTGTGTGGCTGTGTTGCTGACAGTTAAGCATGAGTGTGCAACTGTGTAGTGAACAGATGCACATTCAGTGCTTGCCTGTGGGCTTAACAGGAGCGCATACATGTGCATTTGTGGTGTAAACATGTGTGCATGTGTGTGCGCCTATGGGGGAAACAGTCGCACCTTTGAGGCAAAGATGAGGGTGAGAAAACTTTTCTCCCCCNTATTTTGGTGTTTTGTGATGGTTGATCGAGTACTGTATATGTGGATGCAGGTGATCATTTGGGATGATGCCAATCTATTGGAGAGAGAGGGACTGGGCCCGATTGAGGGAGGCCATGAGGGATGAGGAGTCGACGGTTCGTGGTGATTTTGTGGCCTATGGGCTGCTGAAGTTTTTTGAGTGCCCACTGTTGAGGGAACATGAGTATCTGTTGAAATTCTTGATCTCAATGTGGAGTCTAGAGTTGCAGTGTTTTATTGTGCATGGGGAGCACTTGGCATTCTATGCTAAGGAGGATGTCTATTTTCTAACTGGGCTCCCTTTTTGGGGAACCCTGCGACCAGTCAAGTCGGTGGTAGTTAAAGAGGGGCAGTTGACTACCCTTGCCCAAACATATTGCTCCAGAGAGGATTTAATGTCTGGGTTAGTGGTGAGGATTGGGGTGATGGATGCATTGGTACATCATTGCATGGCAGTGATGGTTGTGAGAGTGTATGGGCCGCTCGTGACTCAACGTATTAGTGGTGGTCAGCTGAGGATCATGCAGCAGGCACTAGGGGGTGAGCATTTCGCCTGGGGCTTGATGTTGTACTCCAAGATGGTGGGACAACTCACCAGGTGTCGAGCGGCTGACTCAGGGGATTTTTCTTTTGGATCTTTCCTGGTGGCTTGGTTTCTAGAGAAGGTGTCGATGTTGCACCTGAGATTTTTGTTAGACTCGTCGGGAGCGCGAGAGCCATGACTGTGGTGGTGGTCGATGATTTTGGTTCATCAGGGGGGTGGGGAGGGTGGCCACTACTTCACAGCCGAGGCTACATAGGTGTGGCATCAGATGCCATAGATCATATTGCATTTTTCATACAATGGGATAGATTTCTATGATGACCCTGAGATGATATTACCCCAGGAGAGGTATTTGATCACCAAGGTATGATGTTTTGGTTGTTGGTTTTGTTGATTTGTTTTTAGATAGTATAGCATATGGTTGATATTTGTAGGGATGTTGATGCTATCATGTGTTTGTTTGTGTGGATGTGGGACCAAGTGGATGAGAGGTCAAGCTGATCAGAGCATCAGCCCACTAGGGGCCTATGAGACCACCGTGGGGAGAGTTACGAGCAGGGGAGAGGCGACATCAAGAGGATGTTGGGGCGAGGCTCGATGATGATGATAGAGCAGCCCAGTGACGTCATTATGGTGACCCCGAAGCAGGGTTGTCACATGATCCTCCAGATGAGGGTGGGAGAGAGTTTGATGATTTTCGTCACCGACTAGAGGCGGTTCTATAGGGAGTGCCTGAGAGGATGTGGGTGCGGATCCAGGATGAGGGGATCCTGGAGTAGTGTATTATGCTTTCGGCAGAGTCACGGACCTTGATCTGCAGAGAAGCTGTAGTCGGAGTTGCAATGACTGAAAGGTTGCCTTCGGGACCTGAGGGACCTGGAGTTGGTGGGGTACCTCCGCCAGAGGGAGGACCTGGTGCTAGAGCACTGGAGATGCCCTGAGGGCTACTAGATATGTAGTTGTGTATTTGATATAGACTGGTGAGCTCATTTTGTATAGTTGTGACATCAAGTTTTGTATTTGGTAGGGATGAGGTGATTCACCTACCTACGGGCGATGTACTATTTTTGTAAACACTTTATGACATGTGGACCGATATATATATATATATATATATATATGGATATACATTTTCGGATATCTGTGTACATGTGTGATGTGTTTGTTGTTGATGATTTTTTTTATGTAGTGGATGATGTCTAATCTATATGTTGTGAGAGACTTCTGATGGTTTATGTGTATGTGAAGATGTCTTGATGTGATATATGCCAATCTAGTATAATGTTAGCCATGTTATCTATTATATGATTGAATTGTCTTGGGATATGTGTAAATGTAATGGAATCAAAATGTCAAGATAAATGTCTAACCTGCAGGTATTTGCGAAAGAGGCAAGGATTACGGACATGGTATACATAGTTGAGCTAGAGGACGACAAGTTGGGAATCTAATAAGATGCTAAGGTGACGAATATGGCAATGATTGGCCTCAACGAGGAGATCAATGACGGTGGTGTACTCTACTTGATTGTTTGTGGCTAAGCCTAAACATATTCTGTTGGTGTGGAGCAGGTCATGTGAAGGCGAATAGAGGGCCCAAGAAGCCGAAGCAAGATTTTGTGTCTAGTGGCTAGCTCTGTTGGAATAACCGATGTGGTAGGATGATGGAAGTGGCATCTGTCAATAACACGAGTGATAGATTAGATGGGAGGTATGGATAAAAGAAGACTAAAAACTCTACAAAAGATGTACAAAAAAGAAAAAGTCTAGTGTAGTATAGCTATGTTCAGGTGTAAAATTTCTTTTAGTACAACCCGTTGATGGGTTCCTTGAGAGGATGGCCTTCGGGGGAGGCCAGGATGTATGCACCTTTAGTGAGGCAATGTTTGATGATGTACAGTCCATGCCAGAGGGACTCGAAGTTTCCATGGCCAAGGGTATCGTGAGTGATATCGTAAGTGAGGATGAGGTCTCCTTCATTAAAAGAGCGAAGGTTGACATGGTGATCAAAGGTGGACTTTGATCATTTTTTGGCTGCTTCATTGTTCTGTAATGAAGATCGACAATCTTCATCCAGAGATTCTAAGTTCAGCAAATGCTGCTCTATTGGGGCAATGTCGGGTAACAGCTCAATAGTGGTGTGTAAGGTGGGAATTTCTCACTTGATGGGAAGAGTGGCCTCAACCCCATGGACTAGATGAAAAGGTGTGAAACCAGTGGAAGTTTTGACTGTTGTGCGATAAGCCCAGAGCACAAAAAATAACATATGATGCCAATTGGTTTTATGTTTGTTAATCATGCACTGCAACATGGTTTTGAGGACCTTGTTAACTGCTTCTACCTGTCTGTTGGAATGAGGGTAGTATGGTGAGGCAAACTCATGGGAGAAGCCTAATCGGGATGAGAGTTCCATGAAAATCCCATTATCGAAATGTTTTCCGTGATCAGAGACTAGTGGGAGTGGTACTCCAAAGCGGGATATGATGTGGTTAAAGAAAAAACGCGTTGATGTGTCAGCGGTGTTGTTGAAGGTAGGCATGGCTTCAGCCCACTTGGTAAAGTAATCAACTGCAATGACTATGTATTTGTGTTCATTGTTGGATGTAGGGTTGCAAGTCATGAATTATATACCCCATTTACAAAAGGGACTAGCGGTGATGACTGGGTGTAGAAGAGAAAGTGGTGTGCGTACTCGAGGGAGTTGGATGAGATTACGTAACTCGGGGAGAGATGGGAATTTGTTGGTGGGGTGTCCATCTTTCTTGCATAGTGTGCAAGAAGTTTGGATGCGTGGGGGAAGTGGAGCTGTGGGCTCTTTCTTCTTTCGCCTGCCCCCATCTGTAGCAGGGCGGTTAATGAGTGGGGGTGTAGGGGGTATGGTGGGAGTGAGTATGGGAATCTGCATCAGGATTCCTTTTGTTTGGGGAGGGAGGGATGGTTGAGGAACCATCTCAGGTGGATGTAAATACCAAACTGGGATTTCCAGCACCATATTAGGAAGGGTAAGCATTTCAGGGACCTGGAAATATTATACACCTAGTGGGGGGTAAAAGAAAGGGATTTAGATAATGGCTTGGGGGATTGTTTCCCAAACCAGGATCTGGCCCTGGGGAAGATTAGGAACGGGTCGAGTTGAATTAGTTCCAAGGGATTCCTGAGGGATAAGTTCTGCAACTAGTGGGACGTCAGGGATGAAAGAGGCCTCGGTGGGAGGGAGGTTAGTTTCAGTTGTCATTCTGCTGGAGGATATGACACATACTTGTGCTGAGGGACGGAGGAACAGTGGTGCTCCGTGGTATGTCCCTAGCAAGGATGGGTCTTTGAAGATTCTGGGGCCCATCTCAATGAGTGGATAGACATCGATATTAGTGTGGATAAAAGGGAGGATGTTGTCGATGTTGGATGAAGGGTTAGGATTGTAATGTGATACTTGATCGATGGTAATGATCTTTCCATTATGGGGAAACATCATGGTTCGAAACACAGAAGAGGCGACGGCCTTCATAGTATACATGTAGCTACAACCAAACAAGATATTGTAGTCGAGCGGGGCATCAATAACCTCAATGTCAATCAGAATGGTTTTTCCCCTGAGCTCAATGAGACATTTTGGAAGAGTCCTTCGGGGGATGAGGGTCTGCCATCATAGGCTCTTAAGGTAATGGCAGATTGTATGCGTTCGGGGGAACCAATTTTTTTCCATACGGATTTGGAAATTATATAGGTGGATGCACCTTCATCAATTATGCATCGGTGAACTGCAATGTCCTGAATTTTTATAGGGATTTGAAAAGCAATAAGAGCAGGGAGGTGAGGTTCTCCGTTGTCGAGGTCAAATGTGATGAGTCGGGTATCAGCAGGTTTGACTGCTCCCAGGGCGAAAAGTAAGGACTTATGTTGGGTGGTACAACTTTGAAGGACTTCTAAGACTGACATGGAAGCTGGAGATTGTGCCAAGTCATCGACCAAAGTGTAACTTATGAGCTGCCCTAGCTTGAGGATTGTGTACATTCATGTGCAATGGGATGCGAAGAATATGAAGGGGGGTTTTAGTATTAGGGAGAGGAATTATGAGAGGGGGTACAGTTGTGACTGGAATTGCTTCTGAGGTGGTGGGAGAAGATTTAAGGGGTGTGTTATACTAACGACTGTGTGTTTGAAGAAGGACTTCTTCCTCACTGGTAAGGAGGATAGTGCGATCGACAGAGGTGCCCGTATTGGGATACTGTCTCAACTGTGGTGGGGTAGGCTGCATGTCTGGTTGGGTATTTATCACACCTTGGTGTGGGATGGGGTTTTGTAGTAAAGCAGGGGGGTTGTTGCACATATGGTTGTGGGGCCTGCTGAGGTGCAGGTGGTGTTGAGGGACATGGTCCATTCGTAGAATCTTTCATCCACTTAAAGTTAGTGATTTGGGGCAATGGTGAGTATAGTGACCAAACTCACCGCAAAGGGCACAAGGGAAGGTAGTCCTAACATTGTTGTTGTTCCTTCCTTAATGTTTGTTGTTGTTTCCCCCTTGGGGTTTTGATACCCCTGGTTTTGGTTTCCCTCGATAGACTAGTTCTGCTGGGGTTGGTTCTAGTTTCCTCCTGGTCCCAGATTATTATTGTTCTTATTTTTTCCTTTCTTTTTGGTATTGTTCGATTGATGGGGTGGATTTGTCTTGTTCAGTTGTTCAAAATTTTGATATTGTTGAATGGGAGAGGGTTGAACAAAATTAACCCCAGCATGTGGTGGTCCTTGTGGTGGAGCCATATCCTATGGGGGGCTAGAAAATGGAAAGTATGGATTATGTTGAGGTGATGCTCCATAAGGAACATAGGAGGGTGTGGCACTTTCACTAGTGCTTAGGGTATAGGCCAAGGTAGAGGGAGTACCGACACTTGGTTGGATAGGTGGGTGGTTTAGGGGTGTCAGTGGGGGTCCACTTATGGGTGGAGGGAAGGCAACAGGGTATGGTTGTTGATAAGGGGGAGGAGGATAATAAGGGATTCCTCCATATGCCAGCGAATATTGAGGTGTGCCATACATGGATGGTTGTTGAGGCGGTGGGTTGTGGTGTGTAGTGTTACCAATCAATCTGTTTGTTGAGTGAGACATCCCAGTTTTGTCTTGGCCAAATGGCATGGGTCTTGGGGCGTCCGAGAGTACCGTGTATAGGTATCCAGACTGGGCGTAGATGAGTTTGAACTGTTGGGTCTTGCTAATGGCTTCCTCTTTAGTCTAGGGGAAGGTGGCGGCCACATCTTTGGCAAGGAGGGAAACAAGTGATTTGAGGAACCAATTGAGACACTGTTGGGGGGTAGCGTCAGCTTTGCAGAGGCTATGTCGTCGATGCCATTATGGATGTGGTTGGTAATATGTGAATATGTGTAGAGGCGGTTTGTTTCAAATCTTAGAGTATTTCAAGGCCATTGTCATGATGAACAGGTAATTCAAAGAAGGTCAAAAATTCTTTGGCCAAGGATTCAAAAGTCATGTGGGACCAAGATTTTTCTTTGACATACCATTTGGAAGATGGGCCAGTGAGTGTATGTTGAAATAACCTCAATTGGATGGAATCGTCCATGATGTTGTTCGAAGAACACCATTGGTGAAATGTCATGGTATGGTTGGTAGGATCATCTCATGCTTTTCCTTCAAACTTGGGGATGTCTGAAGGGAGTTTGGTAGGCATTGCAGTCCATGTGGGGTTGTGCAATATGGGATCATTGGTGATTTTAGTCAGATCTGGTATGTTGAGGGAAGCTAAATATGGCATATGAGGTGGTGGAATAGGATTAGTTTCATTCATAGTGTGAGTGTTCTAAGTACTTGACCCTTGGAGGGGACTAGGTGGGTTTGTACTTTCCCCTTGAGAGGAAGTTGGCCTCCCGCTTTCGTGTAAAGGAGAGCGAGTGGAAGGTTGACCTTGGAAATTGGACCCAAGTAAGGTGGAACCAAGCAAAGTTGGTCCCAATACAGTGGCACTCACAGGAGTGTGAGAAGGTGGAGCCGATGAGTTGGCAAGACTAGGAACTCCCCCTAGAATAGGAGGGAGATTTAGCAAGCATCTCGAACGACGGGGGTTCTGTGGGTCCCCTATGAAGTACGACTAGCTGAGTGAATGTGTGTGAATGGTGGTGAGAGCAATAAATAAACAAGAGCCTTTGTTGCAATTTTTGAACTTTACACGATATATATCCAAATCAAATGTAATCAGAAGGGCATCATACATAAAGTGTTTTGATAAAGAAGCATATATGTGGATAGGTGGATTTTTTCTGTGTGGGGGAACAAATAAAACAAATGCTCATGTCCTAAAAAATGTAACGTCCTTCCTCTCAAAATAGCACTCGAACTTCCAATAGCACTCGACAGTGGGATCTGAAGCCACCGGAAGAGAAGCTAGTGAAGGATGAAGCAATCAGTTATAGTGAGGGGTAGAGGGGGCATATCTTGAAAGAACTAGCGATATTTCCCAATAGCCACACAAAATATGATCAAGGTGCAATTGCAGCCCACAAGTTCCACCTGGGTATATGTCCTAAAATTTGGTCACTAGGTACCTCGGTCAAAGTGTGGCATTTAGATTTTTGGCCTAAGAAATGGGTCACGGGCTGGATCCCGTCCAAGAGGTGGGTGCCTCAAGGGGGGACACACAGAATAACCGGACCTTGGCCTTCAACCCTTCACGNCCCAATAGCCACACAAAATATGATCAAGGTGCAATTGCAGCCCACAAGTTCCACCTGGGTATATGTCCTAAAATTTGGTCACTAGGTACCTCGGTCAAAGTGTGGAATTTAGATTTTCGGCCTAAGATATGGGTCACGGGCTGGATCCCGTCCAAGAGGTGGGTGCCTCAAGGGGCGACACACAGAATAACCGGACCTTGGCCTTCAACCCTTCACGAGTATCTCCCTGCCTTATGGTGTTATAAACACTTGACTTGGAGGATTTAAAGCTCCCTATTTGACAACTTCTATTGTTTTGAAAATGTGAGAACTAGATAACGGGGAGTTATTTGGATGCCTATCCCTGAAATCCTACCTAGACTAAAACATTTCTTTTGGCACCTCCTATGGAGGAAAACTTAGTGAGTTTTTAGAAAAAATTTAGATGTGGTTGTTTGAGAGATTTGGGGGTGTGAGCCAACCTCATTGAAATTAAGTGGGAGTGGATAGTTTCGTCAAGAAAAGGGTGGGGTGTTTCGGAATACCTTTGGAGGAAACTTACTTCAACCTCCATGTTTTGAGATGAAAACTATGTGAGTGAGAAGTGCCTTTTGTGTGTGAATGGGTGAAAGTGTGCCAATTTTTTAATGAATTAGGTGTCACCTTGATGCATGTGGACTTCGCTTGGTCCTTACAAGTCTTTGATTACCTATTTAACTAAATTTCATTGGTACAACCTTGCGAAATTCAAAATTCCCTAGGAAGCTAGCATGTGGACAGGTGGGTCCTGTTATCCCCGATATCTAGGGATAACTAGGAGATCATGTCTCGAGGCCCACATGGTCCTAAACATGGAGTACCGAGAGCGGGATTGACTTGAGCATGGCCTTGGAGGGCCCATCTTTCTTCTTCGCCAGACTTGTCCTGTCAGCAATAGCAGTTTCCATCACCACCGGCCTGGGCTTGCATCGGAGAGGACTCTTGCTCCATGAGGTAATTGGTCCAAGGTATCATGGTATGTGTCATATTTGATCGTTATAAACTTCTTATATATGCATTAGGTTCCTTTCATTTTTGATGACTGCTTGGATCTTACACTAATCCACTTGACCATTGTTGGGGTGATTGATTGGGTGACTTAGTGAGCTGATATTCATGGGTTGTGGTTAGCCACCAAGGGGGAT
>JASDQU010103285.1:486370-502167 GCA_032191745.1 Picea mariana | reverse complement strand
AGCAGGAAGCAGAAATCAGTTGCTTTGAGTTCTGCAGAGGCTGAATATATGGCAGCCAGCTTGGCATAATGTGAGGCTATTTGGCTTACCTGTACTTACATGTCGACTGAATGCTAGATGTAGTCAAATGACCAGTGAAACCATCCTAGCAATGTCTCACAATACCTGCCTTTGTGCTTCATCATAAACCAAAACAGTGATAAGATAAGCAGAAAAATAACATGTGTTAGAGAATGTATCGTATCATCGGAAACCATAAAGTCTAACTCATGGAGGCGAGTGGGAGGGATAAAATCGTGCCAAGTCACTCCCGGAGGAAAGTGTTCAATCCACTTCAGGAAGGGATCATGAAAAGTCAAAGGTTTAGAAAACTGACTCAAAAGGTCTGAAAGCTAGCTACCTAGGAGGTCCTCATAATCTGAAGCCTGGGAAAGGATTGACAAGGATCTAGAAGAAGACTGACAAACTCTTAAGGGAAGGTCGAAACGCTGAGATGACATACTTTTTCTTGAGGTACTCAACCTACCCTTGGACTCTAGGGTTTGCCTCAGAGGAAACTTAATATAAAAGACATACTCACCAACTACACCTTTAGAGACACAACAAAGTAAAGTAATCAGAGGTGGCTGGAGAAAGTTGTCACGAGGATCCTTCTTTGGGTGAATGATGTCCTTACTCCTATCAAGATCTGAGCACAATGGTGGTTGACAATCTTCTTCAAGGAAAGAATCCAAGTTCTCAGAGGAGTACTCATCAAAATCCTCAAGGTATGACCAAAAATCATCAAGAAAATATGGGACTAGATCAACCTTTGGTGTTTGGAAAGTATCGGTAATTATATCATCTCCTTGTTGCCATTGGTCAAAAATCTGTGATAATTGTAAAGGCAACACTTGGAAATGACTCTCAATGTCGTAAATGGGGTCCATATCATAGCCAACTACATCCCACTTATGTCTTCCAACATGTATGAACTCATCAATATTATTAACCATGTCACTATCTGTATCATAACATGAAGGATTTGAATCATTCAAGGGCTTATCTATCTCCTCCTCATTTCCCAAATCATAAAGTAGAGAATCATCAAAATTTTGGAGAGGAGGGTAACTTACTGTGTTTGTTTCTTCTTGTGCAGGAGCTTTGAGGACTTGGGTGTTTTCAACATGCATCATTGTTTCATCTTCATGAGTTGCCCCTTCATCTTCAACTGTACAACAAGGAAAATCTATTTTGTTCGAAGGTTCCATTTCTTCTTCCTTCTCTGAATCATAAAACAAGGCATTGTCAAGATCCTGAAAAGTAAAGTGACTAACCTCATTCTCTTCTTCTTGTGCAAGGGGAAAAGGCTCGTGGATGGCTTCATCAGAGAGAGGAGGATATGTCGACACTTCATAATCTTGTTCGGGCTCCAGCTCCTCAACTGTGTCTTCAGCGATCCTTTGCTCTTCCCTGTGGGGTTGGAAAACCTCATCAAGATCTTTTCCCTTAGCATTTTGTCAGTTGATGGTTTGTTCCCCTTCTTCTTGGAAATCAACAGTAAAGGTTTCAAGGGAAACTAAACTTTCCACACTAAGAGTGCCGGAGGTAAAGAGGTGTCTCACCTCGGACAAGGAGATATTTTGCTCGATTCTTGCAGCCATGCTGTGAGCTTCATTGAGCGTTCTTGGGCCCTTTTTAAAGAGGGGAAAACCTAGATGCACTAAAAGTGCATTGGTATAGAGATGGACAATGTACTTCAAGGTCAAATTTTCAACTAGTGCAATTCAATGTATACAATTTCAGATCTGAGAATTACTTCCAAGCTAAGTCACCAGACACGGGGACACAGGACATGGAGAACACGAAAATACGAGTATTCGACATGGTCACGGCAACCCCCAAAACAGGACACGGAGGACACGTTTATATATATATGAATTTTGTTTTTAAATTACCCATACAAAAATGAAATATAGGGCATAAAGATTCATATTTTGTTAGAAACTAGAAGATTTACATGATACAAAACATGTAACATAATACATTGTAACATCAATGACGATCAAATGATAAACACTGAACACACAAGAAATTAGAACCATTAGCTGCAACTTTCTCAATCTCATTAAGTCATCAAAATCAAAATGTATTACAATGTAGATAGATACTGAGTTAGAGTCACTGATACTATAGGTGGGAATGCCAATGACAAATACAAAATAGTCGTAGGGTAGATACTAGAACCGTAGATGGAAGAATCTCATAGCTCATGAGTCATGATTGTAAGTAGTCCTCCATGTCATAATCATCAAGATTGGCATCACTACCACTGTTGTCTCATCCATCCTCCTCCTCCCCTATATCCAATGAAATTTGTGCATTTGTTGATGTGGAGGATGACCCCTCAAGAGGATCACCATCATCAAAAGCGATCGGCTCTAGCACTAGCTCATTAAGATCCAAGTTGGTTAATTCCAACTCAACACTATTGCTCAAACCCATATCATCTGGAAACACATCCCACATTGTTGTCTTTCCCTTCAACCACTCTTCTCTCTCCCTGTATATAAGACGGAGGTTGGTGTGTACATACACCACTAAGTCACCTAACACGATGACAAAGAGAAGAGTTCAATAGAAGAGTTTATACTTGAGTGAAGGGTACATTTTTATTGGGGTCGTGACAAAAGAGTTCAACAATCAATGCCACCAACATCGAGGTATATAAAGGGTTTGGTTCTTTTGATTAAATGTCAGTTCCATACCCTCATACACGATAGAATCCAGTGCAAACACTGCAACCTTGTCAATCTTGAAATCCTGAAAACTGTTAAATCTGCTGAATTTTGAATGGGACCTAAAATTATACTTTCTCCATATGAAGTCCAATGAGTTTGGAACCACTCTCAAACATCCTGAAACAATTAATGGTAATGTTAAAAATTTAAGTAAAAGTGACATTCTCCTTTATCTTTCATTTTCATCCTTTGTAAAAGTGACATTCTCCTTTATCTTTCATTTTCATCCTTTTACATTAAGAATTTAACATTACCATTAATTACTAGGGTGGGTGAAATGGAGGGGGTGGGGACCTCTTTAAATAGCATTAGTAAGGCAAAATAACCCTCAGTTTCACACCAAAACACCTCACATCTCCAACTTCCATGAGAAAACATGAGCCCAAGTCCTTCCCTGTGCACGAGACATGTCCTATTTTCGGGACACACTAAGGGTAAGTGTCAGACACATGTTTGGAACGTGTCTTGTGAACGGAACACGTTCCGTACACGTGTCCTCACATATCGTGTCCAACACATAGGATACACGACATAGGGGGGCTTTGGACGTATCATGTGACTTAGCTTCCAAGTGACCTCAAACAATAAACTAGGGCTATTATCATTGAATAATTCTACATTGAAATTATGACAGAAAATTATACTAGCGGAAACAAAAAGATCAAAGAGAAATCATCCATACACTTGAGACACAAAAATTTATGTTCTGTAAAATTTTTTGATTAAGAAATTTCGAGGACAAAACAGTCCTCCTAGCAAAATTACAACTTTCAACAAATTCTAGAAAAACCCTTCTAACTTGCAAACTTGTTGTTGTACATTGTTGATATCACCTTGTTGGTTGCTAACGTCACATGTTGAATGGCCTGCTAACATCAACTGTACGGACTGCTAATGTCAACCATACGGACTGTTCGTACCACACGTGCAGTTGTCCTTCCTTAGCAGAAAATCAGAAACAGAATGTCTGAAAACCCTAGGCCATATTTGTCAAAGTGAAAGATTTCATTTGCTGAAATTTTGCCTCCCAATCTCCTTGGCAGAAGTGCTCACTCCTTCTGCCAACTCCATAATGTCACAATTAGATGTCACAATGATCCTCACATTGCCTCTCCTTTTATAGGAGTCCAAAGTGATTTTAGAATCACTTAACTTACTTTAAGGATCCCTTCACTAAACTCAACATTAAATCAGAATTGTTTATTCCTCCATGTAGGTGTGAAGCCCCAACACATGGTTGTGAAGCCCCAACCAAGCCCCAGCTCAATATACAAGGCGTTTTCACCAAAACAAAACATGCAATGTGAGTGTCGTCAAAGATTCCCACATGCCCGACACCAAGGCCAATGTGGGATACCTCTTGATGCTACAAAAACATCAACACTCCCTTTTAGTGAGGGAGGTATTCCATCCACCATCACCTGGAAGTAGATATGTCTCCCATACTGGAGTGGCTCTACCTCCGATACTGGATCCGCTACCACAGTTGCTCCCACTGACACAGAAGCAATTCCTATTAAATGACATGGCCCCTTCTTGGAAGACACCCTGCTCCTAAAAGCCTCCCGCTTCTAAGCTTCCTACCTGGCTTCCTCAACCCATGACACCTTCCTGATAGTCTTGGAAGACTCCTCTCTCCCATCAGAACTTGAAGGTTGACTTCCTTTGAACGACCGACTCTCCCTCTGAGCCTGTTGACTCTATCTGAAGTCTAATTTCTTCTTGAAAGACTTGGAAGGCTCCTCCTTCCAACCGGATTCTGAAGGTTGACACATGTTGATGTTTTGGTAGCTGCGGGAGGATCTTTCCCTCCTAGATGACCTTTCTCAGATATGGAGAAGATTCTAGAAGCAAGAGATCCATTGGACAGATGTTGGAATACCCTAGAAGAGAAGTCGGCCCAAAAGAATAAAGTATAATGAAAAGACACCTTCCCAAAAGAGAAGTCGACCCAGCTAGAAGGATAGGAAGACTATAAAGAGGAGGCACCTTAGCTCATTTGTTCACTCACTCACACTCTCCTAGCTACACAAAAGCAAGGCGCAAGTTTGGAGAAGGAGACGTAGTAGCTTGAAAAATATGCATATGAGGTGTCAGACTAGGAAGTTGAAAGGACAAATTACGAGTTGAAATGAAAGGTCATTTCATCCTTTAAAAGCATATGTACCCATGTGCAGATGAATGAACCTTCCAAATAATAGAGTGTTCATGATTGATGTAATCTCTCTACTAAAAGCCTCCCGCTTCTAAGCTTCCTACCTGGCTTCCTCAACCCATGACACCTTCCTGGCAGTCTTGGAAGACTCCTCTCTCCCACCAGAACTTGAAGGTTGACTTCCTTTGAATGACTGACTCTCCCTCTGAGCCTGTTGACTCTATCTGAAGTCTAATTTCTTCTTGAAAGAATTGGAAGGCTCCTCCTTCCCACCGGATTTTGAAGGTTGACTCATGTTGATGTTTTGGTAGTTGCGGGAGGATCTTTCCCTCCTAGATGACCTTTCTTAGATATGGAGAAGATTCCGGAAGCAAGAGATCCAATGGACAGATGTTGAAATACCCTAGAAGAGAAGTCGGCCCAAAAGAATAAAGTATAATGAAAAGACACCTTCCCAGAAGAGAAGTCAGCCCAGCTAGAAGGACAGGAAGACTATAAATAGGAGGCACCTTAGCTCATTTGTTCACTCACTCGCACTCTCCCAGCTACACAGAAGCAAGGTGCAAGTTTGGAGAAGGAGAAGTAGTGGCTTGAAAAATATGCATATGAGGTGTCAGACTAGGAAGTTGAAAGGACAAATTATGAGTTGAAATGAAAGGTCATTTCATCCTTTAAAAGCATATGTACCTATGTGCAGATGAATGAACCTTCCAAATAATAGAGTGTTCATGATTGATGTAATCTCTCTCCTTTTTGTGTGTGCATCCTTGTCAACATAATAAGATATATTTTTTCACTGAGGCCACTTGCTGGAAAGACGCGTTCAGTTTCAAAAACCTTCACTCTATTTTTGAAATAAGAGGTCTTTCACCCAGCTCCGGCCTGAAGTTATTGGTTGCACCATTGGTGAATATTTTCAATACCTTTTAGTCTAGTTCCTATCTCATATTTCAAGAATGTTTGCTTCAAACTCTTAAACTCTATATCACCATGATGGCATGTCCTGAAGTCTAGTTTTAGCCTTAAGAGTGGGACTTGATTGTAGTGATATCCATAGATAAACACAATGTAATTGCCACCATGCTGAACTGCTAACTAATAAGATTTACTTATCATTATTGAGACCACATTTACCATTTTTACTGTGCAGAAAATCTGGTCATGAAAAACTAGCATAGTTCAACATGCCAGTGTATGTTACTCTATTCTTTCCCAACCCCAGTCTTCCTTCACATCATCATAAATGATGACAGTCTTGTATTAAATGATTGGATGTGATATAGTTCCTACCCACATTGTACCTGGTTGCTCCGATTACTTCTTCTTGACCATATTGCTTTACACTTGTGCTTACCTTATTTCCTCCATTTTCTTGTCTACAGTAGTTTGCACCTACTACCTTAAGCAAGCCCAACTCTTTTCTCATATTTCCAAAGCGAAGGTTAGAATGGCATCTCACTGTGGTCACTCCATGGACATAAAAACTGAGTGGTATACTGTCTCCTAGATTTTCCAATGGTTTGTGCAGAAAATACATGTGTAGAGTCATCTGAATATGAAAGCTTACATGAGTTAGAAAAAGGAATTTAATTCCAGTCAAAAAAGGAAAATAAAGGTTTTAAAAATGCTTACAATGCACCAGCAACTGCATTACCCAGGAAGAAACAAAGGCCAATGCTTACACCAACCTCAGGACCCAGTGCTCTACCAATAAGATAATATGGCCCACCACCCTGCACTCAGAAAGCAGGATATATGAAAACCTCTAAAAAAAATTCGTGGTAAAATCCCTGATCTTAAATAAAATGCAAAATCTGAACTCCTGTCTCACAAAATCTTTCAATGATAGATATGACATATAAGGTCGATACATGTTATGCTCTCTAACACATGAAAATGTAACAAGAGTTCACTAACCTAGAAAAAATATAACATATTACTCATCACACACCCAATGCAAAGCTAGTATTAATCAGCAGTGGGTATCCATCACACCAAAGTGTTAAGAGCATAAGTTCATACAAATAGATTATTTCTTTATATAGGGAGCTTTGGATTAGTTATCTGGAAAACCAACAAAAGCATGACATCTACCCATAATGGATAAGCTTAAAGTCCAACATCAATGCAGCCACACGACATAATGATCTACAAAACTACATGTCAAAATATGTTATGCACAAACTGCAAGGAAATGTATAGTTAGAGTATCCTTGCTTAAAGTTTCTAAAGAAGGAAAACATATAATGCAATGAACATGGTGGTTACTCTTACATAACTTCTAAGTCACTGCATTCAGTGCACTGGAAGAAAAAAATTCAAAAATACATGAATTTAAAGACTGCGGATTAAATTCGGCTAGATTCACTGAATATTAATCAATATAAGAGTAAACTTTTGTTACCTGAGGGCACTGCCACCATTTTTTACTCTCTTTTGTTTTCTGAAATGCCCTTCACTATGTGACCAAGATGAAGAAACATATGTTGGTATGTGCCAAATCGATAAATCTATGTTGGATGAGCAAATCAGATTCGAACGTATGCCAAGATGCCTGGATTTGTCAGATGCTGGAATGAATGACACGTCTTTGGGGGCATACTTACAGCCACGGTCTGCAGAATCTATGGTTCTCATGCTGGAAATATGCCTGAACACCTTCATGGGAATACTTGCAAATCTTGGGGGCAACACTGGAATGAACAACGGGCCTTTGTGGTCTGCATAATCGACGACCAACTATGCTCTGCATATTCCAGTGGTGTTTCCAATATGACGTCTAGTTTTAATATTACCTCATACACCTTCACCTTCAGAACTTTAACATAAATAATAAACTTTGTTATATTGTCATTCAAATATCCTATGTTATATTATAAAGTAATTTAAATCTATATAATAATATAATATATAATTATATTAAGTTGATATATTTATTATTTTGTATATGTTAGTATTATATATTGAATATTTATTTAAGTTATATTTTAAAAATAAATTTATATAGTTAAAAATAATAAAATTAAATATTATATATATAATTCGAACTTAATTGTGAATTTGATCAATTTTTTTTGTTTCTTGATGATTTTTTCCAAATTTCATTGTTGTCGAATTCAAACAAGAACATCAACCAAGTGACATAGCATTATTGGATCAAGAGCCAAAGTGTTACTTGTTTCAGTTACATGATATAAAGCTATCAATGGGTGAGAATATTAAATCAGAATTGAAGATGAGATAAGATAATTTTATGAATATCCAACAAATGACCACAAATAGGTCAATAGGACAACCAAGTACAAAAGTATCCATACACTGTGGGCGTGCAAGGGCCACTCCTATAAATGTCAAAAGCAAATCTAAACTCTATAATCTAAGAAAGAAAGTACTACTAGGAAAGCTAGATAGACACAATCACCACTAGGAGTCCAAAGTCAAAAACTCCCCAAAGGGATGCCTCGAAGGAGGGTACCAGGAGATCAATGCCCCAGAGGGTACCATGAAGAGTACTAGGAGATTAATGCCCCCTAGGTCAATGTCCCTTAGATCAATGCCCCCAAGGTCATTGCATATTTTGAGGAAGGTACTAGGAGATCAATGCCCCCTAGTCTCTAGATCAATGCCACCTAGGGTACTAGGAGATCAATGCCCGCTAGGGTACCAAGAAGAGTATCTTGCACACATGTTGAGGCATAGGAATATTTTATTCATGGATGAGAGGCCACCCCCTTTATTCATGGAGTTAGTTGAGCATTAATGACATTTCACATGTGTTCTTCATAGAGTTGATGCTTTGTTTCATGGATCCACTTGCTTGGTACTTGATTTGAGGATGACATCCACATTTTAAGGCCTCATTACTCACTCTTCCATTCCTTTATTGATGGGATGTTTCTCTTGGAGACCTCACACATGCTATCTTTAGAGGTTTCACCTAGTTCATGCCCTATGTTGAGCAAATGTCCACCATGAAAAGGTTGCTTGCACTTAAATTATGCTCATGGAAGAGGACGTCCACCTTTCTTGGAGATTTATTGCACATTTACTCATGATTAAAGGAGGACGTCTCACTCATGATGCCACATGTGCCACCTTATGAAGGTTCTCACTTAGCTTTGCATGTTTTCAAGAGGACATCTCACCTTGGAGAGCTACTTGTCCACTCTTGAAGGATTTTTACTAGGACATTTCACCTTGGAGAACTACACATCCACTTGGAGGAGATCTAGGAGGTTTCAAACCCTAGATCTAGTGTTTTCATTTCCTATTTTGAGGAGATGGTTATGCATTGCCACACTTGGAGGCCTTTAGATGCTAGATGTTAGACCTTTGACATATTTTATGCCCTCTTTGATGGCGATGACCCACGTACATGGAATTTCCTTGTTGGTCATTGTACACGTGGCTTGACCACCACCTCTTTATGTATTGTTGACTATGTCATGCATAGGATATTGTTTCTTTACTCCTCCCTTGGGTGGATCTAAGGTTTACCTTGGATATTATTATTATATTGTTGAGAAGAATTCTATTGAAACCTATATAAGGGTTTACTCCCTCTAATTTTTGTGGTTGATTTATGAGGAGTCTATCCTCTTGGAGCTTTTTTGAATATCCTTTTTGGAGGCTCAATTGAAATTTCAAGGGTTTTTTCTTATCATATGTGAAGCTATATTCTATTTCTAATTGTTGTTGGTGAATGCTAAGAGTTGCTTCCAAAAACCTTGTTATGAGAAGCCATAAAGAAGGGTTCATTTATCATATGTGGAAGGGTTTATGTGAGAGTTTTTCTCCTCTTAAATCCCCTTGATGTCATATTTCTGAATGTATTGTCTTGCATCTATCATCTTGTTAAGAGTTGTTGTTGGATCAATACTCCATTATAGGACTCGCTCTTATAACATTGTTCGAGTCTGGTACCTTTAAGAACCCCTCCAAGAACATTTCTACATCATTTAGCAACAAGTTAATGCTTATTGTGGCATGTATAACAGGTCTACGTGCTTTAACCATCCATGAATTGCTCTCTTTCTCTTGCCCTCTTGACCCCATTAGCCCATAATTGGATAGGCACTAGTCCCCTATCTTCCATCACTCCTTTATTTTCCTTAAACTACAAAGAGACAAAAACATTGTTTTGCCAAAGCTACCTCTTCACATCACCTTTGAGCTTCATTAACTATAGTTTTAGTAATCCTAATACCTAAGGATACCCCGCTTGAATTGGAGAAGAGCTAACCAAAAGTGAGAGGATAGGTTTCTTAGGTGATAGTGGTGACCATCCTAGTAGTTACCCCTCGGGTTGCACCGAGTGCAATGGGGCTTTTATCATTAAGCGTGAGTTGGGGAGGTAACCGATGGAAGAAACGAAAAAATGGGCCATAGGGCAAGTGGGGTTTAGTCCCAAGCATTCCACAATTGACTATTTTCTCACTTTGGAGCATATGATAGAGAAGACATGGGATACCAAGGACAAGGAGTCATAGTATTGCATCACTGACTTCCAAAAAGACACCAACACGACCCTTGGATAAAGGTTGTGGGAAAAAATCATACAAATGGGGGTGTTGGATAAATGGAGAGTTACAATACATAGGTCATACAAACAGGTTAAAGTCAAATGGCTATGTTAAATTTTCTAATTCATGATAGTAGATCTACAATCGAAGATATTCCCCTACAACTCAAATCCTAAATGTTGAGAAACACCAATCAAAACTTCAGATTTTAAAAAACTAAAAGCATGTACGTATAGATCCAGAGTGTAGACACTAACCACTAACATCAAACTTTCAAATTAACATGGCTAGTGACAAAGTGTAGACATAGTCACATGGTCAATCCTCATGTTTGAATTTGACAGCGATGGAATTTGAGAAAAATTCACCTAGCCAAAAACTATAGTAAAAATTCGCCAACTATATATATATATATAGTTGGCGAATTTTTACTATAGTTTTTGGCTAGGTGAATTTTTCTCATAACTTAAAAGAACTTATATTTTAATTGTAGAATTTTACTCATATAATCTCTATAGATAATAAAAATAATAAATTTTAACTATATATAGACTAACCAAATTGTACTACTTTATATTAATTTATAACCTAGCTTTATATATTATATAATATAAGACAATATAATATATAATTTAATTTAATTTAAAGTCACTATTTATATCATATTCTATGTAATAAAATATGGGCGCAGGCACGAACACGTGAATGGGCAATTCGTGAACTCATAATGGGCAATTCAAGGTGGTTGGCCAACACAGATGCCTCTCTCTTTGATTACCATTCGAGTTTCAGCAAACCATTCAGTATACCTTGTGACCATTTCAAAGAATGAGCTTTAATTATTGCAAAGAATCTTTGAGTGTTTGATCACTTGGATTGCTTAGCACATGTTGTTATGATGGAATAACCCCTTATTCATGGATCTAGGCCTTGGCACACTTATGGAAGGTTGTTACATCTTGGACCTTGAGCTTTAGTGGATTCTTGCACACTTGTTGATGCATTATTTTTTAGTGCTCCACCTTGTGAGGTGACCTTGCACACTGTCTCATGCATTAATGTTCACGCATGCCAATTATAGAAGTGTATCTTGCACACATGTTGAGGCAGTAATATTTTATTGGTTGATGAGAGGTTGCCCCCTATCTTCATGGAGTTAGTTGAACATTAATGACATTTCACATGTGTTCTTCATAGAGTTGATGCTTCGTTTCATGGACCCACTTGCTTGGTACTTGATTTGAGGATGACATCTACATTTTGAGGCCTCATTACTCACTCTTCCATCCCTTTACTAATGGGATGTTTCTCTTGGAGACCTAACACATGCTGTCTTTGGGGGTTTGTCCTAGTTCATGCCCCATGTTGAGGAGACATCCACCATGAAGAGGTTGCTTGCACTTAAATTATGCTCATGGAAGAGGATGTAAGAGGACGTCCACCTTTCTTGGAGATTTATTGCAAATTTACTCATAATTGGAGGAGGGTGTCTCACTCATGATGAGACATGTGTCACCTTATGAAGATCCTCACTTGGTCTTTGCAGGTTTTCAGGAGGACATCTCACCTTGGAGAGCTACTTATCCACTCTTGAAGGGTTTTTAGTTGGACATTTCACCTTGGAGAGCTAGGCATCCACTTGGTGAAGATCTAGGAGGTTTCAAACCCTAGATCTAGGGTTTTGATTGCCTATTTTGAGCTGTTGATTATGGATTGCTACACTTGGAGGCGTTTAGAAACTAGACGTTGGAGCTTTAACATATTTTATGCACCTCTTTGATGGAGACATCCCACTCTCATGGAATTTTCCTATTGGAGATTGTACACGCATGGCTTGACCACTGCCTCTATGTATTGTTGACTATGTCGTGTGGAGGATATTGTTTCTTTACTCCTCCCTAGGATCGATATATGGTTTGCCTTAGAGATTATTATTTTATTGTTGAGAAGAATTGAGTTGAAAGCTATATAAGGGTTTACTCCTGCTCATTTTTGTATGGTTGATTTGTGAGGAGTCTCTCCTCTTGGAGTCTTAATGGACATTTCAAGGGTTCTTGCTTATCATATGTGAAGCTATATTCTATTTCTATTTTTTGTTGGTGAATGCTAGGAGTTGCTTGCAAAGACCTTGTTATGAGAAGCCATAAAGAAGGGTTCATTTATCATATTAGAAGGGTTTTATGTGGGAGTTTGTCTCCTCTTGATTCCCTTTGATGTCATATTTCTAAATATATTGTCTTGCATCCATCATCTTGTTAAGAGTTGTTGTTGGATCAATATTGTTAAATTTTATGCAGCTGCAGAGGATATTTTTCCTCTAACTAACTTGGAAAATTGGCCTCCAAGCAGCCCTCCCTCAAGCTACCCTCCTCCTAACCACCCTCCTCTAACCGACCTGGGTAGGTCGGCCCTACCCTAACCAAGGTCGGTCCTAACCTAGGGGGCGGCCCTGACCTAAATCACCTAACCTAAAGTCTATCCTATATAAGGGAAGGGGAGGTGCCCCTCACTTCACATCAGTTCACCACTTCTGAAGGAAGCTGCTCTGAGGTATGTTAGCACTGTTCTGGTGGGTAGCAACTAGGAGGCTTTTATGAAGGCAAATAACACAGTTCTAGAACAGCAGCTAGGAGGTTTATTTATGAAGGCAAATACACAGTTCTGGAGCAGCAGCCAGGAGGTTTATTTCTGAAGGCTTATAACACTGTTCTGGGAAGCAGCTAGGAGGACAATCTACTCTATTCTGTAGCAGTCATCTACTCTATTCTATAGCAGACAATCTACTCTATTATGTAGCAGCCATCTACTCTGTTCTGAGGCAGCCTTAAGGGCAGTTCTGAGACAGCCTTATGGCCATATTTGGGGCAGCCTACAAGCAGCAACAAAACAGATTTGTAATAGCAGCAAGAGAACAGCAAAAGCTACTGGTTTGTGATAGAGGCTCAGAGATATTTAAAGACGCAGAGACGGCAGTAAGTGTTACTGGCTTATCTCTTTCTAGAGAAGTCTTGTACTATCATTGTACTTGTTTGACTGATAAATATATCACAAGAAGTTTTACTGGGTTTTCTTCCCCTTGAGGGTTTCCCAGGATAAATACTTGTGCACTCTGTGAATGTTGTTCTTCCAATGTTTCTTATGCTTCAGTTTATCTGTTAAAGGTTAAAGAACACTACTGTGAACTGTTGCTATCTGTTTAGGCTCAAAAATTAACAAATACTCCATTGTAGGACTCACTGTCATAACATTGTTTGAGTCTGGTATCTTTAAGGACCCTTCCATGTACATTTCGCCATCATTTAGCAACAAGTTAATGCTTATTGTGGCGTGTATAACAGGTCTATGTTCTTTAACCGCTCTCTTTGTCTTGCCCTCTTGATTCCATTGGTCCATATTTGGAAAGGAACTAGTTCCCTATATTCCATCACCCATTTATTTTCCTTATACCTCAAAAAGACAAAAACATTGTTTTGCTAGAGCTATCTATTCACATCACCTTTGAGCTTCATTGACTATAGGTTTAGTAATCCTAATACCTAGGGATACCCGCCTTGAGTTGGAGAAAAGCCAACCAAATGTGAGAGGATAGGTTTCTTAGGTGACAGTGGTGACCATCCTATTAGTTACCCCTCGGGTTGCATCTTGTGGATAAGGTATTTTATCATTAAGCCCGAGTTGGAAAGATAATAAGTGGAAGACGAGGAGAAATGGACCATAGGGCAAGCGGGGTTTAGTCCCAAGCATTCCACAGTTAACTATTTTCTCACTTTGCAGCATATGATAGAGAAGACATCGGATGCCAAGGACAAGGAGTCATGGTATTTCATCACCGATTTCCAGAAATCCTTCAACACAACCCTCGGATAAAGGTTGTGGGAAAAACTAATACAGTTGGGGGTGTTGGATGAATAGAAAGTTGCCATACATAGCTTACACAAACATGTTAAAGCCAAATGGCAGGATCAAAACCAAAAGGGTTTATCTATGTTAAAATTTCTAATTCATGATAGCAAATCTACACTCAAAGATTTTCCCCTACAGCTCAAACCCTAAATGTTGAGAAACACCAGTCAAAACTTCAAATTTTAAAAAACTAAAAGTGTGGGTATAGATCCAGAGTGTAGATGCTACGTATCAAAATTTCAAATTAATCTGGCTAGTCACAAATTGTAGACATAGTCACCTGTTCGTGCTCATGTTTGAATTTGACAGCAATGGAATTTGAGAAAAATTCACCTAGCCAAAAACTATTGATAAAATTTGCTAGCTAAATATATATCTATATATCTAATTATATAACTTAAAAAAACTTATTTTTTAATTATATAATCTTACTCATATAATCTCTATAGATAATAAAAATAATAAACTTTAACTATATATATATATATATAGCCTAACCAAATTGTACCATTTTATATTAATTTATAACCTGACTTTATATATTATATAATATAAGTTAACATGAGATATAATGTAATTTAAAGTCACTATTTATATCATATTCTATTGAATAAAATATGAACATGGGCACGTACGAGTGAATGGGAAATTCGTGAGCTTGTAAAGAGCAATTCAAGGTGGTTGGCCAACATAGATGACTCTCTCTCTAATTACCCTTCGAGTTTCGGCAAACCATATGATTGTAGTTTTTAACCTTGTACAATATTTTACTGCAAACAGATTTTCAATAAAAGAACAGAAAAGATACAATGGCAAATACACACATTACACAGAGATTTTTTCCCTGGAAACCCAAACTGGGAAAAACCAGTGTATTCTATATTTATTCATAGTGATACATTGTTTACAATACAATATACATATAGGAGCCAACAGCATCCAAAATCGTAACCCAATGACCTGGATTAGTCAACAACCCCAATTCCTTAACCAAAAATAGAAAACCATCGGCAAAAACCATGTGCCGAAAAACTGCCCAACAATGGACATGAAAATCGGGGCGACACGAAAAACGAGGCAAAAATGCTACATGTTTCCCGAGACAAAAAAAATTCTCGAGGGCATTTCCCCCGAACCCCTGCGCGCTCGACGCAACGTAGCAAACACTAAGGCTAGTCATGCAAAGAATATAACACATACCCAACATTCTCCCACTTGTTTTTTTCTTTGCATACAGGGTTACATAGTCAACAATCCATGGTAGCAATGCCCATGGATCCTCTACACCAAGAGAACTTCTCAGTGCTCACAGATTTTATTAATGAATCTGCAACATTCTTCAAAGTGTCCACCTTCATCAGCAACACTTTCTTTTCTTCAACCATGTCTCTCACAAAGTGATATTGAATATCAATATGCTTTGTCTTTGAATGATAA
>JASDQU010103285.1:450835-486320 GCA_032191745.1 Picea mariana | reverse complement strand
AAATAGAAAACCATCGGCAAAAACCATGTGCCGAAAAACTGCCCAACAATGGACATGAAAATCGGGGCGACACGAAAAACGAGGCAAAAATGCTACATGTTTCCCGAGACAAAAAAAATTCTCGAGGGCATTTCCCCCGAACCCCTGCGCGCTCGGCGCAACGTAGCAAACACTAAGGCTAGTCATGCAAAGAATATAACACATACCCAACATTCTCCCACTTGTTTTTTTCTTTACATACAGGGTTACATAGTCAACAATCCAAGGCAGCAATGCCCATGGATCCTCTACACCAAGAGAACTTCTCAGTGCTCACAGATTTTATTAATGAATCTGCAACATTCTTCAAAGTGTCCACCTTCATCAGCAACACTTTCTTTTCTTCAACCATGTCTCTCACAAAGTGATATTGAATATCAATATGCTTTGTCTTTGAATGATAAGTCGAGTTCTTCGCCAAAAAAAATGCACTTTGATTGTCACAATCTATCCTTACAGCTTGTTGTACCAACCCAATACCTGAACACAATCTTTGTAACCATATTGGTTCCTTACTTACATGATGGTTGCCATGTATTCAGCGTATGTAGTTGAAAGTGCCACTACAGCCTGTCTTTTGCTCATCCAACTAATTGCTCCTCCAAACATGTTAAACACATACCTGCTTGTAGATCTCCTACGATCCAGATCTCCATCACAGTCTGCATCCACAAAGCCATGTATGTCCAACACTCTGTCCAATCCTGGTCTTCCTTGGTAGCACAATCCATAGCTAGCAGTGCCACGCAAATACCTGAAAACCCTTTTTACTGTTGTCCAATGCTCTTTCCTTGGTTTTGACATATATCTGCTCAAAAATCCCACTGCATGTGCAATGTCTGGTCTAGTACAGACCATTGCATACATCAAACTGCCAGCTGCACTCACATATGGAACACGAGACATGTCCTCCTCCTCTTCATGTGTCTTGGGACACTGATCCACAACTAACTTTACACCAATAGAAATAGGGACCTTGACCGGTTTACATTCCTCCATATTAAATCTCTGTAATATTGTCTCGACATATTTTCTTTGATTTAACCAAAGTTTCCTCTTTTTCCGATCTCTTTTAATTTCCATGCCCAAAATGAAATTTGAAGCACTGAGATCCTTCATGTCAAATTTAGAGGACACTGAGTTTTCACATCCTGGATAATCTCCTTGTTGTTTTCTATCAACAACATGTCATCCACATACAAGACCACATAAATCAAATGATCACCAATTAATTTAAAATACACACAGTGATCCTCTTTGCTTCTTGTGAAGCCAAGTCCCAGCATATAAGTATCAATTTTTTTATACCACATCCTTGGTGATTGTTTTAAACCATACAGGGACTTTTTCAGCTTCTGTACCAACTCCTTCTTTCCCTTCACAACAAAGCCTTTTGGCTGCTTCATATAGATTTCTTCTTCCAGATCCCCATGTAGTCATGTTGTCTTCACATCCATCTGTTCTACTTCAAAATCAAATGCAGCAGTAACAAAAAAAAGAAATCTTATAGAAGTTAACTTGGCAACATGAGAAAAAATCTCACCAAAATCAATTCCCTCAACCTGGGAATAACCATTTTCTACTAACCGAGCTTTGTATTTCTCCACTTTGCCTTCTGCATTCAGTTTCTTTTTAAATACTCATTTGTTGCCAATGGGCTTTCTTTCAGTCGGCAACTCCACTAGATCCCAAGCCTCATTCTTATCCAAAGCTGCCATTTCTTCATCCATGGACTTTTTCCAGAGCTTTCCATCCTCTAAATCCACTGCCTCCCTGACAGTTCTAGGATCATCATCAGTAATAGACAAAGAAAAATTTGAACGAAAATCAAGTAGAGTATACCTTTCTAGTAGCCTTCTTTCTCGAACCGATCTCCTCAATACTGGAGTATGAGGATCTTCTTCTTCTAATTCATGTTCTTCTGTAGAGTCTGATTCATCATCCTTTAAATCAAAACTCTATTTTCTCTGGTTCTTCCTTACTTGGTAGGGACTTCATGTTTAACAGCATCCTTCATTTCTCTAAATACCACATCTCGGCTATACACAACCTTCTTAGTTTCTCGGCTCCAAAGCTTATAACCTTTGAGACCATCTTTATACCCCATAAAGATACACTTTTCAGCCTTCTTATCTAGCTTACTCTTGTTTTCCTTTGGAACATGAACATAGGCCTCACAACCAAAAACCTTGAGATGTGTGAGAGAAGGTTTCTTACGAGTCCATACCTCTTGTGGAGTCTTGTCATCCAGCGTTGATGAGGGTGATCTGTTGACCAGGTAACATGCAGTACCCACTGCATCTACCCAGAATTCTTGCCCTAACCCAGCACCACTGAACACGCACCTTGCTTTTTCCATCAACATCCTGTTCATCCTTTCTGCAACTCCATTTTTTTGAGGTGTATATGGAGTAGTCTTTTGCCTTTCTATACCACACTTCTTACAGAATTATTCAAATTCATTTCCGCAAAACTCTCCGCCATTATCTGTCCTCAACGCTTTAATTCTTTTCTCTATTTGATTCTCAACAAGAGCCTTAAACTCTTTAAACCTGTCAAAGACTTCAGATTTCTTCCTAAGGAAATATATCCAAGCATTCCTCRAGAAGTCATCTATAAATGAGACATAGTACACAGATTTTCCCAATGATGGAACCGACACAGGTCCAAACACATCACTATGAACTAGCTATAAAATTCCTTTTGCTCTCGTTGCACCAGAGGGGAATCTTACCTGATTTTGCTTCCCATATACACAATGTTCACAGAAATCAAAATCCARAGAGCAGTTAGACATACCTTCAACCATACCTTTATCGTGTAGTAGTTGAAGACCCTTCTCTCTGATATGCCCCAGTCTTTGATGCCACAACATAAYCGTTTCTACGGAGACTGAGGAGTTCTTTCTTCCTCAACTCCAATATCAGGAACAATGTAACTATTACGCCCATCACAAATAGTGTTTCCTTGCAGCTTATACAGAGTTCCAAACCGAACTCCCTTCAGCAACACCATTGCTCCTCAAACAATCCTACAGGTTTCCTTTTCAAATATTGTTTTTACCCCTTCATCGTCCATTTTGCTTACAGAAATCAAATTTCTAGCCAATCCTGGGATGTGCAGAACACCAGGTAATGTTATAATCCTTCCATCTATGAGCCTTAACTTGACGTTTCCTCGACCTATAATTCTGGTTGTCGAATCATCACCTACGAAAACATTACCTTCATCATACCTTTCATATTCCCAGAAGCACTCCCTGTGGGGAGTCATATGAAATGATGCACCTAAGTCAACCAACCATGCCTCATGATCTGCATGTGTGCTTGAACAAGCCAAGTACACATCCCCTCCTTCTTCCTTGGAGCTATTTTCTTCTGTAGAAGGAGATTCTTTAGATCCCTTCTTTTTTCCAACTTTGGATCTACACTGCTTCTTGTAGTGCCCTTCTTTTCCACATCTCCGGCATACCTTTACAAACTTTANTCTCGTTGCACCAGAGGGGAATCTTACCTGATTTTGCTTCCCATATACACAATGTTCACAGAAATCAAAATCCAAAGAGCAGTTAGACATACCTTCAACCATACCTTTATCGTGTAGTAGTTGAAGACCCTTCTCTCTGATATGCCCCAGTCTTTGATGCCACAACATAACCGTTTCTACGGAGACTGAGGAGTTCTTTCTTCCTCAACTCCAATATCAGGAACAATGTAACTATTACGCCCATCACAAATAGTGTTTCCTTGCAGCTTATACAGAGTTCCAAATTGAACTCCCTTCAGCAACACCATTGCTCCTCGAACAATCCTACAGGTTTCCTTTTCAAATATTGTTTTTACCCCTTCATCGTCCATTTTGCTTACAAAAATCAAATTTCTAGCCAATCCTGGGATGTGCAGAACACCAGGTAATGTTATAATCCTTCCATCTATGAGCCTTAACTTGACGTTTCCTCGACCTATAATTCTGGTTGTCGAATCATCACCTACGAAAACATTACCTCCATCATACCTTTCATATTCCCAGAAGCACTCCCTGTGGGGAGTCATATGAAATGATGCACCTAAGTCAACCAACCATGCCTCATGATCTGCATGTGTGCTTGAAGAAGCCAAGTACACATCCCCTCCTTCTTCCTTGGAGCTATTTTCTTCTGTAGAAGGAGATTCTTTAGATCCCTTCTTTTTTCCAACTTTGGATCTACACTGCTTCTTGTAGTGCCCTTCTTTTCCACATCTCCGGCATACCTTTACAAACTTTATGGGAGACTTAGATCTTCCCTTAGACTTAGATCTCCCACTTGAGGACTTAGATCTATTTCTTTCCTGGGAGCGTCCTCTTGCAAATAATGCATATGTGCTCTGTCCTTCCATGTTCTTTCGTCTCATCTCCTCCGACAATAAGGATGAGACCACTTCATCAAACTTCAAGGCAGTTGTATTACTACTATGGCCACAACCAGACTATCCCATGAGTCTAGTAAAGAGCACAGTAAATTGATACACGTATCTTCATCTAAAATTTTAATCTCAACAGATACTAACTGACTTACCACAGTATTGAAGGCATTCAAATGCTCTGCCACCGAGACTCCATCTCTCATCCTCGGGTTATACAACTTCTTTCTCAGGAATAGTTTATTTACTAAGGACTTAGATTGATACAACTTCCCCAACTTATCCCATAAATCTTTGAATGTAGCTTCCTCTGACACATTCAGTAATACTGAATCTGAGAGCCATAGTCGGATTGTGCTCTTCGCCTTTCAATCCAACTTTTTCCAGTCATCAGCTGAAGTTCTTGTAGATGCAGTACATGGATCCACCGCAATCCACTGATCTTTGTCCACCAGCAGATATTCCATCTTGAGCTTCAACAACTAAAAACTTTGCCCATTAAACTTCTCGATCTCCATTTTCGAACTGCTCGCCATTTCTTTTCACTTGAAAAATCAATACCACAGATCTCCCATTGTAACAAGGCTTATCACAGTCCTAAGCCAAACCCTTGACCACAAAGGCGTCCCCCTGAAGCCAACAAAGCTCTGATACCAAACGTAGATTTTAACCTTGTACAATATTTTACTACAAACAGATTTTCAATAAAAGAACAGAAAAGATACAATGGAAAATACACACATTACACAGAGATTTTTCCCCTGGAAACCCAAACCGAGAAAAACCAGCATATTCTATATTCATTCATAGTGATACATTGTTTATATTACAATATACATATAGAAGCCAATAGCATCCAAAACCCTAACCGACTGACTTGAATTAGTCAACAACCCTAATTCTTTAATCGGAAATAGAAAACCATCGGCAAAAACCATGTGCCGAAAAACCGCCCAACAATGGACACGAAAAACGAGGCAAAAATGTGACATTTCCCGAGGAAAAAAATTCTCAGGGTGCTGCCCCTGAACCCCCGCGCAGGCCCCCTCAACCAAAACTATGGCTAGTCGTGCAAAGAATATAACACATACCCAACAAAGATATCCCCTATGACCATTTCAAAGAATGATTGTCAACTACTGCAAAGAATCTTGGAGTATCATTTGGTAAACTGTAAATTTGATGGTCTATGATGCTCACCATCACGCATCAAGTCTCAACTGGCTGCCTAACACGATCCACCTCTGACCTGCTGTATGTCGTAAAAGTACTCTTGTCAGGTGGTCTCGGCCTACTCACTCTCTATGCCCTCAGCCACGGCCTATCCCTCCTCATGTTGTTGTCTATGATAAAAGTGTCAGGACAGGCTAACAGAAACATCTGCAGCTAACTGTAGGACTGGGAGGTGTCACATGCTTTGGTCAATCCCAAGGATTTGACCAGAAGCTCGTCCATCAGTATCCATGATAAGTACTCTCCTGTGGTCATCACTGAATCCCAACCATCCAGTACAACCGGAGGTAGCTTCCCCAATAGCTGGTAAACCAAACTCCATCTCTCATCTCCCATGCAACTGCTAAAACGATGAAGGGGTGATCCCATAACTATGTGTTGCTGCAAAGGAGTGACATATGCATACTCCCCTAAGTGTGTATCCTCCCTGCAATCTGATACATCTGCTTGAAACTGACTATGTATCTCGGCATGTCTCTGTGAACCATCACTCCTAATGGTATGCTCCGACATACTCATGTCGTCTCTCGTAAACTCATGTTGCATCATAGATCCTGGCCATACTGTTGGATCAACCTCTACCTAGAGGTCAACCGCTCTCGGAACAAAAATGTAAGTGTCCTCCATCAACTGGTGCTCCTCTGCTAGAACACCAACATCTCCTAGCAACGTGATTGAATGATCTATCTGAGTGTCCCCTAAGATAGATGAAATGGATCTCGGACGAATCTCCTCAAGATGCTCATCTGACCTAGACTTTGATTCTTGAAGGGTTGTCTGTGTGCCTCTCAAGAATCCTCAAGTGCTCTCCAACTCCTCAGTAAGTCTGTCCACCTCTAACTCCTGCTCCCTCAGAGCCTCATGATACATCTCACCAATCTGCAATAGGTAATCCCTGTCAGTCAACAACTGCTGGTAGTCGGTCCTCATCACTGATACCCTCTCCCTGAGAGTATGAAAATCATCCATGGCAAATCCCTCATCTGAACTACCATGTGCCACTGATGCTCTCCTGTAGTAATCTACCATCAATGCCTGCATGTCATCACTGCACCTTGTGGCTGCCATGATCATATCCTCACTGACTCTCAGATATGTTGCTAAGTGGTGTGACTCCTGATCACAGTCATGTTGAGGTGCCATCTCATACCCCTCACTGCTAGTGTCAGTCCTGCTAGTGTCAACTATGGAATTCCCAAAAACACCCTCTGTATAAGATAACGTGCAAAACTGCCCACTGTATACTGTGTTGTTGGGTCCTCCTGTATGCCACTGCATCCCATCACTAGATGTTATCTCCCTCTGAATCACACTGTATCCTGTATGAGCAGCTGTATCCTCTTGTGCACTCACCCTGCTACTATCATCTACGCTTGGATCCCATGTAGATGTGTCCAGACACGTGCCATGGTCATCTCGACTAACAAGGAGTGCGTCCTCATCACTGCAAGCCGGTCCTGGAAGTAAGTGCTCCATCAACCTGTCAGTCTCCACAATCTGCTCAACTAATGGAATCTCCAAAAGCTGTGACTCAATCTCCTCATGCAGATCTGTATGTGTCAGGTCAACTATCCGTACGTCTTGTACCTCCTCCTGGGTCTGTGGATCTACATGTTAATGGTGTGCATCCCTCACACAAGGCTCCTCCATCATATCTGACATACTACTGGTATCCTCATGTGATGTGGCTATCGTAGGTGTCTGTAAAGATGGCAGGTGTTTCACGGCCATCCTAGGAAGTTGGTCATCTGTAGGTGCTAACACGTGTGAGTCCTCACTAGTGTCACCACTCTACTGGGGTGTAAGGTCATCAACAATATGTGATATGTCTGCTGAAATGCAGGTGCTGTCATCCTGCTCCTCTAACTGTCTATCCACTACACAAAGGTCACCATCCTCCTCAAGCGTGCTAGAATCATCAGCCTCTGTGCAAGAGTCACTATCACTAGCCGTTGTGCAAGAGTCACTATCATCATCGGACTGCTCCAGATAAGCATCTATCACTCCATCCTCACACACCTCATCATCACTGTCATAGTGCACCTCAATAATATGCTTCTTACCCTTACCCCTACACCTATGATCTGGTTTCCAATGCACCTTGCAACTGTAGCATGTTAATGTTTAAGCCATTATTATAGTTCTTTGCATTTCAATAGATAACAGCAACATAAGACAAGATCACTGGGAAATACACAATCACAAGAGACACAGCATTTATCCTGGGAAACCCTCTAGGGGAAGAAAACCCAGCAAAACTTCCTTATTATAGATAGCCAATACAATGCCAAGAGATAACTTAAGCTAATACAGAAGATCCTCTCCCAAAGATGCGCCACTCTCTCTTTCTCTTCTCCAACTGCAATTCCGAAACTTGTCTCTCAATGAGCAAGTGAGGTGTGTCTAAGTGAGGCACTAGCCTTCTTATTTATACTAATCTGGCATGTGTGAAGTGTCTCTTCACTGGCAGGGCCGACTTCTTAATCTGGGTGGTTATAACCACCTTTATTATATTTCTGGGCCTCTTTGATATATTCTGGGGCCGACTTCTTCTTTTGCCTTTTATAATTACATTATGACCAATCCGCAAAAGGGGATTTGGTCCTTTTACAATAGCCAACATGATCAATCCACAATGGGGATTGATCCAATGAATAATATATCAAATAATAATAAGAATACACTTTGCAGTTACATTATTTCAACATAGCAAAGATGCGTGCTCCTAATGGGTGTGGAGTTACTCTGCGCTTATGTCCATCTAGTTGTTTCGGCCATGTATTCCATTGCCTAATTGACCCAGAATGTAATCTCATTTGTGCTCCACCTAAGATTTTTCATGTATAAATATTGTTGGAATGTTACTTGAGCCCTAGTTCTCTCACTAGGGTCGTAGTAATATTCCCATCTACAACATATAGTCTCTCTAGAAAAATCCTTAATATCCATCTCTTCTTATGGAAGACCCCTCTATGGCTCTGCATGCGCTAGTTCCCATTGGCTGGCAGGAATCTAGGCTCTGATACCATTGTAATGTTCCCAAGCCAATATGACAGGAACATCACGGTTTTGGTGCATTTTTAAACCTTTTCTGAGTGTGGCATATGGTCAAACACTTTGCTTACTGTGAATATTTAGGTTGCGCTTAGGGTTTACTGATGAGTTATATATGTGTTTGCAGCAACAAACAAGAAGATAAGCAATGTAACATACCTCAACCATATGCAAGATCAATAAGATGATAGACAAGCCAAAACACTGCAGATTTGATCTCTATTTTATAACAATAAGCAAGAACCTGCTACAATGAGATGCCAATCTGGAATGCACATCAGATGGCTCCAATAAAGACAATAGAAGATAGGAGCTGCTACAAAATGATCCAATAGGAGACTACAAGCCTCCAAAGGCTGAATATCCACTGAAGATCGATGTAGGAGTAGATCTGGCTGAATGAAGTGCCAAACCCTCAAGCTGGAAGATGCCACGTCCTACTGAAACCCTGAAGACCCTCAATAATTCGGGCCTACTGTCAAAGACCTCCAAATGCTATGCAGAAGATGTCGAACTGTAGATCGGGATGAGTAGAATCCCCTCCTGAAATCTCAGACCGAAACACCAAGGGAAACTCCTCCAAATGTTGAATCCTCCAATGGAGCTGCGCCCTCCTAAAACTGCCAAACCCTAGAATTTCGGCCCTGATGAAGGAGGCCTCCAAATGCCCTGAAACTTGCTAGAAAGATAAATCGGGACACTGCAAGTCACTAGGTGAAGTCTCAGGGTCAGATCTGATGTATAACCTCCTCAAACAGAATAGATCTGAATCTCAAAATTGCCCTCCTCCTCTCCAATTCGTCCAATGCATCCAATAACCCAAATTGCCCATGAAACTCCTCTGGAATGCACCAGATCTAATGGCCAAGCCCCTGCAATGATAACCCAGGTGCTAGAATCTATCGAAGCCCTTCCAATCCCTTGGAACGAGCTTCCCTCAAAGAATGGTGCGCCCCCCTTGCTGGAAACCCCCAATGGTGCGCCCCCCTTCTCTTCCTGTGCCTATGGCTGGTGTAGAACCCTCCTACACTTATGTAGATCCGAACTAGAATGGTGTGGAGGAGTATTGCATCCCCAAGACCAAGCTTGGGAAAAGCTAGGTGGAATCTTTCAACACGGAATTGTCCTCTAGGGTTTGTTAAGTCAAAACCCTCAAAACCCCCAAGAGATGGGCCCTCTAGCTAGAATCCAGATATCAAAATGATAGACATACATGAATGAATCAATAGAGGCCCTTGCCTTTCCTTTATACTTCCTGCTCACCTTCTCCCTCCAAAGTGACTTTCATTTTATTAATATTTAATTAATTAATTAAATCACTTTAATTAATTAATTAACGTTTTTACCTCTGAAAAGTGCTTTATCTCTCCTTGTGGCTTCCCTGGCCACTGAAAGTCACTTCTAACTATCCCATCCTGTAGTGTTGCTCCTCCCGATTCCAATGAGCTATTACACTGAGAGGTTCCTCCAAGTAATGTACCCAAAATGACCTCTTCAGTGAATTTAATTAACTTATAGCTCAAAATACTCAAAATCATGGAAATCGTCGGAATGCAACGAAACCAAAGCCAACCTGTGCAGAATGGATCATAATGATGGAATGGGGTGAACGATGCAAGCCGGATCCCAAAATGCCTCTCAATAACCCCTATACTCGCTATAACATCCATCTGGCTACTCTGGTCATCATAAACCTCTACAATGTAATGATGTCCCAAAGTGGGGACATTACAGTCCCCCCTTTTTAAGAAAAAAATTGACTTTTGCTCATCAAAAATCAATTTTACACAAAAAAGGTGAATAAAAAACAAGTAAATCAGCACCCTATTAAGTCGGAAACATGTTTTTGGCTTGTTTTAAGTTAACTCACCCTCTCTCTTAGTTCATTGGGTCTTGGTGGCACTTAAGATGGAGTTTTGGGTGAGTTGGAGTTGTGTTGTGTCATGTGGGAGGATATCCCAAGAAGAGAGTGTGCCCCTCCTCTCTTATGTGGCGCATTCTAAAGATAGCACACATCCCAAGGAGGCTGCCACCTCTCTTAGGCCATGTGTCGCCCCTCTCTCTCTTTTCCTTGCAATTGGGGTGCTTTTCCTTGAGTTCTTGGAGATGTGTCACTCATCCCTCTTTCCATCTGTCTCATCCTCTCTTAGATGGCATGCCCTCCCTCATTGGGATCTACGCCCTCTTTGCTATTCAAGCAAGCATTCTCTCCTCACTCAACCTAATGAGAGTTTCGGTGAAGCTTGCTATTGTACTATCATTGTAACACTTTTTCTATTGGAACAAAAGGCTTTGGAGGTCAAATGGTGCCTTGTTCTATTGTGTGGATGATCATTGTCAATGTGCTTTAATTTTATGAGGTGATATTGTTCTAATTTCTTGCTTTTTCAATTGTTAGTTTGGCCTTTGAAGGGGTGTTATCACCCCGTAGGATAGGATTACTAAGCTTGTTTTATTTTTCAATCCTATTGTTTGTCTATTTGAGAAGTTTTGATTTGCATGCAGGTTTCGGTTAACTAACATGCTTTTTGAGTTTCTCTTGTAGATGACACCAAGAATCTAACAATTTTTTGCGAGTATTTTAAGCATACAGGACCTCATACTTGGAGAGGTAGTGAGACTTGTTTGTACTTCCTACAAGCTCCAAGAATATCGAAGACATAGTTCCTGATCATTCCACCAGGAGAACCCATTCATCAAGGGTTCCAAGCTATCAAGCTTATCTCTCTCTCTCTCTCCTTCAAAAAATCTGAAACTTCTTTGGTTACTTTCCTTGCATGCAATAAGTAGATCTAAATTTAACTATAAACTTAAATTTTATTTCACTTTTGCATGTATGCATATTAGATTTAGATTTCACTTTCATTTCATTATCTAAAGCTAGATCTATCATCAAAAATGTTTATCTTTTAAGCAATTTTCATAGTTAAATCTTTAAATCTAAAAGATAGATAGAATATAAGAGTTTTCATTCTAATATTTGGCAATCTTAGTGCCATTTTGTTTGCTGTCCCGAACAGCAAACAAAAATCACTAAGAAAACTTGCTTTCTTGCTTGCTTTCTTGCTCTTTTGCTAACTTAGTTCATAACTTTTCACTTCGAAAATTTTGTACAACATCTAACATCTCTTGCAGGCATTTTCAACGTGATTTTGGGCATCCTTTAGCACTATAGCTTGCTGTTTTTGCAGGTTTAGCGAACAGCTAGGAGGAGGTTCTGTCAAAATTTCGGGGATCTGGAGCATCCAAAACCCCCTAAAACACATCTTCTTTAACCCAAACTCATTCTTCTACCATTTTGTAAGTCTGCTTGGTCTTGGAGTTATAAAAGACCAAAAGACATTCTTCCAAAATGATTGTAACTTGAAAGAAAGAGTGGGATCACCCACTAGGTCTGCCATCCCCCCAGCCCCTGGGGGCACTGTCTGTTTTTGCATTTCGTCTATTTATTTTGCTTATTCTCAATTTTGCAAGCTAAAATAAATCTAAAACAAACCCAAGCACCACAAAACATTAGCTTAGTTTCAATTTCTTAATTTAATTAGTTTAGTTTCATTTACTTTTATTTCAATTTGGCAAAGTAACGAACCTTCCCCCTCAGGGCCTTAGTATGCTCTCAACCATTGTGAGCTTTACTTGATCTGTGGTGCGATTAGAAACGGAACTGAGTATTGTGGAGTAGTTTAACTAGGAAAATCCTTTTTCCAATATTGTTCAAAGGGATCAATACTCGTGGGATTGCATGTGACTTCAGGGGGAAACTTTGAGACCTGGTCTCTCCTCGTTGGAAATCCTGCAGTTTTGTGTGTGTACCCATTTGAGGGAAAATTGCTAAAGGGCCACACATTAGATTAGATTTTATCTTTTTCACACTTAAAATCTTGCACACAAAGTGGACTTGCAACATCAATCCACTTCACTGAATTAACCCACTAATTCAACCAGTCATCATTTAATAATAAATTCACCAAGAACATTGCAACACATCTCGCAGCAACATTTTACATTATTGGCACTGGTCTACTTATTTCATTTTGCTTATTATCAAGTGCTTTCATTTCCTTTTCAAGTACTCGTATTTACTTTCAAGTATTATCAATTGGTTATTATCATTTCCCTTGAAGTATTTCAGTTACTTGATATCATTGGTATAAGCAATTGTCTTATTGTCATATGCTGCTAAATTAGTTGTATTTATTTTTGCTTCATTTAACTCCTACATTTATATTGTGCTTAGATCTAATAAGCCTTAGACTCTTTGTTTAGGGACTACCCCCTTTGGCTTCGCTAGGAGTTAGCCTAGATGGAGGAGTCGAGTGTCAAGTGACAGCTACCCGACTCAAGACTTGTCCCCAAAGCCACACCCAATGGATTAAAGATTTGTTCCACGTGACCCGAGGTGTGGATTAGGCGGCAACAGACCTCATAACCCAATCCTAGAAATAAAGGCATTGATCCTCCCCTTTCAACCACCCAAATCCCATAAAACTTTCAATTAAATTTTTTCTGTTTTGCAATCTGAAAATTAACAGGAGAAATTATTATATTTCAGATTGTTTCTCAAGTCTAATAAAGCCTCGTTTCAATACCCTAAGTTAGACTTAAATTTTCTGCATGTAAATCCACAATTTCCAGCACTTTATTCACACTGGATTTGCTAATTAGCCCAAGAATTTTTGCTCTCCTATACTCTTTAATTGGGCCAAATAATCATAAGCTTAACTCTAAAATTTCAATTGCTACAGTCAAACTTTTAAACCAGATGGCCCTAAGTCCCTTGATCACCCTAGGAACATTATACATTGTTGGACTTAGGTAGTCTTAGGGTTTCCCCCCTTGAGCTAGAGGAGAGCTAGCCTAAAGAGAGATATAAGGCTATCGAGGTGACAGTGGGTAGCTTATCTAAGTCACCCTTGGGGTCTCACGCTTATGGTTTGGAATTTTACATCAAGTGAGAACCTGAGTGGTAACAATAGCTAAGGTACAAATTTGAAGACTGCATACACACAAAGTTGTAGATTGATATTACAAACTTATGTTGCATTAAACCACCATAATAAAATGAGAGTTTCCAATCTCAAAAATGAACGCATAGAGAGAATAATAAGAAGAGCAGTATCTACTTGATCTATATGCGAAAAAGAATTACAAAAAGATCATTATATTTAGCATGGTCCTATAGGCATGTCTAATCTCTACAATCTAGAACATAGTTTAGTTCAGTCATAAAGAATAATGGCTATTTTTCTTCACCTACCTTCATGGCTCCATTAGTTGCAATAGCACTCAATGATATCCCAGTTAAAAAGGTACAGAGGCAACACAAAGATACAAGTATAAGACTGTGTCCAATGCCTGCAATGCCAACAATCCTGCAGATATATGACCATTTTGAAATCAGAGAAATATATGTCCAACAATCAGCACAATAATGCCATGACAAATGAAGACCCTAATACCATCACACATGAAGAGCACTAAATCACACGAAGCAAATTTTGAGAAGGAAATTGTTATATCATGTTTATATATAGACTTAAATATCAACAATTTTCTATCCAGATAAATGATAGACAAGACAACTAGATTAATACAGTTCAAAAAACAGAGCACTAAATCACACACAGAAAAATTTGAGAAGGAAATTGTTATATCATGTTTATATATAGACTTAAATATCAACAATTTTCTATCCAGATAAATGATAGACAAGACAACTAGATTAATACAGTTCAAAAAACAGAAAATTGTATCACAAAAAGTGGGGATAGAAATTGATTCCCAATATATTTTGCAAATATGGCAGCAAAATTGTGAAAAGAGACATACAGAACCATCAAAGAGATTAGAAAGAAATCATTGCCATCAACAGAGACCATCTCAGTAGCATTAGAATGAGAACAAACTCTTGCACCAAACAAAGCAAAACTGCTTTAATGGAAAAGAAACAAAGATTACAGTAATGTCCATCAATCAGTGTTTTAAAAAGCAGCCAAACCAGAACCAGAACCAAAATCAGCCACTTCAACCCTCACAAGCATTGAACCGGTCAGTGAACTGGACACATCAGTTCAGTACAAAAACAGTTGAACAAGCCAATTCAAGAACTAGTTCGGTGCCTGTGAGCTAAGTCACAGAATTCTTTGCATTTGCATGATGCCCTCCATCGAATGGATGCATTATGCCCTCAGCATTCAGATAAACGGTCACCGAAATGGTTGTCTAAATTCATCGGTTGCCGGATTGGTCAATGCAGTGCATTTGCTCATTAACATAAGCTCCATATGCACAATGCCCTCCCGAATTTCTAATTTAGATCATTTCTGAACCTTTATCATTATATCAATCATATGGTTAGCTTTGTGAAATACTTACGAATATTAATATATATATATATATATAATATTGCATATATTAATTTACATGCTATAGTATTATATGTTTTAATATTAAGTTATTAACCGAATATTGTATAGCCCCAAGTGTTAACTCAATCAGTTGAACCATCAGCCCAAGGCATGTTGTCGATGAGAAGGCCTGAGGTCATGGGGTCAAATCTAGTTGAGCCCCTCAGCCACTATTGTGGTTGGTGGTTCAGCCACCCTCCACCCAGATATTCTGGGGAAGAGAGGGGGATCCCGCAAGGTTTTCCTTGGAAAAAATTAACTTAATATTGTATATTGTTTAATAGTCAAAATCGATAATATTTTATATTTTATAAGTTATGTTATCTATCACTATAAGTTATATAATTAAAAATATAATTATATGTAATTTAATGATATATAAGGTATATAGGAATGAACATGAGCAAACTCTGTATATTCGGTGTTTAAAGGTTAAATTTAGATTGATGTACATGAATATGTGTGTGTGTATATATATATATATATATATATAATTAAAAATTCGTATTTTATGTATTTTTTAGTAAATTGATTATTATGATTTACTTTGTCAAATGCTTGTTGCCACATCTCAATCCAAGAGAATACATGTTTCTTTGGTTCCCCTCTCAACAACGAGTTGAGTGGCCATACTAGGTGTGAAAGCCCCAAATGAAAATGTTTGAAGAAGTTTACCATATCGAAGCAGCTAAGAAGGATCCACTTGGACTCTATAAGTTTCTTGAGCACAGACTAATTTTGTATAATCCACACTCTTTAAGTATCCACTCAGACTCTTTGTACATCAATGACAAACCCAAGGTAGTGAATGCATGTCATTGCAAGTGAACATTTGGACAAGTTTAATTGTAACTTATGTATTTGAAGCATCCGTAATACTTGATGAACATGTTATGGCTGCTCGTTTCATGACTTTTTGAAAAATAGGATACCATCAAGGTACCCCACCACAAATTGGTTCAAGAAAGGTCTAAGCAAATTTTTCATCATTCTCATAAATGTCGATGGGGCATTAGTAAGACCAAATGGCATCACTAGCCATTCAAATAACCCCTCTCTTGATTTGAGAGTTTACTTCCCAACATCCTTAGGGTGTATTTGGACCCTAATGTTACCCAATCTTGAGATCAATCTGGGTGAAGTATTGAGCTCCTCTATGCTGATCCAAGAGATCATCCATACGAGGAAGTGGATATCAATTCTTTATTGTTATCTTGTTCAAGACTCTATAGTCTATGCAAAGACACCACATACCATATTTCTTGGGCACTAAGACTACAAGGCTACCATGTTGATTTTACCTTTAACCTAGCACCCGACAATTATTCCTAATAAAATCACTTTATTGAACAACTGCATAGCTAGGTTATCAACGAAAATTTAGCGGAAGCATAAACAACAGAAACCATAACAAATTGCACAAGATATTCTGGTAAACAGCCCTAAAAAAACCCTTGCGGGAAAACCAATTCTGAGTTTGATTTTATTAAACAAAATCTTGGGCTCCCGTCCTGGGATAATGGCCCATCAGAGGAATTATAATGCAACAATATCCTAGCCCACTTGGCTGCTATCTCCTTGCTGCCCCTTTGCACACTTCCTTAGCCCTACCCACTCAGACACAAGTACATGAGCAAGACTCCCTCTTGCTCCTATGCACTCATTGTGTGCCTCTCACTCTCCTTAGATCTACTTTTATAATCTCCTAATGAGTAAAACCCTATCTCCAAAGTGATCAACAATCAAGATCTGATCTTGATCTCTTGAGATCAACGGTTGTGACTTAATCTATCGTTGAGATGACTTAAATCACTTAGGTCACTCAACTTTATAAAAAAGTCACTTTAAGTCATTAAATATAAAAGGCACTTTATAAAGTTACTATCTAGAGAGGGTCGTTCGGACACTTCCACATGCTAGGCACCGCCAATGCAGAAGGTACCTGTCCGAACTACCCCAAAAATTAACACTCCCTCTTAGCGAGGAAGGTACTTCTGGAAGAGCCTCCTCCTGGATCAATCTATGACCTCGTCAAATCTGTTGTTGTTGTAGGCTCCCTCTGAACTGGAAGACCCTCCTATTACCTCTGTTGCACTCTGATCTGATAACCTACTCTCCTCATCCATCAATGTCAGTTCATAGCAGCTGACAGTCATGGATGAAGCCACTCATCCAATAGACTCAGCCACTGACACTGATCTTTGATCCAAGATCCCCTTGGACCCCATTACAGATTGTCCCAACAACTTGTACAACATACCCTCCCTGATGCCAAGCCTCACTGTTGAATCCAAGGTCGCTCCTTTTGAACATATGAGCAAATGTCCATCCTCAAACATCATTGCATACCCCATATCCTCCAGGGTTGATACTGAGAGAAAATCTACCTTCATCCCTGGGACATACATTACTCCTACCACCTCTAGAGAAACTCGTGACTCTAGCTAGAATATGACACATCCAATCCCCTTCACTACATGCATGGTATGCATCCCACTCTTCACATAGCAGTCCGAGTCTTTCTCTGAAACACTAAGGAACATCGACCTCATTCCCAGCCCATGGAAAGATGAGCCACTATCCACAACCCATCCCCAAACTCAAAGAATTTCCTGCCCGGACTTTCTACTCAAACCCCTGCCCAAGGCTACCCGCAGCCTTCTACTGTTGCTCGGATCCTTTCCTGAGCTTGTTGGAGCCTCCTTGGGCGCTACCTAGCTATCTCAGCCTACTGCCCAAGCTGCCTACCCATTGCCCAAAAATTTTGCTCGTTGCCCGAACAATTCTGAGGATGCCCTAAAATTTCTAAGCAGTCTACCCGCTACCTGGATGTTACCTAGACCTACCTGGGTTGACTGATGGCTCTGTTGGGCTGCCTAAGATCCTGGTCCTCTACACTGACTTGGTTGTCCTATTGGCAGCTCGTTGTCCTGCTGGCCTAGCGGTTGTTGTGTTGGTCGCTCCTTTGCTCATCCTCCCCTTCTTTGCACGCTGACAATACGGTGGTGGCGGTTGCAATTTTTCTGAAGTCAACCCAACCTCTATTGCAGCTGGCGACTCCTAGTTGCAACTTGCGGTCGTGCCTAAGCGACTGGTCCTCAGCCTCTGCCCATGACTACTCCTCAACCTCCACGTTGTTTCCACCTCAGTCAGTTGATCTTAGCACTTGCCGCTCCTGTCGACTGTGCACACCCCTAAACCCCCTGCTACAGCCTCTAATCACTCAGCCCATCAACCCCTGCGCATAACTCTTCCTCGGCTGCTCCGGCGACTATAATAATTTCAACGACTCCTTGCACATATCGACCCTGCGTCCGCAGCTGGTTCACTGTCAATCCTTCTCTGCGCGGCTACAACCTCTATGCCCTTCACACAGCACGATACTCACCTCAGCCACCCATGCGATCTCCTTTCACATCGTTGTCGGCTAGTTCTGTCCACACACCTGTTGTCTTCAAATCTGTCCACCATCCGCACTCAGCCATTTTTTTCTTCTGAGTGGCAGCTGCAATCTCTGCAGCCCGACTTTCTCTTAGCACGCGGTTTTCTTATATCCAACTACCAGCAGATCTTCAACCTCGGGTCGTCGTCCACCAGTGCACCCTCATCGGCTCCCTCTGCAGCAGCCAATCTGATCCTTTGCGGCTGCAATTAGCATCTAGTCTCTACCTTGGCGGCTGCAGCTCAACTGCATGCTCTTTTCCCTAGCTCTCGCTGTTTCCTTTCTACGTGCCGACTATCTTCACGACCTGTGCAGCTCTAGCAATAAAACGGCGATCCAACCTTCCAACAGCCACTTCAACCTCTATGTGTACACATCAACAGATCGTGTGTATGTTCGTACGACAGCGTCTGTACGTTGCTGTACGGACCCTCCTTTTTTTATTTACCCTGCAGCCTCTGCACTTAAGAAGAAACAAAAAAAATTCCTCGCTATTAATCTCAATCTATGCAAAACTTGGTTTCCTCATCAGATTGAGAGCTCTGATACCATGTTGATTTTACCTTTAACTTAGCACCCGATAATTATTCCTAATAAAATCACTTTATTGAACAACCAAATCCCAATAGGTTTTGGTCTCCAAAACCTCCTCCTCTCTCCAGATCGAAGAGATCTTCCTCAACAAGTGCACCCTCCTGCTGGAAAACCCCCACTGGTGCGTAGTATCCTTCTCCTGCCCTGTAGAACCAACTTGTAGCTAAATAGAATGGTGAGGGAGGGATCTTCCACCTCCGTGACCAAGCTTGGACCAAGAAAGGTGGAATCTTTCACCACCGAGCTGATCTCTAGGGTTTGTTCTCCAAAACCCTCAAAACGTCCTTAGCTCAAGAGCTCAAGATGCAAAAGTGAAAATGACATGAATGAGGAGTGAGGCGCCCTCCTTTTTCCTTTATACCCCTGGTCTAATTCTCACTTGAGTTAATTGACCACCTTCTAAGGTTATCTCTTTACTTTTCTTCATGTGGCCTTTTTCCACTTAATTCTCTTTTTTCCCAAAGTCACTTTTAAATTATAACAGTATGCTTAGGTGAACACTTTGGAGCCTCTTAGTCCCCATTTCTCATGAGACTATAGTCTACTGGGGACATCTAGACTACTAAGTCTATGTAATCCTCTTATCAAGAGGCGGGGGACATTACAGTCTCGGATGTAATGATATTTGATCTTTATGTTCTTTGACTTGTCATGAAAGACAGGATTTTCTGAAAGCTTCACGCAACTTTGGTTGTCACAATGTATCAAAGTTGGCTCCAACTCTAGATCAAATATCCCTACAAGCAGCTTCTGAAGCCACACTGCTTCATGGCTTGCAACACTAGCTGCGATATACTCTGTCTCTGTTGTACTGAGTGCCACTAACGTCTGTTTCCTACTTAACCATGAGATCATACCTAATCCCAAACTGAAGCAGCATCCGGATGTGCTTTTATGTTCCACTTCACCCCCTGCCCAGTCAGAGTCTGTATAACCCTGTAACTTCACATCTCCATCCAAGACATATCTCAATCCATATCCAACTGTACCATGTAGGTACCTCAACACATGTTTTGCAGTTATCCAATGTACATGTCTAGGCTCAACCATGTACTGACTCAAAGTGTTCACAGCAAAACATATGTTCGACATGGTGTTAACAAGGTACATCAAGGATCTGATCAATTGTCTGTACATAGTGGGATCCACCAAATCTGAAGATGAATCACTCAAGAGCTTCAGATTTGTCATCATAGGTGTGGCCATGGACATGCAGTCCATCATCCTGAATCTCTGCAGGATCTCAACAGTATATTTTCCTTGGCTAAGGAAAATCTCGCCCGACCTCTGCCACACCTCCAATCCCAAGAAATAATGCATCAAACCTAGACCCTTCATCTCGAACTCGGAAGTGAGCTCGCTCTTGCACCTAGCTATGAGCTTCTCATCTCCTGTTAGAAACAGGCATATAGGACCAAAATCAACAGGCAACCATTCTCAACCTTGTAGTAAAGGTTGGGATCTACATCACTCTTGGTAAACTCCAAGCTCATCAAGTAGTTGTCTATCCCGGGTGCCTGCTTTAGTCCATACAAAGCCTTCTTCAGTTTGCACACATGGGACTCCTTCCCATGAATCACAAACCCTTGTGGATGCTCTATGTACACGTCTTCCTCAATTACACCATTCAAGAAGACAGTCTTGACATCCATCTAGTGTAATGGAAGTGTACTTTACTACAGAAGAAAACGTCTCATCATAGTCTTCTCCCTCTTTCTGGGAGAACCCTCTAGCCACAAATCTTGCTTTGTATTTCTCTATGCCACCATATGCAGCATGCTTGATCTTGTAGATCCATTTGGAAGTCACTATTGACCTCCCTTCTAGTCTCGGAACTACTTCCCACACATCATTCTTCATGATGGACTGGTACTCCTCCATCATGGCATCCTTCCATACTTGCTACTTAGTAGCTTCTTCAAAGGTGGAAGGTTCGGAATCAATAAGTTCACTCATCAGCACTACATAGCCGAAAAACTTGTGTGGTCTCTTGCTCTCTATGAAAGAGCCTTTGAGAGTTGCATGTCCTTCAACTTCTTGCAAAGTGTTCCAGAGCCAAGTTGGTCTCTTCCCGGTGACTGCAGCTTCTCTAGGTGGATCTACAGGTTTCTCTGACTCTACCTCCTCATTATGAGCTTCTGAGATGGTTTCCCTTGGAGTAGAGTCAACCATGATTGCATCCCTTGAAGCCTCCTGCTCCTCTCGGTCCTCATCCACGTGAGACTCCCTTGATCTTTTGAAGGCTTTATCTTCATCAAATGTCACATCCCGACTGATCTCAATCTGTCTTTTTCCGGGGATGTATATTCTATAAGCTTTCGAAGTATCACTGTATCCAACGAAGGTGCCCTTCTTTCCTGAAGGCTCCAACTTCGTTCTCTTTTTCTTTGGAACATGTATATACACTCGACAACCAAATATCCTCAAGTGACTGACTTCCGGTTTCTTTCCAGTGAACACCTCTTCAGGTGTCGTGTTCCCCAATATCTCGTGAGGACTTCTATTATGGATATACACAGCTGTACTAGATGCCTCTGCCCACAAGTGCATGAGTAAACCTTGGTCATGGATCATTGCTTTAGCTGCTTCCACAATAGATCTGTTCTTCCTTTCTACAACCCCATTCTGCTGGAGGTTGTAGGAAGTTGTTAGCTCCCTCTTAATTCTTGCTTCTCTGCAAAAATCTTTGAACTCTTTTGAGGTGTACTCACCTCCATTATCAGATCTCAAGATTTTAATCTTCCTTCCAGAGAGATTCTCAACTAAAGCCTTGAATTCTTGAAACTTGTTGAAGACTTCATCTTTCGCTTTCAAAAAGTAGATCCATGTCTTTCAAGAATAATCATCTATGAATAAGACATAGTATACAAAGTTGCCTAAGGATGGCAGCGTCATCTGTCCACCTACATCGGAGTGTGTAATGTTCCTGACTTGGCTAGTCTAGGAAACTCTACTAATGTGTGTAGGATTAATTGTTTACAGCATATAAATGAGCATTCAAATAATAATGGCGACAAAAGACTGCAAAGCTTATATTATGAAATCTTCGTGGAGTACAAATGTTGAATGTGGCTGAATAAAATAAATCACTCAGCTAGATCAACGACAAAAGGATCTTAACCGGAATACAATAGCAACTAAAACAATAATACCTGATACCTGAAGAATGTTGTGGAATGCAATGGATGAGATGAAGAACTGCTGCGAATATGACAGTTCGTACGGCAACTGCTGCAAGTCTGGAAAGTTCGCCACGGTGGCTATACCTCTTGGAAATGCCTGGAAATTGTCCCAAACAATGCACCCTGCTCTGCCTCATAGTCCTCATGACTGTCCGAACCTCAACTGGTGTATCTAGTCCCCAGATGGATCCCCCTGGGGAAATGCGCCCTCTCTGCTTTGGAAAACTGCGCCCTAGTGATTTCACCATCAGAATCGGCTGATGTCTGTCTCAAAATGATTGCCCAGGTCTACTGTGAAATGGGTCGGAAGGATTTCCCCAGATCTAAACTGATGATCGCTCGGGAACCCCGAATGTGTCCTCCCCAAGTGTCGCACTCACAATGTCTTAAAAGTGCGCCCTAGATGATTCCTCCGTCAGAATCTGACGAGGAACCAGGCAAAAGATGTGCCTTGCCTTCCTCTCAACTGGGTCGGAGGGGAATCTCTGAACTCTTCCTGAAAGGGACAAGTCGATCCACTGACCATCCTCAGAAGTTGCGCCCTCACCCTGATGAGTGCGCCCTTGTTGTTGCAACCTGCGAAACTGTTGTTGAAGATCGATGGAAGCTCTGTGAGACCTCCCCGATGACTAGGGTGTGTCTCTCAACACCGAAATCAGCCATCGATGTATTCCTCCTAGAATCCATTGAGCTACCTCTCCTGAGATGCGCCTCTCTCCTCAATGACAAGTCAAAATCTACATAATGATGAATTAGGTCGATGAACCTTCTCTTATAGCTCCTCGAAACCCTAATTCGTTGTTGACTTCTAATTTTAGCTCATTTGTTCTATTTTTAGCCACTTTTAGCTCAATGTCACTTTCCGAATATAACACCTTTGACTGGAGTGACCTCTAGTAACTCTGTTTACCCCTTTCTGGCCCTGGCTATAGTCTAACAGGGCGTTTTAGACCATTAAGCCTCCTCTCTAGAGCTCCTATTTGGAAAGGGACATTACAGAGTGTATGATGTACAAGATTCCCTTGGACCTGCTATCACTACTAGTAAAGCTTTCCCTTGACATTCTTTCCAAGTGCGCAACGTTTGCATACTCCATCATGTTCTACCTGAATGTTTGTTATGCTTGTAACCATCTTGCTCAATACTAGTAGTGCTCTATAATTTACGTGAGCAAGTCTTCGATGCCATAGCTCACTAGAGCTAACATTGTTATGTACAAGCGCTTGTTCTTGGTGTCCCTTCAATTTATACAATCCTCCTTCTCGGACTCTAATCACGGTAGCTTTATCTATGCTTGAATTCTTGGGCCATAGAAGAACTTGGCCATCCACAAAAGCTACCCTAAAACCTTTATCTTCTAAAGCAGAAATGGAAAGAAGATTTTTCTTCAAGCCTTGCACAAACAAAATATCTTTAATTGAAATAGCGTTACCTGAGTCAAGTTGAAGGGAGGCTTCTCCAACGGCTTTGACTACATGCATGAAATCATCCCCAATCTCCACTTGAAGGGATGAGCTCTTTTATGTTAGGTTTGTCAGGGAACTTCTGAATCCAGTCATATGCTTGGAAGAATTGCTATCTATGAGCCAGGTATCACTTCCTTGAGTGATGGTACCTGTGAGTGTTGAGACAAATACAAACTCTTCACCTTTTGACTCCTTTGTGTGCTCTTTTGTATCTATTGCATGTGCATGATGCTTCTTCTTTCCCTTTGCATGTTTATTTGGACATTGTGCAGCATAATGTCCCAACCTCTTGCAGTTGTAGCATATAACTTTTGAGGTGTCTCTTATAAAGCGTGGTCTTTTAGACTTCTTCGGACTGGCTTCTCCCCTTTCTTTCCTTTTTTTACATGGGTTGCAATAGCTTGATTTTCATCATCATTTGTCTTCTGAGATTTGGATATTAGACTGGATTCTTCTTGGGTACAATCTGACCATAACTTGTCGAACTTGGGCAATTTACTTCTTGTGCAAATCCCTTGAACAAATGTGTCCCAAGAAGTAGGAAATACATTGAGTGTAGTAGTCACAAGTTCAACGTCTTCCACTACATCTCTAATAGTTGCTAACTGGTTCTTGATCTGCGAGATTCTCATGAAGTAATTTAAGACTATTTCTGACTTGCTCATTGTCACATTTATGAGTTGATGCCTTACAGTAAGTTGTCGGTTGGTATTCTTCCTTTCATAGAGTCTAGTTATGGCATCAAACATTTCCTTTGGTGTCTTCAGTTCTGATACATTCGGTATCAGATGATCCTTGATCGAATCTATCAAGATCCTTTTGGCCTTGACTTCATTTTTCCTAAACTTTGCTTTGGCGTCGTCTTCTTTTGGTTCTGGGAGCACCTGCTTGACATGATCCAATAACTCATTCTCTTCTAGCATGAGAAGAACTCTATGTTTCCAGTATCTGAAGTTATTTGCTCCATCCAATCTATCTTCAACTCTCATGTTGGTTGACATTTTCGTCGATGGAAACCCTAGATCTGAGAAATTTCAAATTTATGGTCTACACGGAAACTGCAACCAGAGTGTTGCAGGGGGTGCGCTAGGGTAGGGCGAACTGCTCTGAGGTGAAATTAGTCCCAACGTCTTGGAACTAGTGCTCAACGAGCTTGACAAAAATATTACAGTGCAGCGGCAAGGTACTGCTGCAAATGATCTTCCTTCTAGTGGTCAAATTGTTTTGAAGGTAACCAGCTCTGATCCCATGTTAGATTTTCTTAATTTACAGAGCAGTAGAGTTACCAATGTTATTTTACTTTAATAATTATATCATGTACTGAGATATAAACAGCATAAAGACAAGAACAAAAAGAACACGAGATTTATCTTGGGAAAACCCTAAATGGGGGAAAAACCCAACAACCTTTCTTAGATAGATTATGTCCAAATAATCCAACCATAAACCAGCTCTTAAGAGCAACAGAGAATGCAGAAACCCTAGCACTAGGCTAGCGCATAGGCTAGTGCTCTCAGCCACAGCAGCAGCACAATACAATTGTAGCGCACCTTTTCCCAGAGATTGTGCACTAGAGAAAACCACCACAAAGAATAACCACGAACCTCAAATGTTGTAGTGCAGTGTCTTCCTCCTTGCCTCAGATTAGCGCGTCCTTCTTTAGTGAGAGTGAGTGTGTGTGACTGTCCAAATGAGCAAGACGTCTCCTCTATTTATAGTCTCTTCTTCTAGAATTTTCTTCTCTTCTAAGAAAGGTTGTCTCGAGGAAAGTACCTCCCGCAACTACCAAAACATCAACATATAAGACTCTAAAGATAGTGCAGATCCCATGTAATGGTGCAGATGCAAAAGGAACCAAGTCTAGATCATCAAGATCCAGTCAACAAGGTTCAACCCATGAGTTATTTGAATTAAATGGAAAAACCTTCCAAAAGAAGATTCATCACCAGAGATGGAAAAAATCCACTAATAATATCCCTTATTACCCTTGCATTTAGGACAAAGAAATTTTGAAGGGGAAGGCAATGTTATATATATATATATATATATATATTATATATAAACAATTAATAAAGATAATTATATAACACAATAGTAAATAATTAAAAAGACACAACTTTTTATTAAAAGGACACAAAGGCACCCCCTTAGGTTATATTTATATTCGGGGTCCAATCAATTAATTTATCATTCACTTCTATATATAAAAGTATTCATTCTTATTCCAATTGGGAAATTCGAATGTAAACTTGAGCATACGTGCTCGAGAAGGATGCTAGGTGGACAGTGCGCACCAACTCAAGAGCACTAAACAAGAAAAGATTTTGTTGCCAAGGATGGATGACAAGTTGGATAGTTTAAGTGAGGTAAGATATTTCACCAATATTGATTTGAAAAGTGGTTATAATTAGATTAAAATCAGAGAAGGAGATAAGTGGAAGACAACATTCATGACGAAGGATGGACTATATGAATGGTTGGCCGAGACTTTCAATCTAAATAATGTGTCGAGTACATTCATGAGGTTGATGATTGAGGTGTTGCGTCCTTACTCAGGTAAGTCCGTTACTATGTAGTATCTACTTCACTAATAAATCTAATTTATGGTGGTAGCAACGGTGAGCATTTATAGCAAATGTGTGGAGAAGCAATTGGAGCAACTTTAAGCCAAGAGGACAGGTCAGTCACATTTTTCAGTGAGAAGTTGATTAAGGTAAGGAAGAGATCCTCCACATATGATCTGGAATTTTATGTTGTAACTTGTTATACAAGAATTGAAGCATTGGAGACATTACTTGCTACAAAAGGAATTTGTGTTGTATAAAGACCATCAGGGTCTGAAGTTTATTAACAGTGAGGCTATGTTGAATATGTATTATGAAGCATATGAGATGAGTAAAGTTCCTGCAAAGTTACACTGTGTTGAAGCGTAAGTCACGCATAGTCAATGCATTGAACAGGAGATCATTGATGCTGAATACATGAAGAATGAGTTGGTTGCATTTGAGCAGATAAGAGAATTGTACACATAGGATAGGGATTTCCCAAAGATTGTGGAGCGTTGCAGAAATCCAAATGGAGAATTGGACTATTTCCTGCAAGGTGGATACTCATATGTAAAGAGGCCGTGTATTCCTGAATGCTCATTGCACGAAAATTTAATTAAAGAGTTGCACAGTACTAGATTAGCGTGTCACTTTGAGAGAAGAAGACCCAGTGCTTGATTAAGGAAAGATATTACTGGCCCACTTTGAGAAAGGAAGTAGGCAGGCAGGTATGTAGAGAGATGTTGAATTTGCTACAAGGCTAAGGGAGTGAGTCAGAATACTGGACTGTAAACTCCACTGCCCTAGGATTGTCTAGAATCCGGAAAGGACATAACTCAACGTTTGTGGTAGTGGATCAATTTTCCAAGATGGCACATTTCTTGCCTTTTAAAAGAACAAAAATACAAGCTATTGCGCAAAGATCTTTTTAAAGGAGATTTTGAAGATTGTTGAAGACCATTACTCCACAGAGGAATACGAGATATCTTAAGTCATTTCCAGAGGACATGTCACGAATTTGCAGTACAGTTTAGCACATCATGCACAGATAAATGGAAACAGAGGTAGTGAACTTTTAGTTTCAACAATATTCTGAGATGTTTGTAAGTTAACACACTGAAACAATGGGATAATTTCCTAGTGCACACTAAATTTGCTTACAATAGCATAGTGAATAGGACGATAAAATTATCACCTTTCTGATTTGTGTATGCAAGCAATCCAATAGTCACAGATTTGGTTGATTTCCTATTGAAATGTAGAGGGGTGATGATGCAAAGGTATTTGTTGAATAGTTGAGAGAAAGAGAGATGTGCAAGTTCATGAGAATTTGAGAGAGTAGCCTGAGACATAAGAGGCGTGCACATATGAGAAGATTCAAGAGGTTCAAAGAAGGTGATTTGGTTATGGTATATTTGAGTAAAGAGCATTAACCTAAAGGGACATATAGTATGCTGATTGTGAGGAAAATCAAACGATGTAGATCAAGAGGAAGTTTGGCAATAATACATAAGAAGTTGAGTTGTCAAAGGAGCTAAACATATCACCTATCTTTAATATAAAGGATCTTTACGATTTTGCAGGATATGACTCGGATGAAGTTGAGGGGAATAAGAAAGAGAATGTTGAACCTGATTAGATGAATAAGATGCCAAGGAAAGAGCAAAAGAGATAAAGGAATTTTCAAAAGAGAAGATACTCAAGATGTGAGGTGCATAATAGAAACAATAATTGGTGCATAATACAAACAATAATTGGATAAGTGGAGAAATAAACCATATGTTAAGATGACATGGATTCAAAAACAAGAGTACCAAAGATTGCACAAAAGTTAAAGTTGTAACAGAGCAAGCAAACAGTAGTCTATGCACAAAGGTGCAAAGATTTTTCTACAAGGCGAGTTTGATGCAAGAGCTTTTAGATATATGTTGTGTAGAAGCAACGAAGAAGACAATTGAAGCAAGCACACAGAAAGAGCACATGTTTGGAGGGACAAACAAGATGTTGGCATGCAAAAGAAACAAGTGTTAAATTATGAGCTTGATATTAAACTGCTGATATGTTCTTTAATTTCTGCAATACTTAGCTTAATATAATTCATAAACCAGAACAGCAATAACCATAGATTCACCAGCATGAAAATTCACAACACATGTACCCTGGGGAAATCCTATACAGGGAGAAAAACCCCAGCAAACAATCTCCTTTTATTGCAAATATAAAGTATGATCACTTATAAAAATCCACCATGAAATTCTGCTCTTAAAGAGCTTGCCAAGATGACTTTGACCTGACTGTGTGACCTGTAAAAGTAGAGAGACTTTATTGTCCTATTCTGCTGTTAGATACCAGCACTATGGACAGAATTCATATGCTGCCTTAGGACTCTTTTGCTGCCTTTTCTGCTGATATATATCAGCACTGTTTGCAGAGAACTTTTGCTGCCTTTTGGACTGATATGTACCAGCACTGTAGTAGAGTACCTTCGCTGCCTTAGGGACTGACATGTGCCTCTCCTCCTTCACCCTTACATTGCGTAACATTGTGTATGTAATGAGGGTCAACCTCTGCATATAAAGGTGTAGTGAGGAAGAGGGAGAGGGCTCGAAATAGTAACATGTTTGCATGATTATTATAACTCAACTTCAGCTCAAAATAGAACTTGGACACGCGACTTTACTTAAATCGAATTTAGAACTTGACTTGAGACTTTAGTTAGAAATATAACTCGCCCTTGTGACTTGGCAATGCATGGTATGCAACTCGACCTTGACTGGACATGCATGCGAATTAACTCAGCATGCACATGACATGCATGCATGCAATGTGCAACTTATGCAACTTCTGCAACTTTATGCAACTATGCAACTTTAAGCAACTCGACTTTTACAACTTGAGTTTAACAACTCATTCAACTTGACTCTTATACATGGCAATTCGAATTTCTGCATGGTGGATAGTGTTACATGTGCCAACGCACTAGATCAATACATTTACATCATTTGCAATATAAGGAAGATTGTTGGTTTCTAGCTCATAGGAATTTTATGTTCAACCTAACTTTTGCTAGATGCCTTGACTTTTGCTCATGGCTCACAAAGATTGACTAGGCTCACAGAGATTGTACATTCACCTTGACTTTTGCACTAGTCTGTCTACGCTCACAATGGTTGTACGTTCCCCCTGACTTTTGCACTAGACTGTCTATGCTCACAGAGGTTGTACGTTCCCACTGACTTTTGCATTAGACTTACATCTTGGGTCACAAGATCACATAGCATCTCGTTCGTCCTGACTTTTGGTTTGACTCACAGAGGTTGTACGTTCCCCCCAGCTTTTTTCAATACCTCACAAGACTGGTTGATTCTCCAAATCTCCCTGGCTAGCCTTAAGCTGGCCCATATGGCCTCTCATTGGAGAATGATTGCCGATGCTACCAAATTTAACACTCCCTCTCAGCGAAGGAGTCATTCTCAGCCACACCAAGCTTGCCTCTCAACTGCACAAACTTTCTCAATGGCAATGGCTTGGTCAAGATATCAGCTACCTACTCGCTTGTGACTATGTACTATAGCTTTACAGTTTTTCTCTGGACCAAGTCTTGGATGTAGTAGTACTTCATGTCAATATGTTTTGACCTGTCGTGAAATACTAGGTTCTCTGTCAATTTTATGCAACTTTGATTATCACAGTGAACCATCGTCGTCTCGAGCTTGTCACCAAACAACCCAGAAACCAATTTTCTAAGCCATAATACTTCCTTGCTAGCATCACTTGCTACAATGTACTCAGCCTCTATTGTACTCTGTGCAATGGATCCCCGTTTCCTGCTTGACCAAGAGATCATAAAGGATCCTAAACTGAAGCAGTATCCAAAATTACTCTTCCGATCCACTAGGATTCCTGCCCAGTCAGCATCTGCATACCCATGCAGAAATAAACCTCCACTGGATGTATATCTCAAAGTCCAAACCATAGGTAATGGTCCCTCTGAGATATCTCAAGATGTGCTTAGCTACCACCCAGTGTCTCTGTCTTGGTTCAACCATGAACTAACTCATTGCAATCACTGCATAGCATATGTCTGGTCTGGTGTGGATCATATACATCAATGATCCAATCAACTTCTCTTACATGGTAGGATCCACCAAATATGATCTTGTATCAGAATCATGCAGCTTCCTCAAGTTGGTAATCATCGAAGTAGACATGGATTTGCAATCCATCATACCAAACATCTTTAACACATCCACTGTGTATTTTCCTTGTGCCAGAAATATCTCGCCATGTCTTTGCCACACTTCCAACCCTAGGAAGTAATGCATCAAGCCTAAGTCTTTCATCTCGAATTCGGAGATTAGCTCCCTCTTACACCAGGCTATTAGCCCTTCATCTCATGTCATAAAGAGATCATCAACATACAAGATTAGTATAACAGGCTTCGCATTAGCATCACTTTTTTGAAAGCCCGGGATTTTAAGAAAGCCATAAATCATGTCATACCAAACTCTAGGAGCCTGCTTAAGACCATACAAGGCCTTCCTTAGCTTGCATACATGAGTGTCTTTGTTATGTAGTACAAAACCATCTGGTTGTTCCACAAAGACCTCTTGTTCGATCTTTCCATTCAAGAATGTTGTTTTTACATCCATCTGATGTAACTTCCAACCAAGAACTGAAGCAAATGCAATAATAACTCATATGGAGGTATACCTGGCTACAGGGGCAAAAGTCTCGTTGTTGTCAATTCCTTCTTTCTGAGTAAAGCCACTGGCTACAAATCTTGCTTTGAACTTTTCCACACTCCCATCGGCTGCATGTTTGATCTTATAGATCCATTTGGAAGAGACCATTGATTTGTCCCTTGGCCTCGACACAATGTCCCAGACATTGTTCTTTAGAATAGACATATATTCCTCAAGCATGGCATCCTTCCATACTTGTAATTTATCTGCTTCTTCAAATAAAAAAGGTTCAACATCACTGATGTTTCTCATCAGTGCAACATAGCCTCCAAACCTGTGAGGCCTCTTACTTTCCTTGAAAGTTCCTTTGGGAGCAGCTATCTTTTCTACTTCTTGCATTGTTTCTTTAAGCCATCCTAGCTTCCTTTTGGCTGGAGGTTCTTCAAGAGTTCTTTCCAACTCTTCAGCAGGTTCTAGGGGCTCATCACTTGGCCCTTCATGTGGTTCCTCCCTCTGATCATCTGACTCTTCATTTTCAAAAGAGGGTGAAGGTGGTTGAACTGCTTCTGAATCATGTTGAAGCTCTCTAGATTTCTTGAATGCAGCTTCCTCATGGAAAGTCACATCCTTGCTTACCTCTATCTGCCTAGTTCTCACTGTACCCCACAAAAACCCCTTTCTTGCCTGAGGGTTCCATCTTTGTCCTCTTCTCCTTAGGGACATGAATATATACAAGACATACAAATATCCTTAGATGCCCTACTTCAGGTTTGGTTCGTGAGAAGACCTCTTCAAGAGTCTTGTCCTTCAAGATAGCATGTCGACACCTGTTTTGAATCTATAGGGTAGTGGAGCTAGCTTCTTCCCATAAAAAATTTGGCAGATCCTAATCAAACATCATGGCTTTCACTGCCTCACAAATTGTCCTATTTTTCCTCTCATCAACACCATTTTGTTGAGGGTTATATGGCACAGTCAACTGTCTCTTGATTCATGCTTCCTTGCAGAAATCCTCAAACTTGAAAGATTCAAACTCTCCTCCATTGTCTGTTTTAAGGGTTCTAATGTGTTTCCATGTCTGCTTTTCAATAAAGGCTTTATACTCCTTGAATTTATCAAATGTGCCACTTTTAGCTTTAAGGAAATATATCCAACATTTTCTTGAGTGATCCATAAAAATGACATAATACAAACAACCACTGAATGAGGGAGATGACATGGGACCACATACATCATAATGAACCAGATCTAAGATGCCCTGAGCTCTGTTGTCACTACTAGGAAATGCTTTCTTTATATTTTTACCTAGCATGCATCCTTTACAAATTTCATATTTACTAAGAGAAATAGAGGGCATGCCACATACCATGTTCTGCAGATCTGGAACTGCTTTGTAATGAAGATGTCCAAGTCTTTTGTTCCACAACTCGCTTGAGCTAGTCGCATCATGAGCCAATGCATGAACTAATTGTCCTGTCACGACATACAGTCCACCTCTGCAAGTCCCAATGGGTTTTGTTGTACTCAAGTGGCTACCTTTAGCCCACAGTAGTTCCTTTTGCACGTTCCCCCTGACTTTTGCACTAGACTGTCTATGTTCACAGAGGTTGTACGTTCCCCTTGACTTTTGCACTAGTCCGTCTATGCTCACGGAGGTTGTACGTTTCCCCTGACTTTTGCACTAGACTGTCTATGCTCACAGAGGTTGTACGTTCCCCCTGACTTTTGCATTAGACTTACATCTTGGCTCACAAGATCACATAGCATCTCGCTCGTCCTGACTTTTGGTTTGACTCACAAAGGTTGTACATTCCCCCTGACTTTTGTCAATACCTCACAAGACTCGTTGATTCTCCAAATCTCCCTGGCTAGCCTCAGGGTGGCCCATATGGCCTCTCATTGGAGAATGACTGTCAATGTTGCCAAATTTAACAACAAGCACAAAACATGGGAAGGTAGATTATTGAGCATGCAAAGAAAGATGAAAGGTCAAGTGCAAAAAGTCAAAGAGGTGATGACATAGCATTGATGTTGAGCCAGGAAAGGGTGAAAGTGAATTGTTACAAGGTAGTTGCTATCATGGGAAGCCCAAATTTCACAAGGAAAGAAAATAAATAGTACAACACGAAGGAGATCAAGTTAGTCTCGAAGTTAATCTCAAGGAGTGAGAAGTTGGTCCTCAAATGAAAGAAGAATCGTCTGCAAACAGCATTACCAAAGGAAGGAAGGCACAAAGAGACTGAAATGTAGGATGATGAAGATTGGCAATTGTAAGAGTAAACAAACTGTCATTGAGGTGATTGGATGCCCAACGACAAAGAGTACGAAGAGGGAAGATATTTTTGGAGTTAAGAGATCACAATGGCAAGGAGAAGAGTCTAAGATTGTAGACCATGTGCAAAAGATCACCACACAAAGGGTCCAAGATCTACAAAACGAAGTAATCCTAGAGAGAAAGAGGACGAGCAGATTGTAAGCCTAAGATAGTCAAGAATTTATATTGTAATCAAATCATTAATGAGAATGAGTAATCCTTTTTGAGCATTATGTTCTATCTTACATTCTATTTTGCATGGATTTGTATTTATATTCTTCATTTATTTGCTACAAGTTACTTGTGTGATCGAGTCCAAGCACTCAAGGCTTGACTTAGGTCCAATGCCTTCCTCCTTGCATCAAAAATCCTAATAGGTTGTGTTCCTAGATACCAAATCAGGCATAAGCATAACTTGTCCTAAAGAAATATCCCAATTAGGGATCCCAAAACATTCAATCTAGGATGAAATTTAAATTCTCTTGAGAGGCATTCCCTTTGATATAGTTGAGATTTTCCCCATGATCAACTTTGAAGTGGGCGACTTTCAAGCAATGGTTGACCACCAAAGCAAATCAATTGGGTGCCTACATATTACAAACCATGCGATAGTTCCACTATTCCATGTTCCTCACCATTGACTCCCACTTCAAAAAGCCATTTTTTCCACACTTTCTCATGTCACCCATGCACTAATGCACATTCTCTTTCACCCACACATGTTCCAAGGGCCACACATGTTCCAAGGGGGGCTATAAATTTAAGATCTAAAAATTTCAAAAAAGACAAAAGAAGTATGGTGAGAGATTGTGGTTTAAGGCCAAAATAGGTGGCAAACATGCTGATTCTAGGTTGCATTTTCCTCATAGGTCCATGCTTAAAGTATTGAGAAATTGATCAATGGCATACCTATGTGCTTACAAATCCCTTGCTAAGAGAAGTTTCTACATGTTAGCAAAGTATATATCATGAGTCTATCTATATCTTCAATCTCTATATTTTAGCAAAACATATACCATGAGTCTAGCCATATCTCTAGCCACCACCGATCCCACAAACAAATTAATTCTAGGGAAATGCCAAAGTCTCGTCCCCCCACACAGAGTTCTACTCACCAAAAGTCGAGTAGCCCATAATCCATCAAGATTGTCTTCCCCACAGCCTCAAGTAGCACATAATCCAAATGACCTCATTTGATAGTGCATCAAACCCTTCACAGTAATTGATGACACCAATGAGAAGCCTACTTCTTAGCAACCTCACTCAGGTTCAACATCTAGAATTTACTAGCCTTGACATCCTCTCTTTTGTACTAAGCATAGACTCATTTGGTTTTAGCATTTTTCATTCTCATTTTCATGTACCTTGTACATCTTTGAACTAGTTTCTTAGATTTATGTCTATCCTTAGTAGCATTGCTTTAGGAGTTTCTTTTACACTCCCACTATGCACTAACACTGGATGTACTTTTCAATACCATTGACCAACTTATTATGGTCATTTTTGTACTGAACATAGACTCATTTGGTTTTAGCATTTTTCATTCTCATTTTCATGTAGCATGTACATCTTTTAGCTAGTTTCTTATATTTATGTCTATCCTTAGTAGCGTCACTTTAGGAGTTTCTTTTGCACTCCCACTATGCATTGACATTGGATGTACTTTTCAGTACCATTGACCAACTTATTGTGGTCATTCATTTGGACATTGGTAAATTATCTCATTTTATCTTATCTATATGGCCACATCCGCCATCACATTTATATACCCTAGGTCAAATACTTGGAGGACTACCATTATAGTAGATTGATTCAATATGGGTAGCAGGAGACTTCACACCTATTTTATTAAACATCTAAGGATTTCCATCATTTCTCATCCTAAGTGATTTTATTTCAATATTGACTTATTGATATTTTCTAGCTTCATTTTTTACATTGTTGGGCATTAACTTTTTGTGTGGTGTGTTGAAATGATTAGTTTCTTCACTTGTGATTACTTGACATTATGGTTAGGCACCCTCATTATTGTATTACTAGGTTATGGTTTAATTGCCAACCTAGTCAACATTATACTTTTTGTGTGGTGTGTTGAAATGAAGTTAATCTTCATTTGTGATTAC